>JANKKI010000055.1:0-372500 GCA_025175665.1 Cinchona pubescens | reverse complement strand
TTAGTCTCTCATAAAATTTATAATGTAAATTAAATTTTATAAAATAATGTACATCAACATATAGTATAAGTAAACTTTAATAAAATTTAATTGATATAAGCCACATGATGTACAGGTACAAAGTACATTGAAAATCGAGTCTATTTTATTCTTTTTTTTTCTTATTAAAATATTATTTTGTTTTGAAAAATTTTAAATGAATCTAATCTATAGTATAACGCAATAAATCACTTAATTTAGAAAAAAAGAAACACATCAAAAAATACATCACACAATAATATATTTTTTCTGAACTAAGAGATCTATAGTATTATACCTTACACTTGGTCTATATAAGGTTGTCCTTTCACTTTCCTAGCTACTTGGCTCATTCCTTTCACTCTCCTAGCTACTTCTCATTTCTACATATATATTCCCTCTTCTTTCTTCTCCTCGTTCACCTACAAATTCAAAAAACAAAGAAAGAACCAAAGTTAGAAAAAATGGAGGGCATTGAACATAAGATGGAGAACATAAATGGCATAAACATGCACGTAGCTGAAAAAGGTAAAGAAGGGCCTGTAGTCCTGTTCCTTCATGGCTTTCCAGATCTATGGTACTCATGGCGCCAGCAGATCACAGCTTTCGCCACCTTAGGCTACCGGGCAATTGCACCGGACCTCCGTGGCTACGGAGACACAGATGCTCCTACTGCCGTAACCAGTTACACTTGCCTTCAAATGGTGGGCGATCTCGTAGCCCTTATTGAGTCCCTTGGTGTTAGTGAAGTTTTCTTGGTGGCTCATGACTGGGGTGCCATGATTGCTTGGTATTTGTGCTTGTTTAGGCCTGATTTGGTCAAGGCTTACGTGAGCTTGACTGTTCCTTTCCGACCAAGGCATCCTAAGATGAAGCCCATTGCCAGCTTGAGGGCGTTTTTCGGGGATGCTTATTACATGTGCAGATTCCAGGTTTTTCTTAATTAATTACTGATTAGCTATTTTTATTTAATTAAGTAGGGAACTTTTTTTACTAGTAAAAATTGAAAGGGAAAAAAAAAAAAAGAAGGAGCAATGAAATTGTATTATTCTCAATGTCAAGTCATCTAAATTGAGTTGAAGTTGATAAACTATAGATAACTTAGACACAAAGGTGTCACGTTTAAGTCCATCTTCAATATTCTTAAATTGAGTTGAAGTTAGAAGAAGTTTATAGTTGTTATTGAATAATCTATTACTTACTCAAGTAAGTATTTAAATCATTGAATGATTAAAAAGTAATGAAATTATATATTTTTAATAATATCAATAATTATTAGATTCACTTTATATCATGAAGTGAATAGTATAGACTTATCCACGTAACTATAGTATTTTAGTAATTGTTGAAGAATCACTGAATAACTACTATTTGGAATAGTGGCTATTACAGCTATTTTTATAAAGAACTATTACTCCCTATTTTTATAGAAAAGTAGGTCGTCTATTTTAAATAAATATTTCACTCATTAATTGTTAAACAACTGTTTATATACACGTAATAATTATTCAATAATCAAAATAAATCTTGTACTTGCACCACACATGAGTATTGGAATATTAAGACAATCCCTTATGGAATTTTGAGGACCTTTACTTTTGATACCAAAACGAATTAGTGCCCACTTACGTGTTTCCTCCAGATGAAATTAAAATTTGTAATATGCTATTGAACTATAGTCTATAGGAGACATGCACCCGCTTACTTTGGATTCTCGCACACTACTAATATATTTACATGGAAAAAATTTACATAAATTTGATTTTTGGTAAATCTTGCGGTCAAAATTAAATCTTATAAAATCTTGCTTAGCTTATGTCATAAATTTCATAATATTTAATCCACACCAAAAGGTGTATAAATAAAATCAAAAATCAAATCTACCTAAATTTTTCCGTATTTATATTATTGCACAAGTGGTGTTTGATAGCGACATAGCGACTTTTGCCCCGCCTGGGTGGTTAGGGCTGCCATCAAACTTCTAAGTCATTCAAATTGATGAACACGAAAAATCTGTGTTATTCATTATTGTGGTTTAAAGCCACAGCTTTGAATCATAAGATGAATTTGCACTTCTATAAAATGGATTCCAATACTCAAAAACAAATAATCTGAAAATTTAGAATTTTTAAAAAGAAAATAATTTATAAATTCACAAATTCAGTACTATTTGTTAAATTTAATTTACGCGTCAAAATTATATTCAATCATCGATATCTTAATATTAAATATTTGATTAAATTTTATTTTTTTTTGATTGATCTGTTTAAAGATACATCAGTAATTTGATCACATCATCAATTTGTATAGATACAGAATTCATTAAAACAGTCAACCACAATTCTTTAAAGTTAGGTAGAAAGAGAGGTTTAATAGATATGGACAAATTCAAAGACAAGCTATTCAGCTCGGTAAAGAAATAAAAAAATTTGTTCTCCTATCACAGTTTGCTGACAATTTTTTTTTTTTTTTTTTTTTTAGAGGTATTCGACACGAAAGTTGCTATTAATAGCTCTAGAAATGGAGACAAAACACTTTGTCAGTACAGTCAATGTTCTTAGTAATGAGATTGCATTAAAATGTATAAAGAGCATATTTATTACATATGCTTCGTAACTTGAGAGGTGCATATATGACATGGGGTTCCAAATAGACGAGCACTTTCTTCCATCCCTACTCAGTCTTTTCTCGAATTATGCAACTACTGACGACCGTCGCCAATCACCCCAACTCCCCCTAGAAAAAAAAAAACCACCTTCTTGATTGCGCTGTTGTCATGAGCAATATGACAGTTGCATTTATGGCCAAAACTCCCAACCCCTCCTTAGACTCGCGTCTAAGTAAAATACAAAGGCAAAAAAGTAGATGTATATCCAAATTTTCAAGTAGGTAAATATTTAGGTAGAGTCGATTTTTTATTCCACTTATAAATCTTGTGATGTGGATTAAATTTTAAAAAATTTATGACATAATCAAGATTGTTTAAGATTTAATTCTGATCACAAAATCTATAAGTGGGGTCAAAAATTAAGTCTACCTAAATATTTTCCATTTAAGTATATCAAATTATTACATCAATTTTGCATAAGATATGCATGATTACCAAAAAATAATGCAAGTCTCGAATTACTAGTATCTATTTTAAGGCGCCTAAAAAAATCTCTATTTTGAGGTGTAATTATTTAAGATAAGTCCATGGACAGTGGTCATGACTCGTGATCTTTGTTCTCTTCCTGATCTATCACTATAATTTACTCCATTTTTAAGGCAATCTTTGTTGACTTGAATTTCATTTTATTTGTTATGACTAAGAAAATAATGTTTGCAAATATACAGATAATACATACACACAAAAATCTGTGTGTTAAATGTGTTGATGGCACATATTATATCGCAGAAGCTTAAGATAACTAAAACTTGGATGTTTTTTTCTAGGTCGAACTAGACAATATTTTTGAATTATTTAGATAAACTCAATCTTTAATTTTATTTATAAATTTTGTAACGTGGATTAAACTTTATGAAATATATGACATGTTTCATAAGATTTAATTATGATTACCAAGTTTATAGATAAATTTCAAGATCAGATCTATTTAAATATATATTTTTTTTACCAATATGGGAATTGGAGGGAAAAGTTAATTGAAATATGCACTAAAATTTCCCCCAACTCCCCCAACTCCGATGAATTGAGAATATATCTTTTCTGTAGAAAATAGCCGCATTAATTCTCTGATACAGAGACATTATTGCTGAGTAGGTCTCAGTTGAAAGCTAGGATAAAGTTTAATGCGAAGATTTTATTTAAAATCAAGTGGCCACCCTGTCCTTTACATTCACTTTGATTACTATATATAAATTCCAAGTTTTTGGACGAATATTTTGCTAGAATGTTTAATTGTAAACATTAAATCTACAAAGCCCTCATATTATTCAAACTTGTGGTAAAAATTCTCCCACTCCTATTTATTTTACACAGCTGACTTTTTTTTCTTTAACAAAAAGTGAAATTATATGGAAATTTAAAATTTTAGCCTAAATTAAAAAAAAATCAAATAAGATAGATTAGAGCTTTCAAAACTAACACATTGATTAAAAAGCGTCAATAATATATAGTCTTATATATATATATATATATATATATATATATATATGACTTGCTATTTACTTAATTTTTTGCTACAGAGACATTATTGCTGAGTAGTTCTCAGTTGAAAGTTAGGCTAAGTTTCCTTCGGAGATTTTAGGCCTAGTTACAGTTTATCTCTGTAAACAAGAAAGAGTTACAAATTATCCCTTATATTTATTTTATATAAAAATTACTTTCAAAATTTAATTAAGTTAAAATTTTCATTTAAAGGAAATAGTAAAATTTTATAATTGTTCTCAATCTTTTAATTGTCTTAATCAATATAAAATTAGGGTGAGTTTCACTTTAACATCTAATTTTATTTTATAAACAATTTTTCATTCAAAAGTACTGATATTTTTTTCATCCAACATTGTTGGAAAAAAATTTAACCTTGAATGTTAATTGTATAAATTATTTTGCTAGTTTATTATTTCTTTTTCACATCTGTTTTTAACATACTATCACATACTTGTTCTGTAATTATTGTTTTTACATCTAATAAAGCTGGAGAATAAATTATTTTATTTATTCAATCATATTATTTTCTCTATTACAATAATTAATTCATCACTTTATATTTAAAAAATCACAATTATTTGAGTAAATATACTACTTTGAGATATAATCAATATACAAATAAATTTAAATTCTTCAACTAGTTCACTCCCTCATCCTACCCAGAAAAAAAATTAGAATAATAAATTTAGCTTAGGGTTAATAATACTTTACCCCCAGGAACTACGGGGTAATTACACTTTTCCCCCTCAACCACAGAAATATACACTTTGTCCCTTCAAAATAACGAAGTTTGTGCTTTTGAGCACTATAAATGAATTCAAACTATTCGATACTTGAATTGAACTCAACTCAGTAAGAGTTTGTTTAAATTTGGTTCATCAATAATCAAGCCAAGTTTGAACGGAATTTAGCATTTGTTAAGGTTGTGTTGGTTCGAACTTGGCTCGATAAGGTAAAAAAAATTAAATTTACATGTAAAAATTTTAAATTACTTGAACCCGATTCGAGTTCGGTTCAATAAAAAACTCGTTTAAATTTGGCTCGCAAGATAAATAAACCAAATTTAAACAAAATTTTAACCTTGTTAAAGTAATCAAACAAACTTGAACACTAGAATATCCAACATGTTTATATATATTTACACCCCTACTTTTGAACATCTTTGGAGATCATGAAATTTTGATTTCCGTTATGTCCCTAGCTGGCATTTCATAGAGTAACACTTTTTCCCTCTAAACAAGGGAGTAATTACAATTTGCTCCTTCTAAACAATATAGAAATACCTCATTAAGTTGGCCTTTCAAAAAATGTTTAGTTTTCTAACTATTAATAAATATATTTCTTTCTTAATTATAAATAATTTTAAAATGGAAAAAATTTGGTAGAATATTTTTTTAGATTCTAAATTCACTCCGTGAATTAATAATCTTTACTGTGAAAAAAAATAATAAAATTCTGAGTGGCACAATTGTTTTAATTTATATTTAAACGGCCAAAATAATTAAATTTAACTATAGTTCCTTTCTCAAGAGTCTTAATTTTCATATGCATTTTTAACATTTCTAAAGATGTCTTTAAATTTTAATTTTGAATTCCATTTAACATTTATTTGAATTTTGAATCCCAAGGTGGCTTCCTATCGACATTTTTTGGTGAAAATTTTTATGTAACTTTTCTTCATATGTGTGTCTATATATATATATATATATATATATAATTTGATATTATTTAGGATATTTAACGTTTCATTGAACTGGTGACACACTTCGCAAAGCAATCTTTTTGGTGAAATTTTTCAATAAAAAATTTTTCTATTAATTTCTTGTGTGATAGCACATTTTTTATATAATTTGTATAGATTTTAAACGTCTCTGGTTATTCTATGCTTTCTTATTTTAGATTAAACCCGTGGAAATTGCAATACCAATTGCAATTTGAGTCACTTCATCTACAAATTTCTTACTCTTTTTTTAATGATCAGATTTCTTTTTATTTGCGTTATTTTTACTATCATTTTTGCACCATTACAAAATATTTTTTTCTCCTCATCATTTAGTTTAGTATGGGCAGTTCAATAATTAAATTCAATTTTTTATTGAGTAAAGTTTATATTAACCCTTTAGTTTAGGTATAAATATAATGACCCTTAGTTTAGGGGAAAAAATGTTATTAACCCTAAGTGTATTTTTGTCTATTGACTCGTTATTTTGACGGAGTTAAAAAACTAAACCTTTGACTGGTATATACATAGGGTAAAGTGTATATTTATATAGTTGAGGAGGGCAAAATGTAATTACTCCCATAGTTTACGGGTGTAAAATGTTATTAATTAACCCTTTAGCTTATTATCATTTTCAAGTTGAAGAGAAGAATTTTGGTAAAGAAATTCACAAAGTATAACTAAAATATTGAGAACAATTATGATATTTTACTACTTTCTTTAAATGAAAATTTTAACTCTATTAAATTTTGGAGCCAATTTGTAGATAAAATAAATATAGGGGTAATTTACACAACTGTCCCCTATTTACAGGGGGCAAACTGTAATTAAGCCAAGATTTTATTCAAAATCAAGTTACCACCTTGTCCTTCACACTCATATATTGGTAGAATATTTAATTTTAAACATTCAATCAACGAAGCTCTCATATTATTCAAACTTGTGATAAATATTAACCAAATAGATCATTTTGTAATGATTCATATATATATTTATTTGATTTTTTTGGTGAGATTTTTTCAACAAAAGTAAAATCATATGCAAATTTTAAATTTTAGCATAAGTTAAAGAAAATATCAGACAAGATTGTGCTTTGAAAACTCAACAACTTGACCATTAAAATAAAAATAAAAATTAATGGTGACAAAATAAATAGAACGGACGGCGTTTATATGTTAGTTTAGATACTACACTAAAAAAACTTGCTATTTATTTGATTCCATGAACTCGATTCCTTATGTTACACAGGAACCTGGTGAGATTGAAGCCGAAATCGCAAAGTATGGAACCAAAACAGTGCTCAAGAAAATTCTTACAGATCGTAAACCTGGTCCGCCTTACCTTCCAAAGGAAAACCCTTTTGGAATTTCACCTGATATTGATATCAAATTGCCTGCATGGCTATCGGCAGAAGACTTGAAGTACTACGTTAACAAATTTGACCAGAATGGCTTTACTGGAGGGTTGAACTACTACCGTGCAATGGACTTGTATGTTTTACTTATCTGCAGTTTCAGCTTTTCTATATTTTGGTATAGTCTTAATTTACTTGGCCATACTTTGATTTTCACACATGTCATCCCTTGTGCTTTGCATTAATTTGTCCTGAAGAGGGGCGGATGCATGAATTAAGTTTTAGTGGGCAAAAATATATTAGTAAATAGTCTTATTTTGTATTTTTTTTTTCATAAAATAGAAACTTAGACGCATTATTTCTATGTCACATGAAATAAAAAATATTTTACCAAAATATAATTGAACGAAATAATATTTAAATAATAACATCGGCTTTTTTATTAATTAAAAAAAGGATCCAATTCATTAATGTCTTATTTTTTAAAGAAGAATAAATTATTTTGGGACACTATTAACTTAATTGAGTAATTTATCAATACCCTAACAGTTAATGATATACGTTTTTAAATCATCTGCTAATAACTATAAAAAAAAAAAACTTAATATGTAAATTATTTATACAGAAAATTAATTAGATAATTTACACTACATATTACTAGGATGGACGTGTGGCTACATTAGGATGGACAAGATACGAAATGAGCATATTCGTGAGAAGATTGGAGTAGCATCTATTGATGAGAATATGAGAGAAACACGCTTGAGGTGGTTAGATCATGTGTTAAGACGACCAATAGAAACGTCTGTCATGCGAGTAGATTTTAAAGAGAGTAGTCAACATAAGAAGGGTAGAGGAAGACCGAAAAAGACTTGGTGGGTAATTTGTAGGAAAAATATAGCCCATCTAGGAATTGAGGAGAATATGGTCCATGAGAGAACGCAATGGCGTAACATGATTCATGCATCCCGACTCTACTTAGTGGGATTAAGGCTTGGTTTGTTTGTTTACACTACATATTACTAAAACATTTTAGGGTACGTTTGATAAAACTAAAATTTGAATTCTGAACACTGAAAATTAAGTGTTGAAATCTTAATTTGCTGAATTCATAAAGTTGCATCTATTTGATAATTAGTTGAATTTAAGTATTGAATTAAAATATTTTACCTCATATATATTATATATTTTGATGATAATATTATATTTTTATAGTAGATTATTTTAATTATTATATTTTTAATACAAATAAATAATTTTTTAATATAGAGTATGTGTGTATGAGAGAGGGGTATGTGTGTGTGAGAAAGATATTATGTACAAGTGTGTGTTTATATGTGAGAAAGAATGAATATAATAAGTGCAAGTGTGTGTTTATGTGTTGGAAAAAAAAAAGAATATAATGTGTGCAAGTGTGTGTTTATGTGTGAGAGATAATGAATATAGTGTGTGTGTGTGTTTATGTATGAGAGCACCCAGAAGAAATATAGTATGTTCAAGTATGTATGTGTGAGAGAGAGAAGGAATATTTTTTATGCAAGTGTGTGCCTATGTGTGTGAGAGAATGAATATAATGTGTAGAAATTGTAATTGTGTGTTTATGTGTGAGAGAGAAGTAATATAGTATGTGAAAATGTGTGTTTATGTGTGTGAGAGAAGGAATATAGTGTGTTCAAGTGTGTGTTTATGTGTGAGATAGAAGGAATATACTGTGTGCAAGTGTGTGTTTATGTGTGAGAGAATTAATATAATGTGTGTAAGTGTGTGTAAATAGTGTGTGAATTTGAAATAAAGAAAATTAGGGTGAGTTTTGCTATACTAGTAAAGAATTCAACAAATTAAGTAGTTGACTTTTCACTTAAAATTTTGTATAGAAATTAAGTGACACTTAATGCATTCAGAGGTAAGAGACTTTCGTTATCAAACACATTTAATACAAAAAACACTTAATGAATTAAGTTTAAACACTTAATGAGGGTTTGTTGTATTATATCAAACACCTCTTTAGACACTTGTAATTAATAAATGAGTCAAACTAAAGCCTTAAATAAACAATTGATTGTAAATTCTTTTAATTGAATAAAATATAAGTTTATTTTAATTTAAAGTGAGGCTATCTACACACAAAAATTCACTATTAAAACAATGAATTATTCAAAAATGAAATAATTCTTCAACATAACTAAGTTGATATTTCAACATGAATAAGTTAATAAATAATTAACATGAAAAATGATAATAACATAAAAAGAACTTACTTTCTACAGCACTTGAAGATGATACTTTATTTTTAGATGAGATTAAAGGAATTATAGAGATTTAGTTTTTCCATAATTGTATAAATTTTAGGAGTCTAAAGTTTAATTTTGTAAAGTTATAACTAAAATTTTAAAAACTTCAAACTGGAAAAATATGAAAAGTATAAGTTTGGGTATAAGAACATTTTAAAAAAAAAACAAAAAAAAAAGAAAGTTTGGAGGGGCAAATTTGCACTTTTTAATATCCAACCCTTGAAAATAAACATATCATACATAGATCCCAAATATTTTATGGGGGTGGTCGCCATCCCCGCCCCAATGGTCCGCCAGTAGTTTTAATTAAGTCCCTAAAGTCTAGCATGATTTATGAATTCTGGGGAATACTTAAACGGACCAGGTTAAAAATCTTTAACCCCACTTAAACTTTGTGAAACCTTACGAAATAAATAACATTAATGGATATTAGTAAAATTTTATAAAATTTAATTTACATTACAAGCTCTACAAGTAGATACATGACCAAGTCCACCAAAGTTTTTTTTTTTTTTTTTCCTTCGAATCTAAAGTACAAAATTAATCTGGAATTAAAAAACCAAAGATTAAGTTTACAC
Source organism: Cinchona pubescens (assembly GCA_025175665.1). Taxonomy (NCBI): domain Eukaryota; kingdom Viridiplantae; phylum Streptophyta; class Magnoliopsida; order Gentianales; family Rubiaceae; genus Cinchona; species Cinchona pubescens. The sequence continues at coordinate 362,386 of JANKKI010000055.1, read as the reverse complement.
TAGCTTCAAATTACTGAAGGGAAATGTGTTGAAAATTGCCTTTTCTTTTCCTATCTAACAATTCTAGCTTTGAACCAAATGTTTGGATTTGAAATGGTTATCTTTGGCCTTTTACACAGTAAAGTCCTTGGTTTATGCTATAAATTCAGAATTACTCTCTTCCATTATAACCCGTAATTGTTGCAGAAACTGGGAGCTGACTGCCTCATGGACGGGTGCACTAGTGAAAGTCCCAGTAAAATTCATAGTTGGAGATTTGGACATGATCTACACTACTCCAGGGACAAAGGAATACGTCCACGGTGGCGGCTTCAAAAGGGACGTACCATTGTTGGAGGAACCTGTTGTGGTGATGGCAGGAGTTGGCCATTTCATCCACCAAGAAAGAGCAGAAGAGATCAACCATCACATTCACGATGTCATCAAAAAGTTCTGAGAGCAACATGCTGTGCCTGTGGCCCAGTCGTTATGGTGCTGCATTTTCCACTAGATTTTCCCAATTATGTTTCTAATCCTTTCTTTTTTGTGGACTTGTGTTTGTTGTAGCCATTTCCACTGCTAAACCTTCAAATTTTCGGGTTAAAAAACCTTCAAGAGCACTATTACTTGCAAACCTGCAAGATAGTAAATAAAGATTCTGGTCATCCTATGTTGAATCCTCCAGAATTCTTAGCCAAAGCTGGATAAAATTATCTGCACACGTGTTAACGAAAGAATCAATTAAGCCCCTCAGGTTTGGCTTTACCACTATTAGCTTTCATGCTCGAATGACAGCTTTCAATACCTTCTGATATTTACTTTCCATTCAAAAATATGTCCGAGTAACTATGCAGTAGACGATACACAAATTATCAGTCTATTAGCAATCAAGTAACAGAAGAATGCGACTAAAACAAGCTCACACAACTGCCAAAAGAATTTGGATCGTCAGAGAATTTCAAGATGAGCTATGCCTGTTTCTCCACCATTTACCAAGTACCTATATCTATTTTGACAATTTCAGAGAAATTTATAAACCTGTCTGGCTCAACTACACAAATTGAAGAGATAACCATAGTTCACCCTCACAATTTGTGTGCCCTCACTTCAAAATACACAATCAGGGGGCCCCAGAGTTAACATTGTATTACATTCATAAAATGAAATCTAGAAATCCTCTTGAGGTGAAAAACAAAATAGGGTCTCAAGAGAACTTCAACTTATCACCAGAACCCAGATAACTGGAAAACTGTTGCAGGAAAGAAAGCAGTAATTTGAGCAAGTAAAACTTGAATGACTTCTTGAGAAATGGACCTTCCTTTAAACTTTGCAAAAGTTCAATCTAAACGCTCCATCTGCAAATACACATTTAATTAAAACTGTAGATATTCAACCAGGTAATTAAACGAACCTACTGAAAAGCTACAATCACAATATCTTCCACTCCACCAGTGAAAATGATCCGTTAACTACTTTTTAAACACTTACAAATGTCAATAGATAAAGGACATACATATTACTCAATGTACAAAAAATTGTCCAATTTTTTCTCCAATAAGCAAGTCTGACCAGGTAATTAGACAAACCTAGTGAAAGGCTAAAATCACAATACTTTTCATTCCACCAGCGGAAATAATCCGTTAATGACTTTTTTAAAAATCTTACATAACCCTCAATGTCAATAGATAAAGGATTTACAAATTACTTAAAACCTAGTGAAAGGTTAAAATCACAATATTTTTCATCCCACCAGCGGAAATGATCCGTTAATGGCTTTTTTAAAAGACTTACAAATGTCAATAGATAAAGGACGAACATATTACTTAAAACTACCAAAAGTTGTACATATTTCTCTCCAATAAGCAATCTGATGTTGATGTTCAAACATCCAATAATTTTTTTAAAATAAATAAATAAAAGTTAAAAGGAAAAGTAAAAACAGTACATAAGGATAGTTTTAGAAATACAAAGAACCAAAAAAAAAATATCAGCATAACCATTTTAATGCTCCCAAAGCAATGACTAGAAAAGAATATACCTTCCAGAGTCCATCATTAAGATAATGCATGTTATCCACACCAATTCCTTTGTTGATTGACCTTCTGTAATATCAAGGAAACCTTTTTCAGAGAATAGGGGAATTTAATCACCAATCCTAAAAAGCTAAATGGATATATAAACATGGAATCTTCCCATTCTGCAACCAGCCAAAAAGAAATTGGAGAAGGCCTCTTGCGAACCAAATGCTTTAGAACCTTTAGATCTAATCATGATCATCCACTTAATTAAGTAATGTGTAAAGGATAACCTAGCAAGGAAAACCACATAGACTACCACTAAGTGATTTGTTGGTTTTTGTGAAATTCTTTTACATAAATTCTTACTACTCATCTATGGTCAGTAAATAACTTTATCTGTATCTGGTATTATCCATCATCTTAGGGCCTTTTCCTGTCTGATATATAATCTGCTAAAAGAAATGATTATGGAGAAACATGTCTGGAAAATTGCAAAGGTATCATTTGGTGGTAGAAAGAGAGCCCATTAGCTCAAAAATGTTGTGGAATTTTAGAAAGAGTTCAGAACCAACAATAAAAGATAACTTTAGGATTTGATTTTATTTTGCACTGTCTTCTTACCCAACATCATACTTACTAACCAGTTAAAATACAAAAATTTACCAGTGTATGACACATGGAAAAATACCATAATACATTATGCCATCGAATTGTAATCCATACAAATCTAGTATTGAAAGCAGCCATGTCTATAAAGCTACTTGCTGCTTCGCCAACAATTTATGGTATTGAAGCCTCTTATTTTTTTTAAGTTTTTTTTTGTTTTGATAAAGATACTGAAACTTTTAAATGGTAGATTATTCCTCTTCAGAATCCAGCAAATAAAATGTGAAGAATATGCGTCCCAAGAAACAATGGAAGAAATATTATGTCCAACTGCTATCTTCTATGGACCTGAAATCTAATGACATTGTTTGGGCAAAGTCAAAACACATCTTTCTCCCCCAAAACAAGCTATTTAGGCCACACGAAAAAGGGGGCAAAGATAAGAGAAAAAAAAAATTAGAACTTATTAACAACCTACAACAGACTTACATATCTTTAGCCGACATCTTTGTAAAACCAATAGCAACAGCATGCTGCTTCCCTTCAGCCATAATAGCCTGATAATTAAAGTCAATGAGTTCCAATACTTTACCAAGGACAGAATCTAAGTTTTCAGTCAATCAAGCTAACAAAATTGGTACTATTATTATTACAATATCGCATTAATTGTATGAATGAACAACACAAAATACCAAAAAAAAACAAAAGAAAATAGAGTAAAATGAAGGAACTCCTTATACCACAGGAGATTCTGCTTCTACTTCATCATCCAAAGCACCTCCAGGAGAGGTAAGCCCAGGACACATTATGTTGGCACCGGAAAGGACAAATTTAACTGCGCCCCTATCAACTTGCAGTTTTTTCATGATATTTGGATCTGTGAAAAAGAAATTTACATGCAATAGCAATCAGATAGAATTTTCAAAAATCTGGAGAGAAGCTCAATTTGATGCTATAATTGGCTTTAGGAACAAAATGTTCAACGTTGGAGTATTGAATATCTATGTACCAGCATAACTCAAACACCAGGGGCTCTTTCCAGAAGTTCAAAAAAAAAAAACCAAAAACAAAAAAAGGCTCTTGAATCAAGCACATAAATGCAAATGTAGTCTAGAAGCCATGGTAAAAAATGCAGGAAGAAAAGAAGAATCCATCGTCCTCATGGATAAAAAGGACAAAGTAATGTTTCTCATGTGCAATCTACTAAAGGTACTTTTAACTTGCCACAGTTTTCTCCATCTCATCATTCAACATATCCTACAGTCATAATTGTTTATAAAGCTCTAAAGTTATTTCTATTTTTTGTCAGATGAGAGTCCTCAAGTTCAGTCCATCAGTCCATCCCAGTGTTACATGGATCGTGGTACGGATTAGTATGTGATACGGATTGGTACGTGGTCCAGGTACAGGTACGCGGTACGGGACTTTTCTTGGTACGTGGTACAGAGGGGTAGGCTTAGGTGAGGTCGCTTTTTTAGGATCGAAATTCGTTATTTAGGATCGTTATTTAGCTTAGAATTGAGTAATTAAAAAATTATAAGTACTGATAACTAATAAGTTTACCTACAATTTTCTAATCTCATTAAATAACTGTGATTCTTATCTATAAAAAGAAGTTGACGAGTACTTAAATTCTTGTTTCTATTATTTCCTCTTTCCTATATCACTCCTCTCCCTAAAAGAAGTTGATAAGCACAAAACTTCTTGTTTCTATTATTTTCTCTATCCTTTTTGACTCTTACTCTCCCTCTCTCTCACAACTCTTCGGGAACGCTCAAAACAGCATTTTGGATCGCAAACGATCCATGTTCCAGAACGACTGTACCCAGAACGCAGATCACAAGGGAAAAAAGCGATCCACGTAACACTAGTCCATCCTTTCTTCCTTTCACAGGCAACCACCATTACATCACTGTATGTTACACAAACACGTTTGACTGCACCTTCTCTTCATTCCTTTAGGTAAATGCGTCTGTGATAGGCAACTGCAATGCACCTCCATAACATGGTTGTTAATAGGAAGCATTAGTGCACACTATTGTCCCAAAAGGAGTTTATTGCTATATTATATGGTAGCGACTTTTCAATAGCACCCGCATCAGTATGTGCGCTACAGCCCATAGCACTAAAATAGCATGCTTTTTTGAAGTTTTGGAGCTGTTTAATCTAGGCCATGTGACAACAGTGAATTCTTAATCTAACAGTAAGATTAACTGGTTGTACATCATTATTCTGCACCCATGTGTACCCAACTACATTGCCCTAAATCTATTACCGTTATAAACAAAAAGAAGGGTCACATCTGCAGAAAAATGAAGAACGAAGACAGTTTCATCACTCAACCCTCTCTCTCTCTCTCTCTCTCTCTCTCTCTCTCTCTATATATATATATATATATATATATATATCCTCCTTTTTTCTATTAAATATTCACCTCATTGATGAAGAAGAATTTGAATATATGATGATGAAGGGAAGAGGAAAGTGAAGAGAAGATGTCGAGTGTTATAAGTCCAATGACGAAGATAAATAAGAATATATAGAGAATGGATTAGATGACATAGTACTATAGGATACATATCATTACTTATTTTGAAAATACTCTCCATATATCTATTTGACTTGCTTTTGTGAGTGATAAATTGTCTTCTCTTTTATTACACTTAAAAACATTGGTAGATCAATCAACACATTCTTAGACTACAAGAATATATAGTGCTTTTTATTGCAGAATTACTACATACAAGAAAATACAGATCTTGCATGCTACGGGTGCTTCTCTACCATATAGTGCTATGCTTTGTATGCTATAGTCCCAGGGGGAACTTTGTGTTATTGATGCACTATGCGCGACTGACAACTATGCTCTGTAACAATAACCACATTGCTCACATCCACCACACCAATTGGTTCACCTAAATATCTAATATTGTTACACTGAACTACCATAGAAATCATTAACTATTAATGGATAATTTCTTCCAACATCCCATATGTTCTTTGCTATAGTGAACCAATTCATTCGTGGGCTCTTTTTTGTAGCAACATTTTTCAGCCACCATCTATTTTGGGCTCTTACACTATTTTGTTCTTATTCCAACTGCATTTGCGTAGCAGTGTGGTATTGGAACAAACAAAGTCTGAATATGATTATAGCAATTACTTTACGGACACAGGCTGTACATTTTCGCAAGTTGGAGAACTTTCTATAATGTTTTGAGTCATTCCTCCACCATAATCCAAGGACAGTTAACACCAATAATCTAAAGATTGAACTAATCCTGAAGAAAGACAGAACCATTTCCATTTTAGCCAATCCAAGTGCTTGAGACAAAGAGTGGCAATTAAAACATGACAACCACAGAACACAAACTTTTTCAATAATTATTAGATCTACTTGAATGTCATGGATAACATGTCAATGTTTAGATATTTGATGCGTATAATCCATCTTAGCTACTATTAGAATACAATAGAGTTCATAGATTACATTTAAAAAAATACATATTTAACTAAATTAATGACTAAAAGTCAACTAGAAAATTCTGTAATACAGGGTGGAAATTATTTGTCTAGTACATTTTTACAAAGGATTCATGTTTGGTTTTAGACCATTGTATTTTGTGTTTAACAGTATGGCTTACATTCTTTTTGTTTAAAAAATCCACTGTGGAACATCTATGTTACACTTTTGGTTGGTTCTGGAAAATCAGTGGAATTGCGGATAGAATTGAGGGTCAGCTGTTTGTTGAAAATTATTATTGAAACAAAAGAAGTTTTCACTATCAAAACAAAATGATTTATAACTGAAAAAGAGAGGGATGAAACCTATTTCCAATATTTTGCAATTATGATATTATTGTTATAATACCTACAGCCAAACTCCCAGTATTTTGCAATTATAATATTAGTGTCAAAGTATTTTGGATATGGATTCAAATTTCAACAACTATTTCCAGTATGATCTGACCCTTATTCAACAGATACTTAATACATGATTATCACAAAATATAGGATCTGGGTATAACCAGGACTGCAGACAGTCCTATTTACACTTAAATATCTTTCCATATATTGACAGACACGAAATCCTTTAACCTAAATGCATGATACACCGAGCATCTCATAAGAAAAATTAGAAACTAATACAAAAATTACATAACAAATGAGTTACTTACATTGATGAAGAAGTCGCAGTGTAGGCATATATGGTCCGTCACGTATATTGAAGAAAAGTGGCACATTGTTCACTATAACAAGATTCAGATGATTTGGGCTTACAAACAGAAAAGCCAAAACAAGAGTAGAACATCAGATTCAAAATCAGAAACTAGTTGATAAAGAGAGAAGTAATGGACAGGAAAACAGAATTCATTGAAGAAAAGAAAACCATTTTGCAACAATAAGAGGGGATTTCTTTGGAAGCAAGTCATCCAACACTGGTTCAAGTCCTGGATACTGTCACAGAAACAAGTGTTTAAGTACACAAGAAAATGCAAATTAATAACACGTAATTCAATTTTGTACCAGAAATAAAAGTAAAACACCAAAAAAAAAAAGATTTAATTAAGACCTCTTCTGCAATACTTTGGCGGATTTTGCGTTGTACAGAAGCCTTTTCACTTGATTTTGTCCAGAAACTTCTTCGGATGTGAACCTACAACATTTTTAAAGAATGATAACAGAGGTTAGCATATATTCCTTTGCATATGAATAAAGTACTACGAAAGAGTAGCCCAAACGGTAAAACTACACTTCCCGTGTGACCTAGGGATTCAAGTCACCAATGGAGATCCATTGTAGATCCTCTTTTTTAAAATAAATAAATAAAGTACTACAGAAGAGACGAAAATACATACAATCTTCAAACAAGTATTGTTTAAAATCATAGGACTAACTAGGCTTTGTTAAAATAGGAAACTTTTAATAATTTTCAAACCTACACTGTACATCACCTCTTGAATTTTCTGTTTTCTATTGCTCACAATTATGTTACATGGACTCTCCTCTCACCCCCAAAGTACCCGTGTCCTGCCGTGTCAACATGGGTGTGGGTGTGGGATCCGTATCCATATGGTCAACTTTTAATTGGGTACTTTGACTTTTTAACCAAGCCAAAAATTAATAATATGTTGACTTCAACATGGTTGTGATAAAAGTACTGATAAGATAGGGAGGAAGATTAAATATGAGGGAGAAACATATGAGAATTGTATATCAAATTACTAAATCTTATTATAGTTATATCCTTCTAATATCTTATTTTTCTCCTTGCACTACTATTCTTTAATACTACACATAAACATATTTATTTTTTGAAAATGAGTTACAAAATAATGTTAGATTGCTTTATGTCATCAAATTGCATTACCACTACACTAACGTATAATACAAGAATACAAGACGCACCCCCGCACCCGTATCCGACTCTTTTAGAGTGTCCCCGTATCCTCAATTTATAAAATTAACGAATCCGGTACCTAGACGTGTACCCGTACCCAACACCCGTATCCGAGTCCGGGTAACTTAGGCTCACATAATGGGCCTTCTAAACAACAATACAATACAGCACTTCGATGTTAATGGAGAGTCCATTAGTTCAACTCACAAAAACAACCTCAAATTGGTAGAGGTTAAGTGTTAACTTGTTGTAGGGCTGCACATATCTACCAGTTCCCATATTCTGCAAGGAAGGAGTCTCATGCACTACACTCAAGATCCACCCTTGGTTCTTTTTCTCCTAAGAAGCAGATCTCTTTTTCTTGGTTCTCTAATTAATTTCCTAATCCATTCCACTTAACTCAACCAATGACAGTACTTATGCCAATAATGAGCTATTCATTATGTTCGAACAATTTAGGAGTCACACAATATCAATGGAAAGGCAGAAATCACAGAGCTTCTTAAGGAAAAGAAAACACAATCAACCAGCTATGAAGATTCTGAGGCAAAACATTTTTGAGGAATGAAAAGAAACCACCTTGGATATTATTTACTCTTTTGTTTGACTTTTCCAGTTAGCTGACACTTGTATATAAATCTTGGCCTTAAATATTGCTTAAGCTGCATCTCTTGGTGCTACTGTTAATTCAATGAACCTCTTTACTTATCCAAACTACAACATGAAGTTATAACTTGTAAAATGAGAAGCATGAATGAATATTCTCTGTCAAGGACACAGTAACACCAGCAGAATCCATCAATTTGTCACATGATAGTTGATCCTACCAGCTGTAGTAGCCATACTACATATCTTTTTGAAATCAATGTCTGCAGCTAATATTCGTGTACAAATCTTTAACTTGAGAAACTTGTCTATTTTGCCTATCTTGAATCAGTGATGTTAGAATGGTCTCAGTAAGAGATCTCATGACCACAACTCGATGCGTTTCTGTGATCAACCAAAAGAATAATAAGATACCTTTGACAACCCATTATATTTTGTCTAAAATTGATATCTATAATCTAATTGGTACTGCTGTATAGATACCAAATTCTTGGTCATCGAGAAGCTATACGACTTCTGAGAAAATAACTCCTATCCATGAAGTCCTAAATTGAATGCCTAAGAAGTTCTAACTTCCTTAAGCAAATCAAAATCATAACTTGAGCCCCAAAATTACAGTAATTACAAATATTAGTTAAATTATCAGAATTTCAGCACGATATCTAGGACCTCCAATGGAATCAAAGTTCATGGAAAACTCATCACAAGAACTTGCATTCCTAAGGCAGTAAAGATCAAAAGTTTGTTTAAAACTACACTTCATTGAACCCTTTACACACTGCATCCCTCGTAATCTACCAAACAGATCTTCAGCCAGAATGCAACTATAACTTTTGTCACCGCAAAAATCGATATCTTATATTCCAATATTTCCCTTTCCTATTTAACCTTTGTCGTGCAAAAATTAGACGCCCTCAAGGCTCCAAATTGATAAAAACCAAGAATTCCAGTTCATAAGTAAAATCCCAGATTGCAATCCCACCCAAATCAACAATAACTTGTGAAAAAACAAACAAAAATAAAATTGGCCCACAAATTCAAACATATTAACAAGTATTAGATAATTTAATTCCAAAATCTGAAAAAAAAATAAAAAACAAAAGCAAAAAGAATGTCGTAATATGAGACTAAATTACAAGAAATTAAGATACACATGTTAGACGTGGAGAAACAACACTTACTTCTTGAACATTTTCCTTTTTTTGCAGAGAGAGAGAGAGAGTAGGGGTTTAAGCTGAGAGAGAATGAGGGAAAAAGTTGCGTTTTTTGTTTTGAAAGGTGAAGTTGTATTTTGCGATCTTTAAGGTTGTGTAAATGACTCGCGTTGTACTGAAGCTAAAAATTACTGTAATTCCGTAGATGTTGTATGTAAACCATGTCTTTAATAGTAGTAGTTCTCCGGTTTGTACGAATATCTACCTTAATTACTTTGTCCCTCACATTAAGGTTAGGCATTTAAGATCCGATCCAAGATAAGTGAGATAGAATTCTTATTCTATATTCATTTAAATTACTTGAAAAAGTTTATTTTTAATAAATTAGAATATTGTTGATGAATATGGATCAAGAAATTCATTTCACCTATCGTGAATCGATCCTTATAACAATTTCCCACATATTCATATGTATTTAGTTCTTCACCTTTAAAATAATAATTTTATATTCTCTCACAAATATAAAACACTGAATTTTGGTCCCTGAATCAAATCCCAAATATTTTTTTGGCTAAATTTATCATGTATTGTTCACATGATATAAATTCAATGGCAAATTTAAAAATTCGTTCATGAGTAGAATGTTTTATAAGTGTGAATGAAGTAAGTAATTGATTATCAATAATTAATTTGTGATAATTTTTTTCCAAATTTTAGGATCCTATCTGATGCTTGATCCTTGTATTGGGAAGGAAAAATGGGCTTCCGACTTTGTAGTTGAAATATATCTCATCTGAATAGCACATGACTAATTTAAGTCAAAAGTGCTCGAGTTTTAGTTTAAAAACCAAAATGCGACGTTTTACATTTGAGAAGGACAAAATCATTATTTCAAAAGTGAGAGATCAAATAAATATAAATAAGTAGTACGAGGGACCAATAGAATAGTTTTTCCAAACTTATATTGCATTGTACAATATTCAAAATACAACAAAATTATTTGTTAACAAGTAAATTTTGAACTCCTGTCCCCAAATTTGGCTCATGGACATGCTTGCTTATCCAATTTCCAAAATTTTACAGAAACACAAATCTAATCCCTATCCTTTCAATTTCAACCAAAATAAGTTGTTGCCAGAATTTGAGAAGTTCTTAACGCGTAAGGAAGGTTAAAGAAGGAGAAATTTTATTGAAGAAACTACTTGTCATGTGCAGTTATTCTTAGACCAATGAGAACCTTACATGTGAAGTGAGAGGCCCACCCTTAAAAAACAAGGGGCCATTATTATTATTTTTTTTATAAATGGGAGATTTACTCCACATAGAAAGATGTCATTAGTTCAAAACAATTATTAAATATCTCACGTACTTGCTCCAATCCAAAATAAAAATTGACGAATGATATTGCCCGAGCAATAATCTTAATGCTATAGCAAATTTTCATTAAATGTCTATGTTACCCTTCACATCAAATTCCCACATTCTATTGACTCGTCTTCATCTTTTTTGATCCCATCCAGCATTCTCATCATCACCAACTTTGACCATTTATTTCTGGGAGGATTCTTAGCTCTCCCTACCCCTTAAGAGTTGTTTTGACTTCCTTTGCTCTGCTTCCAAATCCTCATAACCCTTCGCCACCACCAGAGAGATTCTGCAATGATGGAATTTAATCTCGATCTCTTGGCGATTAGATCACATTTCTCAATTACCTCCACCACTACTTCCCCTTTTGAGCAGCATTGTTCTCTTCCTTGAGCCTTTTCTGATGACAATAAAAATGAGGATATAGAAAAAATTGTTGATTTTTATGTTTTAGACAAAAAATGCAAAGAAAAAAGAAAAAATTTGGATTTTTTTCTTCTTACATTTTAGTAATCAATTAAAGCTGATGGATCCTATGTCCCTATTTGATTAATTTAGATAAATTGTTAGCATATTTCTTAATAAATTCAAATATGAAAAACTTTATTTTCTTATGTATATTTACAACGATACATGAATAGTTTATATATAAACAAAATACAGGACATAATATCTGTCTTTTTAACACATCTAGTTATAAATTCAATGAAACACCTAAATCTTACTACTAACTAGATGACATCCCGCAAGTATACGATTGTCAACTAGTAGCAAAGGGAAGTAGGGATCGTTCCCATAAGGATTGTCGATTGCAATTACCAAGGTTTAAGGGTGCTTGTGTAGTTAAGCAAAATCAATTGGTAGATGATAGAACTATTCTAATGAAAACTATAATTTTAATTCTAACCTAATTTAATCAAATTAAGACTAAAATTTAAAACGAGTGAATCACTCAACTAAAAAGACTACAAAAGAGAAACTTTGAATATTAAAAGCATTCATTTCTAAATTATAAATTAGAAAGAGTTAATCTAGAAATTTAAATATTTTTGGATTTTTCGATTGAAATTAAGAAAACCCACTAAAAATTAACTAGAAATTAAAGCTTGAAATTGAAAATTATTAAATAGAAAGCAAGAAATTAACAAGAACCCTAATTTTCCTAAAAACCCTGCTGATTAATTTGAAAGTAAAGAATTTCTTACTAAATTGACAAGAAAGCAAAGAAAAATTATATCTACGTGAACCTTGCAATTAACCCACTACAATTATCTAATCAAAATTTGAACTTGACAAGAAATTTAAAGAAGATCTAAGATGGAAGTTAAGAGAAATTTCTATTAGAAAAGTAACTTGTAGTTCAAACTATCCTAATCTATCTAGAACTTACTAAAACTATCTACTCCCCTCTTTCTTACTAATTCTACTTAGCTTAAATAGTGCAGCATTACACAAGGCAAAAATAGGTTTTTTTTGGGCTGAAAGTTTACAAAATTGCCCTTACAACTTAGCATTCAGCGAGTTGAGATCGCGGTCTAGAACATTTGATACCGCGATCTCAACTCTAAAACAGTAAAACCAATTCCCGAGTTGAGATCGCAGTCTGGAACGGTCGAGACCGCGATCTCGACACTCCTTCCAGCATCCTTCATTTCCTCCATTTTACAATTTGGTCCCTTGAGGTAACTTTGTTTCTTCCGGCTTCTAACCTTTAATTTTTAACCTGCATAATATTAACACTATTAAGCACTTAATTAAACAAAAAATTTAACAAAACTTATCATAATTAATTCAAAAACGAAAATACAATACATGTGAAAGAAATTAACTAAAATCCTTAATTACTTATCCAATTTCGGAATTTAAACTATCAAAATGCTATAATTTCGAGGAAAATAACTCTAGTTTACTAGAGTTATCACACCCCCAAACTTAGCGTTTTGCTAGTCCTGAGCAAAACAAAGATTAACATTAAACGAAACCTACTAACATTCAAACATTTAAACACTTCCAAAGTTGACGTGACACTTGATGAATCATCGATGTACTTAGAACAATTAAGCGATCTCTCAAGAAATGTTCAACATTACGTGATATGTGAAGAATATGAGTAAATCAATCCAAAATTGAAATTTCGTTTTACAAAGAAGCACGCATTCATTCACTACATAAGATTTCACATCACCAAGCATTACCATTCTCGAAAAGAGTTACCAAAAGTTTTAGTTCTTTTCATTTGAAACATCATTACTTCTCAAATCACAAATATTATAAAGTTAATCAACTCTCTCAACTAAGCATCATTAAAATAGAAGTTCAAGTAGGAATCAACTTAAATGCAATTGTCACACATTTCGGGAATAAATCTCTAACAAGGAATAAGTAATATGAGAATAATGATAAGTATTACAAACATTTACTCCTTAACTTATTGGTATACTAAAAACGCAATTCCTAATGGCTTAATTCGGAGAAACAACATGGGTACATGTCGGAGTCCCGTACTCACCTTACTACTACTCTAATGGCTTATTTCGGAGAAACAACATGGGTATATGTCGGAATCCCGTACTCGCCTTATTCCTAATTTTTTTTTAGGCCCTAAACCAAGGAAAATGAGTGAAATGTACCAAAAATTAATCTCGAATATCAATTCTTCACAAGTTAGAAGAACATTCCCTATGCAAACACACTGAAATGTCCCAAAATTCCTTCTACTTCATTTAACTCATTTCTTTCCTAAAGATAGTTCATCAACCACATAATATAAATGATTTAATAAGAAACAACATTTCAAATAAAATTTCCTAAAATTTCAGCACTTCTTTTTGAAAAATAGCAATGCTAAGTTTATGAATTATTTATATTGCAAATGAACTACTCACCCACCCAAAAATTCTTGAAATGAATCAATCATATACTTCAATCACAAAGCATTGAACATCAAAATTTATCATCATTGAGTACCTAATTGATCAACTTTCCATCCATTAATCATCAAGTGGTAACAAAATGTACAAAATGACCATTTCCAACACAAAAATATAAACACCCCCAAACTTGTCTCTTTTATTCATGTTGATGAATAAATCATCCTTTCGCTCATCCAAAATTAAACATCAAGACAAACCACAACTAACAGAAACTACTTAAACTATGTCCTACTTTGAAGCCTAGAATTAAAAATGAGTAAAAATGTCAAGAGCAACTGTGCCATGCATCTCACCATTCAAGCTTCAAACAAAATCATCATTCAATTCCATTCATCAACTAGTGCAAAGATGGCATCAGCTTAAGGCCCTTAGCCATACTACTCTTATTTGACAATAATTATAACCAAAGCTACGCCAAGTGTCTAGCAATAAATTTCACAAAGATTCAATCCATGAAGCATCAAAATAATTAGCCACTTGGCGTCAGCTTAGGGCCATTAGCCAGATTTCTAAAAAGGAAAATCAACTTACTTCCAAATTAAAAGACTAAAAATAAAATAAATTCATGGTTGAAGTGATTTTGAATTTTATTTATTTATTATTATTTTTTTTTAGGTTGGATCGCGATCTCAAAATTGAGATCGCGGTCTCAACTCGGCATGAAAAATGCCTTTGCAGAACTTTGGAGTTGAGACCGCGGTCTTGAACCAAATGACCATTCTGCCCTCCAGAAGTTTGAGCTTGAGACCGCGATCTCAATTTGAGATCATGGTCTCAAGCTCAATTTCTGCAAAGTGAATTTTTACACTTAGCCGAAATTGCTTCACTCTTGACCACTTTTCTCCATTTGCAAGGTTAACCTACAAACAAAAATTTCACAAGTTAGGATGACAATTTTCACTCATAGCACCATTTATTCAACTGAAAAACTCAAAATAATTTTTTTTTTCAAAGTTAAACTCTAACCTAATTCAAACAAATTTACTAAAAATCAAGCTAATTAAAAATCACAACAAAAGAAAGCAATAAAAACTAAAGTAAAGACTTGGGTTGCCTCCCAAGAAGCGCTCTTTTATAGTCACTAGCTTGACTATGGCATGACCCTCATTCTTAGTAATTGAGGATGATTGATCCTCCTTTCCCTTTTGGTTTCCACGAAAAAAGTTTGATCCCCTTTTTCTTCATGATTAAAGCTTGATTTTCAAGTTTTCCATGCACAAGTCCTTTCTTTCTAGCCTTAGCCAATTAACATCTCCAATTGTTTCTCAAACCATTTTCTGAGAGTTTCTTTTTATGCCTTCTCAATTTCTTGATATCACCATTGTGCTTATTCTTTGCAAGACTCTCTTCATCCTTCATCAACACACATCCCTTATCGGGTGGTTTTTCTTTCAATTCATTTCTCGGATTTCCTTTATTTCCAACACTTGCGTGAGCGAATTGACTTGGCTTACTTCATTTCGCTCTTCATTTGACCTAGCAAGGATAGAATTAAGAGATTGATTAGCACATTTCTCTTCATCGATGGGAATATTGTCATAATATTCAAACACATCAAATTCAATTGATTCATTTTCAACTAGTAAGATCAACTTTCCTTTGTGCACATCAATTAATGCATGAGCGGTCGACAAGAAAGGCCTCCCTAGAATCAATGGAATCTCACTTTCTTCACCCATATCTAGCACAAGAAAATCAACCGGAAATACCAACTTTTCAACTTGTACAAGCACATCTTCCAACAAGCCATATGGTTTCCTCTCGGATAAATCCGCCAATTGGAGTGTGTGATATTAGTTGGCTTGACATTGTTGATCCTTAACTTGTCATACATGGCCTTTGGCATGATATTTATGCTTGCCCCCAAATCACAAAGTGATTAATGCCACGTTTTTCCTCCAACATTCACCGGTATCATGAAACTACCGGGATCCTTGAGTTTAGGGGGCACCGCCTTTGAACAATGGCACTACATTGGGCATCAAGGCATACTTTCTCATCATCATCCCACTTTCGCTTCCTTGCCAAAAGATCCTTCATGAAACGAGCATAGTTGGGCATCTTGGTGAGGACATCAATCAAAGGAATGTTGACATTAATATTTTTCAACATATCCAAGAAATGGGTGAATTGCTTCTCTTTTTCCTCCTTTCTTGGATCAATGAGTCTTTGAGGGTATGTCACTTTTATTGATAGATCTATCTTCAAAGGTTCCTCTACATGCTTCTTCTTGGATACCTTGATCTCATTCTTTTGCTCCTTCTTGGCTTCATCATCAACCACTTCCCTTTCATTTTCAACTACCTTGGACTTTTGTTCCTTGCTTCCTTCCTCCACCTTTTTCTTCTCCTTAGATTCAACCAATTCTTTTCCACTCCTTAAGGTTATGGCATTGCATTGCTCCTTGGGGTTTGGAATAGTATCACTCGGAAATGCCCCAATAGGTTTGTCATTATTCAACCTTGCCTATTGCCCCAATTGAATCTCCAAATTTCTTGTCAAAGCCTTCAAATTCTCATAATCTCTTTTATGCTCTTCCGCTTTCGTATCCAATTCTCGTCTCAAATACTCGGCTTCTCTTCTCCAACCTTCTTCGCCCAAATTCTCTCTAGGCGCATATTGATCATGATACATGGGTTGGGAAGAATTTGCATAATGGAAAGGAGGTCTTTGTTGTTGGTTTTGAAATAAAGGATTGGAGAAATTTTGATATGAGTTGGGTTGGACATGTCTTTGATGTCGCAGTTGATAAGGTCTAGATGAGGAATTCGGGGCATGAGTGTGTTGGCATTTTTGAGGTGGGGGATTTGGTTGGTAAGAAGGGTTGGATTGGTTGTTGGAGTTACTCCATGAGAATTTTGGATGATTCCTCCAAGAAGGATTGTAAGTGTTCCCATAAGCTCCGGATTGGTTCCTTGGAAATGAAGATTGATTAGCCACATAATTGATTTGCTCATTAGCTCCATATGGCATCTCACAATTCCCATTGGCATGGCCGCCTCCACAAAAGTCACATGTCATGCTTGGTTGAGTTGGAGAAGAAGTCATAGCATTTACACTACTAGGTTTCCCTAGATTCTCCAACGCTTTTGCCATGTTATTCATCACATTCATGAACATGTTTTGTTGAGCTAAAAGGGCGTCTTGCATGTTTAGATTCAACGTTCCACTACTTGCATTGGCTTGATTAGTTTGGTGTTGAACCACCGGTGGAGTTATCGGTCCATGCTGGTAGTGGTTGTATGCCATCCTATTTAAAAACTCTTGAGCTTCTTCTGGAGTCTTATATGAGATAGCTGCAAACCATCGGCGGAGGCATCTACGATGGATTTCGTCTCTTGGAGTAAACCATTATAAAAAGTTTGAACTTGAAGCCACAAAGGAATGGCGTGGTGCGGGCATTTTCTTAGCAACCCTTTGAATCTTTCCCAAGCTTCCCCTAGGCTTTCACCAACATCTTGTTTGAACGATGTAATCTCATTCCTTAATTTAGCGATTCTTGCGGGAGAAAAGTACTTCGCCAAGAACTCTTGAGCAAGTTGGTTCCAAGTGGTGAATGTTCCTTGGGCGTGGGATTGCAACCATGATTTTGCCCTATCACGAAGAGAAAAAGGAGACACCCTCATCCAAACATAATTTGGGTGTACTCCGTTAAACTTAAATGTGTCCAAGACTTCTTCAAAATTCATGAGGTGTGTGTAAGGGTCCTCATTTGGTCCACCTCCGAACATGGCATGGGCTTGGATCATTTGGATTAGGGCGGGCTTGATTTCAAAATTATTGGCTTGCACGGGCATCCGTGCATCTCAGGGTGTATGCTTGAGTTCGCCCCATCAAAATTAGGTAAAGCATACTCCCTTAATGGCTTTCCATTCCCATTCCTATAGCCACCCATTTCATTATTTCCACCTACCTCTTCTTCTTCGTTCTCCATGTTCACATTCCCTTGATGAGCATTAGCATTTGCCATTTCTATCCTTTCTTGCTCTTGTTGTACCCTTCTCAATCTTCTAAGTTCTCTTAGCTCTTTCTCCCTTTTCTAGTCTAAGCAAATGAATGGCTCTTGAGCACCTCTTACCATGCACTACACAACCAAGGCAAATAGTCAATTGGAATTCCAAGTCAATTCCACAAGACAACCAAATCAAACATAAAAATTAACAAAATTAAAAACTAAATTAAACTAATCTAAAGTGTTTAATCTACACGACCCATAAAGCGTGTGAATTTGCCAAAAATTGAAGACAATCCCCGGCAACGGCGCCAAAAACTTGGTGCCTTTTTAACACATCTAGTTATAAATTCAATGAAACACCTAAATCCTACTACTAACTAGATGACATCCCGCAAGTATACGATTGTCAACTAGTAGCAAAGGGAAGTAGGGATCGTTCCCATAAGGATTGTCGATTGCAATTACCAAGGTTTAAGGGTGCTTGTGTAGTTAAGCAAAATCAATTGGTAGATGATAGAACTATTCTAATGAAAACTATAATTTTAATTCTAACCTAATTTAATCAAATTAAGACTAAAATTTAAAACGAGTGAATCACTCAACTAAAAAGACTACAAAAGAGAAACTTTGAATATTAAAGGCATTCATTTCTAAATTATAAATTAGAAAGAGTTAAACTAGAAATTTAAATATTTTTGGATTTTTCGATTGAAATTAAGAAAGCCCACTAAAAATTAACTAGAAATTAAAGCTTGAAATTGAAAATTATTAAATAGAAAGCAAGAAATTAACAAGAACCCTAATTTTCCTAAAAACCCTAATTTGAAAGTAAAGAATTTCTTACTAAATTGACAAGAAAGCAAAGAAAATTATATCTACGTGAACCTTGCGATTAACCCACTACAATTATCTAATCAAAATTTGAACTTGACAAGAAATTTAAAGAAGATCTAAGATGGAAGTTAAGAGAAATTTCTATTAGAAAAGTAACTTGTAGTTCAAACTATCCTAATCTATCTAGAACTTACTAAAACTATCTACTCCCCTCTTTCTTACTAATTCTACTTAGCTTAAATAGTGCAGCATTACACAAGGCAAAAATAGGTTTTTTTTGGGCTGGAAGTTTACAAAATTGCCCTTACAACTTAGCATTCAGCCAATTGAGATCGCGGTCTGGAACAGTTGAGACCGCGATCTCGACTCTTCTTCCAGCATCCTTCATTTCCTCTATTTTGCAATTTGGTCCCTTGAGCTTTGTTTCTTCTAGCTTCTAACCTTTAATTTTTAACCTGCATAATATTAACACTATTAAACACTTAATTAAACTAAAAATTTAACCAAACTTATCATAATTAATTCAAATGAGAATGAAAATACCATACATGTGAAAGAAATTAACTAAAATCCTTAATTACTTATCCAATTTCAGAATTTAAACTATTAGAATGTTATAATTTAGAGAAAAATAACTCTAGTTTACTAGAGTTATCAACATCCTACTAGAAAAATACCACTACCGCAATATGTTCTAAAAAACTAAATATTTATCTAAAATATATAGATATACACAAATATATGAAATATTAACACTCTCCCTCAAGTTAGAGTATGAAGATTTTGAATGTCCAACTTGTTAATGAGATGTTGAAAAGTTTTAGATCCAAGCGCTTTAGTGAAATTGTCAACTATCTGATGCTGAGAGGATATTGAGTACAAATATTACCATTAAGAATGTAATCTTAAACAAAATAACAATCCACCTCAACATGTTTTGTGCACTCACGGAAGCTTGGATTATTGGCAATGTAAACTATAGTTTGATTGTCACAATGCAATAACATGGGTTGCGAATATTGGATTGTAAGAGGTCAAGAAGAAGTGCTCGCAGCCAAAGCAATTTGTTAACTGTCAAAGTCATTGAACGATATTCAGCCTCAGTAGAAGATTGAAAAATAGTAACTTGCTTATTAGTTTTCGACGTAATAGGAGCAGAATCTAGCTGGATAAAAAAACCTGGAGTAGAACGGCGACAAAAAGCACATCCTGCCCAATTTGCATTTGCATGGGCATAGAACTGAAAATTATTCTGAGACGGAAAAACAACCCTGACATGGACAAGACTTCAAGTAACGTAACACCCAATAAGTAGCTTCTAGATAAGATTTTTTGGTGACTGCATAAATTGGCGCAACAGATTGACAGAATAAGTAATTTCAGGATGGGTAATTGTCAAGTAAATGAGTCATCCCACCAATCTACGATATTCACTAACTTCTTCAATTATATCATCATCTGCTAAAGAGAGTTGTTAGTGTTGTAACATGGGAAAAGATACTGGGGGACAACCAAGCATTCCACTATCCTTCAAAAAATCAAAGTGCATATTTCTTTTTAGATTGAAAAATGTCAGAAGGTGATCGAGACATCTCAAGACCAAGAAAATATTTTAAAGCGTCCAAATCTTTTACAGAAAAACATCCTCGAAGATACTTTTTAAATGCTGCACACTGAGAATTGTCGTTACTTGTAATAATTAGGTCATTGACATAAACCAGAACAACAAGAAAAGATGAATGAGTGCACAAAGTAAATAAGAAATGATCAGCCTTAGATTACTAAAAACCACATTGGAGAAAGGCCGAAGACATCTTCGCATACCACTGTCTAGGAGATTGCTTGAGTCCATATAATGATTTTTGCAAGCGACATACCCACTTATCTCTAGAATTACAGAAGCCAGGAGAAGGAATCATATAAACTTCTTCATTGAGATTTCCTTGAAGAAATGCATTATTGACATCCATTTGGTATAAACTCCAATGCTTAGAAGCTGCCACAACAAATAAACATCGCACAATTGTCATTTTAGTTACTGGAGCAAAGGAAGAAGAAGTTGTTTCATTGTAATCAAGACCTTCAACTTGATTGTAACCTTTTGCTACTAACTGTGTTTTGTATCTCTCCACAGTCCCATCTGCCTTGACCTTGATCTTGTAAATCCATTTACAACCAATAGATTTTTTACCTTCAGGTAACTCACACAAAATCCATGTATTGTTAGCTTCTAAAGTTTTGATTTCCTCTAGCATAGCTTGCTGCTATTTTGAATATTTTACAGCTTGTGAATAAGATTTAGACTCCTCAAGAGAATAAATATTAGACAAAAAGATTTTGTGAAATTATGTAAAATGAGTGTTGACAGAAAAATAGGAAGAAAGAGGATATGCATTACCCGAAGAAACTGAATAGACATGTGAAGATTATGGCTATTTTGTATTGGGGGTCTCAACAATGTAATCTTGCAAATAAATACGTGCATGTCGAACCCATGTAATTCTATTAGCTTTTCGTTCAGGAGAAACTGTAGAAATTGGATTTTCTTGTGGCACAACTACTGGAATGTCTGGTGAAATGTCGCCTTCTAGAGGAATTGGATTATGTGGAGATTGATGTTGTGCACTAGAAAGTGATTGGGAAGAGAATTTTTGAATTTTAAAAGGAAAAAATATTTTCACAAAAAATGACATCCCTTGAAACAAATTTTTTTTTGATTTTCTAAGTCGTAAACACGATATCCCTTTAGTCCAAGGGGATTGTTGGACTCCCAATTATGATAATCATGTTGCGATGATAACCAAATCATACTAATGGCCTGTAAACAAGTGTGTAGAAGAACAAGGAGATTCGGATGATGAAGACTGTTAGAGAGAAAGGAGCTCGGACGCAAGTGACTATCCAATACATGCCAAGAGGCCATCGGAAGGGATAAACTTATCGGACACAAATGACTGTCCGAAAGACAGAGTTTCGGATGATGGTAATCATCCGACACAAAGAACTTGAAGCAATCTTGGACGAAGAATAGCATCCGATCATATTTCCAGAAGACATTGCATTGACCGGACGCAGGTTCATTTGGATGTATCCCCGGACGTCTGAACGAATACCCTCAGAGAACGGATGCAGCGTCAGACGCAGAGTTTAGCAGCGGCCGTTCGAAAAGTCCAACGACTAGTTTGTTCGGACGCACATCCACTGCATCGGCCGTTTGAAAGATCTAACGACTAGTTTTCTAGTAAACAGAAAATAGCCATTAGAGAATTGTCGAAAGCAATTTTTGGGCATCTATAAATACTCCCAAGTTTGTAAATGCAAAATTTAGAGAGTAGAACTATTACATTCAATACAAACACTTGTAAGAGCTATTTGGGAAGAAATAGGCTAAAATATTGTGTGTTGTATTGGTTTGGGTAGTGTAGTTCTCTTGGCTCAACTAGAGGGAATTAGTGTGAGCAAGAGTAGACTAGTGAGTGATCTTCAAGTGTAAGAGTGGAGGAATAACAAGTGTACAAAAGTGAGGTTGTATTGTAAAACCCTTTGGCTCAACTAGGGGACTTAGTTGGTGCAAGGGTTAGCCTACTAATAGATTGTGTACAAGTAGGTTATTGCCTTATCTTCTTTGAAGAGGCACTACTAGTGGATATACTCCAAACTTGAGAAGTTTGGGAGTTTGGTTTGATACTCTCTATCTCAATCATCTTTATATTTGTTCTTTGAACTTCAATTATTGAATATCTTTTGTATTCATTTGTGCTTAAGTGTTTATTTATTACATAAAATTTGCATTTCTCATTACGCACATTAAAAGATTTATTTTTTGAAACAACCTAATTCACCCCCTTCTTAGGTTGCTTTTGGGCCAATAATTGGTATCAGAGCTTGGTCTCTTATATTGAGCCTAACTAGCTTTTGAGAAAAGACCATGGCAACGAATAATGCATTATTTTTAGAGGGGCATTCTATTACTAGACCTCCCATGTTTAATGGCATTAATTTTGTTTGTTGGAGGGAAAGAATGAAAATATTTGTTCAATCTATTGATATTGATTTGTGGTATATTATTTGTGAAGGTCCTTTAGAAGCTAATATTCTTTATATGATGAAAATACTCATAGATTAAGGCCTAAGACTAGATATGAGTTAAATGCACAAGATAGAATAAATTTATCTTTAAATGCTAAAGCCATGTATATTTTGTATAATATTTTGAATGCAGATGAGTCTTCTAAAGTGAAAGGTTGCAAATTAACCTAGGAGGTATGGGACAAATTGAAAGAAATCCATGAAAGAAATGAAGATATTAGAGAGCAAAAGAAGTCACTTCTTGTGGCAAAATATGAATCCTTCAAAATGGAACCTCATGAGAACATTGACCAGATGTATTGTAGGTTCAATGATATTGTAAAGGATTTGGAAGGTTTAGGTAAAGAATATTCTTTGGGTGAGAAGAATAGAAAGATTTTGAATGCTTTACTAAAGGAATGGGAACCTAAATCCATTGCTATAGAACAGTCTAAAAATTTAAATTCTATACCTATTGAGTCCTTGATTGATTCACTAACCTCCTTTGAATTGAAGTTGAAATATAAGGTACAAATTGATGATGTGGAGGCATGTGCAAAAAGAGGCATAGCATTGAAGGCTTCACAAAAAGATACAAGTAAGAGGCCCAGTGAAAAATGCTATAAATATGGCCAATTGGATACTTTGCAAATGAGTGTCCATCCAGGAAGAAGGAAGAAGGAAGGAAGCCTCACTTCAACAACTTTCAAATCACATGGGATGATTGCAATTCGGATGGAGAAGTTGAAGAAGAATATGAGGAGGATCAAATGGCTTTTATGGCTCGTGGCAATAATGAGGTATCCTCTAATTATGATTCTTGTAATGATTCTTTTAATGATGATGAGGATCTTGAATCATTTATTTTTAAAATGCATGAATGTTTAAAAGAATCATATGCTAGAAATAAAGAGTTAAAAATTAAAGTTAAAGCTTTATTGAGTGCCAACTCAAAACTTGTGCATGAAAATAATTTTTTGTCAAAAGAAAATGATGATTTGAAGAAAAAATTTGTTGGAAAAACCAAAATCAAGGATGAACAAAGCTTTATTGAAAAAGAGATTAGATGATCTTGATTCACTTTTGCAAAAGAAAAAGGAAAATATTTTTGAGAAGAAAAGAACTAGAATTATGCATATCAACAAAAATTTTGTCACCCATAGAAAGGATTATTTGTTCTTTATTAAATCTAAATCTTCTTTCATGGCAACAATCGACATATAAAAAGGGATTGTTATGTCAAAAGAAATGAAAAGTTGGGAATAAATTCAATTTGGGTGATCAAACATGCTACTAATCCTATTGGACCCAAGAAAGTTTGGGTACCAAAAGTTGTTGTTTAATCTTGTATGTTGGTATGCTTGGATAACACCAAGGATTTAAGATGTATTATCAATGGAGGGTGTTCAAAGCATATAAGCTAAGATGACATTGAAATGGATAACATTTATTTATTTATTTATTTTTGTCAAGAATGTGCTTTCATGTGTTAATGTGAACTATGATATCTTAAATGTTAGTCAACTATGTATTTAAATTTGTGTTAGAATGCTTGGGTACAAGTATCCCCAATTTTTTATGTTAAGTCACCTTTTGCAAAAGTAAGGGGGAGCATTCTCTTTTCTAAATGGATTGCATCACAAAAAATTGTATCACATATGCTTCACTGTTTTGATAATGCTTTGAGAAAAAAATGCATTGATATTAGTCCTTTGCATAAATTTCCTTGTTTGTACTTGATTATTTATTCTTGAAAGGTAGAAATATTTTAAACTTGACTTATTCTCTTTGTACTCACTTGAACTTAATTCACCTTTGAAGGGGGAGAATAAACTCAGGGGGAGTTTTAGTTTCATTAATTTTATTATGTTTTGATGATGCCAAAAGGGGGAGAAATAATGGACAAAACTTCTTGTCTTGTGCTTCATATTTTATGATTTTTTTTTTTTAGAATTGTCCAATTGATTTGTCATCATCAAAAAGGGGGAGATTGTTGGACCCCCAATTATGATAATCATGTTTTGATGATGACCAAATCATACTAACGTCTTGTAAACGAAGTGTGCAGAAGAACAAGGAGATTTGGATGATGAAGACCGTCTGAGAGAAAGGAGCTCAGACGCAAGTGACTGTCCGATACATGCCTAGAGGACATTGGAAGTGATAAACTTATCGGACACAAATGACTGTCCAAAAGACAGAGCTTTGGACGATGGTAATCGTCCGACACAAAGAACTTGAAGCAATCTCGGATGAAGAATAGCGTTCGATCATATTTCCAGAAGGCATTGCATCGACCAGATGCAGGTTCTAAAGCATCCTCGGACGTTCGAATGAATACCCTCAGAGAACGGACGCAGCGTCAGACGCAGAGTTTAGCAACGGTCGTTCGAAAGGTCCAACAGCTAGTTCGTTCAGACGGACACCCACTGCATCGGCTGTTTGAAAGATCTAACAGCTAGTTTTCCAGTAAACAGAAAATAGTCGTTAGAGAATTGTTGAAGGTAATTTTTGGGCATCTATAAATAACCCCCAAGTCTGTAAATGCAAAATATAGAGAGTAGAAACACTACTGCATTCAATGCAAACACTTGTAAGAGCTATTTGGAAAGAAATATGCTAAAATATTGTGGGTTGTATTGGTTTGGGTAGTGTAGTTCTCTTGGCTCAAGTAGAGGGAATTAGTGTGAGCAAGAGTAGACTAGTGAGTGATCTTCAATTGTAAGAGTGGAGGAATAACAAGTGTACAAAAGTGAGGTTGTATTGTAAAACCCTTTGGCTCAACTAGGGGGACTTAGTTGGTGAAAGGTTGAGCCTACTTAGTGTACAAGAAGGTTATTGCCTCACCTTCTTTGAAGAGGCACTACTAGTGGATATACTCCAAATTTGAGAAGTTTGGGAGTTTGGTTTGATACGCTCTATCTCAATCATCTCTATATTTGTTCTTTGAGCTTCAATTATTGAATATCTTTTGTATTCATTTGTTCTTAAGTGTTTATTTGTTGCATAAAGTTTGCATTTCTCATTAAGCACATTAAAAGGTTTGTTTTTTGAAACAACCTAATTCACCCGGCCCCTTTCTTAGGTTGCTTTTTGGGCCAACAGGGATATCTAATGAAAACACAAGTTTTTGCTTGAGAATTAAATTTATCTTTTGACCCTTGCATATCATGTACGTAACATAGATATCCAAAAATACATAAATGTGTGTATTTGGGTGCTTTGTTAAAAAGAATTTCATGGGGTGTTTACCATTCAATTTTGGTGTAGGTATAAGATTGATAAGTTATGTAGCGGTAAGAACACATTCTCCCCAAAAACGAATAGGTAAATTTCCTTAAAATGTAATGCTCTAGTTACCTCAAGAAAGTGCTGATATTTTCTCTTAACAATACCATTTTCTTTTGGTGTATCTACACATGAGGTGTCATGAAAAATTCCTTTTTCTTCAAAAAATTTTCTCATTGGCCCCTCAATCAATTCTTTTGCATTGTCAGTTCTATCATTTTTAATTGTTATATTAAATTGATTTTGTATTGGGCAAATTTGAAAATATTGAGGAACATTAGATTTATTTTTCAAATAAAACACCCAAATTGCACGACTATAATCATCTACTTAGGTCAAAAAATAACGAGCGCCAGAATGTGATAGATTTTGGTATGGTCCTCAAATATCACAATGAACATGATCGAAAAGAACTGGTGATGTAGTACAAGATTGGGGATCTTGTCTACAAGCACGAGTAGAAGAATAAGAGGGATTTTGGGGCTATTCTGGTGCTGTGAACAATACCCGTAAATAGTAATATGAGTGGAATATTAGGAAAGAAGAAGGGAATCCATAGATGCTTAGGAAGAAGAACAAAATAAAAAACAAATAACTAAACTTTTCAATTTATCATTCTTTCTACCTAAAATAACACTATGACCAGCTATTTATAAAGCTGTAAAAATACCTAAAAATAGAATCCTATTGTGATTAGAAATTCAAATTCCTATTCTAAATATAATTAAATACTTTCTAAATCAGTTAGACTCTAATTTTGACTAAAAACACAATTTCTGAAATTTTCAGCTCTAGAAAGTTTTTATAAAAGACTAAAATATCCTTAGATCCTAAAATTACAATGAGACAATTCCTGAGACATCTAACAGCTACACAACTATGGAAAAATTTAATTTTGCTTTTCCTTGATTTTTTTCTCGAGGCAGTTCTGGTGCTCTAAACAGTACCCATGAAAAGTAATCCGGGAAGAAAACTAAGAGGTTTTTCAAGGTTCTCCTCAATACAAATTTACTGCTGGCTCAAATCTAGAGATTTCTAAGGGATTCGGGAGTGAATTTTTAGAATTTGAATTTGCAGAAGGTATTTTTTTCATAATTGTGTAGCTGTTAGATGTCCTAGGAGTCGTATTATTGTAATTTTAGGGTTTAAGGGTATTTTAGTCTTTTATATTATTGCAGTAAATTTCAGCAATTGTGTTTTTTAGTCTTAAGCAATATTCTAATTGTATTAGGTTCATAATTAGTAGTGTCTAGTTGATTTAGGAAGTATTTAGTTATGTTTACAGTAAGACATCAGAAATCCTAATCATTATAGGATTGTAATCGTCTTGTTTTTTCGTAGTTTTACATTTTTATAAATAGCTTGTTATAGGGTTATCTTAGACAGGGAGATTGATGAAATAAAATTTCAGTTGCTAGTTTTTTTAGTTATCTTGTATTATTCTTTAAGTTTCACCTTAGATTCCCTCTCTTCTCTCAGTTTTCTTCCCGGATTACTGTTCACGGGTATTGTTCACAGGACCAGAACAGCCCTAAAAACCTCCTTATTCTTTCGCTCCTACTTGCATATAAGATCTCCAATCTTGTGCTACCGTCTATAAATATGGTTACCAACGTAGAGCTTTCTTCAAAGTTTGATGCTTTGTCAAAAGATTATGCGTCTTATAATGAAAATATCATTGTGCTTAATCATAGAATGCAAAATGTTCTAAAAAACTAAATATTTATCTAAATTATACAGATATACACAAATATAGGAAATATTAGCATCAAAGGAGAAGAAGAAGAAAGGCAACGGGGGGCTAGAAAAAATAGTTTTGCAGGGGAATGGGGATCAAGATTAGAGGCCAATGGAAAAGGGTGGAGAAACTCCAAGAGGAAAGTTGAGAGGATTTCTAGGCTGGTAGGCAAATGGGAAGAGGCGATGAGTTGTTTAGCAGTAGTTGGTACTTGGTAAGGCCGTTTTGTAGAAGTCAAAAGGAGAAAAGGTTGAGACTGGTGTTGGTGGGAGGGTAGTTTTGCCATTTAATTGAAGAAATGCTGTGGCATTAAGATTACAAGTGTTAAAAGGCAAGCCCTATATGTGTGCAGTAAAAAATATATCTTTGTAAACTATTTTTAAAAATTTACTTTACACTATTTAGGTAATAATAAAGTTGTCTATATTATATTTTAAACAAAAATTGACAGATAGTTTTTATATTTTTTGGTCAGTTATACATAGTTACAAATAAATTTTAACTTTTGAATAAATAAATATAAGAAAAATAAAGGGTGATGACTAGTGGTAGTTTTTTTTTTTTTTAAAGCTTTTCAAACTTTAAAATTTTAAAAGACACCAAGAGAGAGACCCTGTTGGCTATTCAAATCATAACAGCTGTCAAAACACAAATTGGGGAATTCAGAATTGGAATTGGAATAGCAGCAATGAGGAGTAGTTCAAAGGCGATACAAGCTTGGGCTTACAAAGAAAAAAGAGAAGGGGTAGAGGAGGTTGAAGAAGCTGAGAAACAAAGTGACGCATCTTCCATGACCATCAAGAGTCGCATTCTTCACCAACATTCTTTGAATTGAGATCAAGTTTAAAGCCCTCGGTACACACTTTCGATTAATTTCTCCTACTAGAAATTGAACGAATTTAACGCTTCAAGATTAAACTTGTTGTGGCCCTCGAATTATTTATCAATACCTCGACGCTTCAAGATCAATCCAATCACGGCCCTTGGATCGTCGTCACTAAACCAAGGAACAAATCAGAGATCATCATCATTGCAATCGATAATCGAAATATCATAGAATTGTAACTCGATTTCACCTAATCTAATAAAATATTGAAATTGTGAATTTTATTTCTTGTTTCTTATTTTTAGGCATGAAATTTGTGTTTACAGTCTTCAATAACTACTACTACCACTACCACCACCACAAAATTTAATGCATTTTGTTTTTTTCTTTTTTAAAAATTTTCCTTTCATTCTAATTAGCCTAAATATTTTAAAACATAACTTAATTCAAAATTTCTAAACTCATGAGTATCTTTTTATTTGATCAAAATTAAAAGTTAAAGAAGTCATTTTAATAAAGAAACATGAAATTGTTATGATTGATCGTCAGTTACAAAGATTTGTTGTTCTTGAAGCCAATTGTCGTACAAAAGAAGTCAAACTAGCCATTTGTTGTTCTAAAGATGAAACATTTACCTCATTAACACGCTTGAAAGGTTGATCACGTCGTGTCCCGAACTTTTGAGGACGCGCGGCCATATTTGATATAAGCTCACGAGCAGCGTCTATGGTCAAATTGTCTAATGCCCCTTCACTTGCGGTGTCGACCATGTTCCTTTCATTAGGCAACAATCCTTGTCATAGAAATATTGAATTAACAAAGAATCACTTATCTAATGATGTGGACAGCTTGCACACAATTTCTTGAAACGCTCCCAATACTCATACAAGGATTCGTCATTGATCTGCCTAATGCCACAAATTTTCTTGCGAATATTTGCAGTTCGAGATGCTGGAAAATATTTGGCCAAGTAGTCTATTCATCGACTCCCAAGTTGTGATTCTACCTGAAGGTAAATCGAACAACCAATCATTCGCCTCATCCTTGAGAGAGAACGAAAATGCTTTCAACTTGATATGCTCCTCTGACACTCCGGTGGGTCTCATACTTATACAAACTACATGGAACTCCTTAAGATGCATCTTCGGATCTTCTCCTGGTAATCCATGAAAAGAAGGTAATAAATGGATTAGTCCAGATTTTAATTCAAATGTAACATTAGCATCTAATTCTGGATATGTAATGCATAAAGGTTGTTGATTTAATGTGGGCGCTGCTAATTCTCTCAAAAGTCCGTTGAAGTTCGTCATGTTCGTCTGCCCTTGATCTTCCATGTCACCTGCAAAGATAAAATTAAACAATTGTTCGTTCCCTAACCGTAGTTCTCTTAATTCTTTTCCCAATTTGCTTAACGTTCTCTGTATTTTCGGATCAAATAGGAATTCAACTTGTGTAGCAGATCGTGTCACTGGCATACACAATTAGCGGAAGAAAAACAATAAAAGGAAAGAAAAGAAAAACTGGAATAAATAGCAAAAAAATAATTCAAACCGCTCCCTGGCAATGACGCCAAAATTTTGGTAGTGCAAAATGATGTTGCTGAGTTACAATGTGTCGTAGGCACCCAAATTAACAACTCTCAATTGTAATGTAGTAGTGGTGAGTACAGGTCGTCCCACAGAGAACAGAGTTTATTCTTGTGCTAAATAGAAAATTTTGGGGGGGGGGGTTTCTGAATGCTTTTGAACTCAAAATTTAAACAAGAAAATAATTGAAGAAAATTTGATGTAAGAAAAGTCTTGGTCTTGATCATATCTGACATCATGGCAATTTCACTAGTCGATCCTTGACACACAAGATAATTTAATTTTATGTCAAGCACTAATTGAAGAATTAACCCGAACGAATAACAATTCAAAGTTGATTCTTATTTCTTTCTAAACTTGTTTAATTTTCAACACGCGATCCAAATAACCCTAACTATTAATTTAACCCAGACACGCGCTAAAGATTAATTAAATAGAAGTTTTAAGATCAACAAGAACAATTAGACTAATTAAACATAAACACACGCGATTATGCCAATTAGTTGATTATTTTCCCTAAATTCAATAACACTGATCGAGTAATTATCAAATTTAGTTGTTTCACATATTGAATTAAGCACAAGCGGTTAAAACAATCTAGCTATAGATTAATTCTAATAACTTAGTATTCTACAGCAATAATAAGTTCAAAAGAACAACCATAAAATTAATCGCAGAAAAATAATCAATACTTGAGATAAAATTGAATAATTTCAAGTACAAGAAGTCTCACAACTTTGTAGAATTGACCATGGCTTCAGATCCCTCAACCAAGAAAAGGGTTTAGGGACAACGTGACATGAAAGAATAAAGAAGAATTTTTTACTGAAAACCCTAGCCAAAAGAAAATAAAAGTGTCGATATCCTTTTCTCACCCTTCTTGGGGTATTTATAATGAGTATTAGGGCTACAACTAAGGATTTATGGATAAGAATGTGAAATCGGCTGAAAAGGGAGTTCAACTGTGCGAAGGAACATGCCACAATTCTAATTCACGCCACCCTGCTGCCTTCCGCACACATGCGCTGGAAGCTTAGCACGCATGTGCGTGCGAGACAACACCTCTCTTTGCTCTTTTGCTCTTTGTGAAGTTCTTAGCGTGCACACCATTTGAAATTCCTCTTCTGCACGCAGCGCACATGCGTTGGACAGCTCCAGCGCATGTGCACCGGCTCTTACAACTGTGCTCCGCCTTCGGCTTCAATTTTCACCTTGATGCTTTTGGAATTTGAGAAAGTGTAAGCGAACATGAAAGTTGTAGCTCTATCCCTTAGCTTTCCAATGCATCTCAAATCACTTCAATTAGAGCTCATGATCAAAAGCTACGCCTGAAATACAAAAAATCGTTTGAAATGACTTCATACTCGTGCCTGTTCCGCCCTTAGCATTTTCTTTCATCTTCTCCATTTTTTTCAGCCCTTTTTCACTTTAATCCTACAAAAACTGAGAATAACCAAATTAATTCAATAATAACTCAAATCTTGCTTACAGAACATAAAAACGTGATAACTGACAAAAAATATTGCATAATTATGAACTTATCATCTGTCAAATTTTGTCAATTTCTTCAATTAATCGCAAAAAAAAAATGTAAAAATGTAGAATTCTACTTCTAACCATCTCTCTATATTATATTCTACATGAATCAAGTCTAATATTTATGAAAATTTCATTTTTTTTAATAATCAAATTTCATTAATTGAAGAAACAATCATTACAACTGATTAAAATACAATATGATAAATAAATCCATACCAAATCTACTTATTTTAAATAGATGTAAAAATAATCCTCAATAAATCTAGAAATCTAAATCTACACAGATCTAAAAATCTAGATCTAACTTCAAAGGGTTGGACCAGTCTCATGCTAGATCTGACTAATTCGGACATGCCACTAAATTTCTGATGTAAAGTACAAAACAAATTTGGTCAGCCAGATCTGTTTTGACTGAATCTTCCATCTACATCAACTATTAAAGATGAAAAGAAAAGAAAAAAGTCCTACTTATTTAATAGGAGACTAAAACTCCCACTTATTCAGGGGAGACAAAATTTGCAATGAGCAAATCTCATGGGAAAAAGAAAAAAAAAAAAGTGTTACCGGTGGTGGTTTATATTGAAAAAATAATGAAACCACCACCTATTCTGATAAATAATATTGGAGAGTTTTTAGATAGGGAAGAGAAAAAAGTTAGAGAGAAAAATAAGGAATTAGGAATTGCATATTTTGTTATGAAAAAATGATTCATTAGATAAAAATAAACATAAAACCAAAAATTAGAATATAATAAGAGTAAAATAGTTTAAAAAATTATTTGCATAATAGAAGGATTTAAGTATTTAAAAAATAATGTTAGGAGTAAAATCTTAATGACGCTAAAGTTTGATGGGATAAAGTACAATTAACCCTTTCAATATCAGAGGAAGATTAAACTCATTAATTATTTGTAAAGTAGTAATGAGGGATGATTGGCAGGAATTATTTACTAGAAGATAAAGGTAACAAACTCTAACAATTGTTACAACAAGATTACAATTAATAACAGTCGGTGGAAATAATTTTGTGTAAAAGAATTGTTGAGTTGAATAGCTACAAAAATTAAAATTTGAAAACTTGTTGCTTGAATATTTATGTGCATGTCTATTGCTTTCAGGATCTGGAGTTATAGCAAGGAATTAGTAATGATTTTAGATATTTAGTCAAATTTTGTTCATTCTTGTTTTAAATTATAGTGACACACTATTGGCTTATCACTTTTGTATACATCTTGCATTATTAAAATAATTATTATGTTTGAATTAAAAACTCTTATATTAAAACTATTCTTTACTATCTTAAAATTAGGCTGTATTAAATTATAATTGACATAACACTAAATATGTTCATTCAGTATTAGACTTATTATTGTATCAACTATGGGTTGATCTAACTTAACCCTGTTACTTTCGTGTTATAAACTTGTTGATCCAATAATGATTTAATAAATTCGAATCATGTATACCATGTTAATTCATGTTGTGAGAAATTATTAACCCTAATTAGTCTAGATAAATCACTTAAGGGTAATGATTGATATTGCCACACCAAAATCATTATTAACATGGCTACTTAGTGGAAATTGTCAAATTTATCCATATAACTACTCCACAATATCAAGCACTAAGCCCACTCATTTAAGGCTGTAAATGAAGTCAAGTAGTATGGTATTCAACTTGAATCGTTCAAACTTGTTTATTGAGTTATCAATCCAAATTTGTGCAATTTTTGATCGAATACATTCGAAAAGACTCAACCTTTTTAACAAGTCAAGCATGTTCATCATGCTATTCAACTTGATAAATTCGTGAACATAAAATAAAAGATTATAAGTAGGCAATTTAATTATACAAAATATCTTCTATTTTTCTTACTTATTAGTTATTTTCCATTATTGAATCTCTATTTTCTTATCGTTTGCATATATTTTGAATCACAAGTTGCAAATCACTTCCCTAAACAATCGTAATGGGTACCTATATTAAATCCAATGTTACTCATCGGATACAAGCGGGTTGGACTAAATGGAGAATGGCATCAGGAATATTATGCGACCGCAAAATTCCTTTGCGAGTTAAGGGTAAATTCTATAGAACAGCAATTCGGCCAGCAATGCTTTATGGGTCTGAGTGTTGGGCAGTGAATTACACATATGAGCAAAAGATGAGAGTAGCAGAAATGCGAATGTTAAGATGAATGTATGGGTACACTAGGATGGACAAGATACGCAATGAGTATATTCGTGAGAAAACTGGCTATAAGTAGCATCTATTGATGAGAAGATGAGAGAAACACGCTTATTGTGGTTGGGCCATGTGTTAAGACGACCAGTAGAAGCGCCTGTTAGGCGAGTAGATTTTAGAGAGAGTAGTCAACATAGGAGGGGTAGGGAAAGACCGAAAAAGACTTGGTGGGTAACTTGTAAGAAAGATATAGCCCATCTAGGAATTGAGGAGAATATGGTCCATGATAGAACGCAATGGCGTAGCAGGATTCATGCAGCCGGCTCTACTTAGTAGGATTAAGGTTTGTTTTGTTTTGTTTTTTTTTTTTTTGTATTATCGTAATTGAATTCTAAACTATTATAGGGCAAAATTTTAAGTTAAGAAAATAATAAATTAAGGTAAAAGTCACAAACAAAGATATGTTCAAGTTTCGCTCGAAAGTTATGAGCCAAATCAAACTTTTCTCAAACAAATTATCAAACATTCAAACCAAGATTGATCATTACTCTTTGAGATTGCTTCGAGTTTGAATTGAAGGCAACAATCAATTATCTTTATTTAACGAGTGAAATTTGAACAAATATGTCAATTATGATTTAATTGCCCAAATTTGTCATGGATTTGATTTTAAATATGTGATTTGAATAATCTGTAAATGAATTGTTGATTGGGAAGTAATTGAATGTTCTTTATATAGAGAAAAATTCACTCTTTATTTAAGCATGCCAAGTATTTGATGAATTGTATCAATGAATAAAAATCTTAAAACATAAGGTATTGGTACATAAATTCAATTCTTAGAACATCAATCATGTCCTATGATTCTTCCTTATTTAATTTTAATGACTAAGCATGTTCTAGGAATATCATTAATTTGTGCACATACCTTAGTTTTGGCACTACCTTATTGAAATTCATCTTATACATACTAAGGTTGATTGTTAGTTGGGGGTTGTGAATTTGTACAAGTGTGGATTATTAGAGTCCTTTGGTTGCTATGATTTTCATATCTAATTTTTGTAGCAATGGCGTGAACAGATACATGAAGAGATTGGCTGTGGGCAAAACTGCTGGAGATTCTTTGTCATTCGAACCTCAACGTGAATGTGAGAACCCACCCGAAGAGAATGTGTTGGAGCAATTCATCAACGCTGAGGCCCAAAATAAATATGAGAAGGATATTTCATAGAGGGCTATAATTAAAGATAGGGGTAAACAAGTACCAATGGTCGGGGTCCCGAAGATCAAAACTACTATAGGCACAAGTGGTTGGAATCACTTCATGTCTACTCCTAAGGACACGATACGACTGGTAGTGCATGAATTTTATGCTAATCTGACCTATTACAGTGACACTAAGATGTACATCTAGGGGAAAGAGATGGATATTTCTACCAATGAGAATAACCAGCTTCTGAAGGTTAACCGAGTGCGTAATGATAAATGGCCAACCATTCGCGACACTAATGTAGAACTCAATGAGATTACAAGCATTCTTTATACTGGTGACGTTGAATGGACATATAGGGCTGGGGGTGTTGCACGACACTTATACAGGTAACACCAACACGGTTAAACTGGCTTGGTTCGTATTGTTTAAGTTCCTGGGTGCTCGCCTCCTTCTAGTCAGCTATCTCACTCATGTTACTCTGGAGTGGGACAAACTCTTGTACTACATTGCTTCTAGAAAACTGTAGATGTGAGCCACCTGATCTGTCGACAGATTTGTTATTCTGTAGTCAACAAGCAATCGGGCCTTTGGTTTCCCGACCTGATTACAACTTTATGTATTCAAGGCAGAATTGCAGTTGATCCAGTTGAGGAGAAATTGAAGCTCGAAAAATTGGTTGCAATGGAAGGTGTGAGGGCCCTGATTTGGCGCACTCGTTCTCATGCTTGTACCTCACAAGAGAATGCTGAGCCTGAGCCTGAGCCTGAGCCGAGATGCAGTCAAGAGAAATTTTTAGAGTAGATCTTAGCAGAGCAGGAGCACATGCAGCAACATTTTGACATATACATCTAGTATCAGCATGCCTGGCAGCAGACTATGGAGGCTCACCAGCTAGCACGAGAGCGAGGGAAGGACACATCCATATTTCTGCCTTTTCCTTAATTTTCGTAGGAATTGACACCTGGTGCTCCTTTTGACGACGATACTTAATGCCCTATGAATTGAGACATTTTAATATTTTTCTTGTCTTTCAGATGATATCATACATTTTAGCTATTTTTATTTTTTATTTGTTTAATATTCATAGTTATGATGCCGTTATTTTTGGGATATATTATTCTTAAGAGATTAAGTTTTTTTTCCTGACTATTGTGGAATCTTATTCTACGATTTTCTTGTTTTTCTTAATTTCTTGAGGGGTTTCATGTTTTGTTTTGTCTAGTGTAACAAAGAGTTTCAATTCACATTGAGGGATATGTCAGGACATACAACACCAAACACGCATCAATACCAGAGAAGCTTTTCTTTTTCACATTTTATGCTTTTATTCTCGCATCAAGGAAAATGCTAATTTTTAAGTGTGGGGTGGGAAGTTATCTGGTTTTATGATTATTTGGTGAATAAATTGATGTTTTATTTTGCTTATTTTTGCTGCAATATTTTAACTTTTCTTTTGATTTGAGAGTTTTTCAACTTTTCTCTAATTTTCTGCATGATAACTCATGTGTTAAACCATTCATGAGTGAGTAGTCGGTGTTAATACTTTTCTTGCATAATTTTTAAAGAATTTTGAGCACTTAGCTGTAAATTAATTTTGTTTGGACATTTAGAGATAATTACGTAGATTCAATTATATTGCATTCTAGAAACTTACTTTATTATATTTTTTAGACGAATTTTTTAGACAACTTGATTTGATTTAAAGATAACGGTAAAGCCTTCTTTAGTTGTTTG
Organism: Cinchona pubescens; assembly: GCA_025175665.1. Classification (NCBI taxonomy): domain Eukaryota; kingdom Viridiplantae; phylum Streptophyta; class Magnoliopsida; order Gentianales; family Rubiaceae; genus Cinchona; species Cinchona pubescens. The sequence goes on along the minus strand of JANKKI010000055.1, from coordinate 325,360 downwards.
AGCCTTTCAAGCCAACCCTTTGAAAATTTTATCCCTAGTACCCTATTTGAGCCTTGATTTGTTACGAATGGAGAGAAACACCATTTGCTTTCTTTTATTTAAACTCATTATCCCTACTTTTATGAGCTTAATAAATTCTTTTATTTTCTATCCAAATTGTCCCTTAAAAAGCTTTATTGCACTTCTAATTATATTTATTTGTTAAGGGGATATAACGGTGGAAGGAAGTAGAATGAGTATTGTAACTTGGTTGAGTGAACGATGTACATTTAGGGAGCAATGAAGAGGATATCGAAAATATACGTATGTTGTAGGTAGTGCCTATCAGTGGTATCTGTTGTAATGTGTTTGCGGGTAATACCTACCATTGGTACTCGTATTTGGAATCGGACATGAATTAAATATGAAGAACGGGTCCGATAAAATGAAAAAAAAAGAAAAGAAAAACGGAGATGTTGTTGGAAAAATGTTGGCATGATTGAGCCAAGTCGAAGAAGGACGACTTTCTTGCTTATTGTTTGTTTAAAAATTTTCATGGGTATTTGTTATTCAAGTGTGGGGTAGTGGATGTATAATGTTTCATACATGAACAAAAGTTTTATTTTAATGTGTGGCCAGTATTACTTTTTAAGTTCTTTCTCTTATTTGTGATATCCTTTCCCTTTTTTGATTAGCCAACACCTTAGCATAATGTTAGACAAGCTATAAAGTCCTATCCAATTTAAATTGAGTCCGTTGTCTAGATTAGTGGAAGGTGTAAGAAGATTAAGCTATGCGGTGTTTAAAAAACTTTTAAAGAGTTTACATCATTTAGTCCAAATGTTTTGAAACCTGAATTTTTGAATGGCTACAAACATACACACGAATCTCATGTTTTGGATTTTATTATCATTTGAGCTGTTGAAATCTTAGACTACTCCAAATGGTGGACAGGCGCTTGATTATTTATATGGGTAATTGTTGAAATGTGTTGGGTGAAATTTTGATATGATTAATTATTTTAATTCTACATTTTGATCGAGGACGATTAAAAGTTAAGTGTGGGGTCAATTGATAAGCTCATAAATGTCATAAATTTTATGTCATTTATTGCATTTTTATATATTGTAAGCAAGATTTGACTTAATAATGAGTTTAATTTGGTTATTCTTAGTTTTTGTAGGGTTTAAGTGAAAAAGGGTTGAAAAGGATGAAGAAAAGTTTCAATGTGCAAGGATAAAATGTGCACGAGCATGGGAGCAAATTTGGACACTATTTTGTATTTTTAACATAACTTTCTTGTCTGACCTCGGATTGAGTTGATTTAAGATGCATTGGAAAGATAAGAAAAAGAACTGCAACTTTCATATTTTGAGTTTTTTCAAATTCCATTAGCATCAAGGTCAAAATCGAAGCCAAATGTGAAGCACAGCTTTTAGAAGTCGCGCACATACGCGACCCAAAAGCTGCGCACATGCGCGGTTTCCAGAGAGCACAATTTGAGTAAGGATTTCCTGGGCACATGCATAAGGTTCAAGGAACACACGTGCGTGCGTGGCAGTAGAGTTATGAGATTTTTATTTTTTAGTAGATTTTTTCATCCAATTGGACTCTTTTTCAAGCGTTTCCATATTCTTATCCTTCTGCAGTGATTATAACCCTAGTATTCCCTATAAATATCCCTTGTAAAGTGAATAGGGAGAGACTCTCCCTTTTTCATCATTAGTATTTCAGCTTCGAACAATTCTTGTGCATTCTTTCATGGCACTCAGTGCTTAAACCCTCTTTCTTGGTCAAGGGAATTGAAGCCATGGTTGATTCTATTATATTGTAAGACTTTTGCACTTTAATTTATTCTCTTTTTATTTTAAGTATTGATTATTTCTCTGCGTAAATTTTATTATTGTTTTCTTTAAATTGCTACTGCAGAGTAGTGAATTATTTAAATTAATCTATAGCTAGATTATTTTTTACTACATTGTTCAATTCAATCTATGAAGCAATTATATTTAATAATTGCTCGATTAACATTATTGAATATAGGAAAAATAATCAACTAATTTATATAACCACGTGTGCTTTGTTATATTAGCCTAATTGATCTTGCTCGTTTTAATGCTTCTATTAATTGATCTTTGGCGTTTGTCTAGATTAATTTGATAGTTAGGGTTAATTGAATCGCGTGTTGAAAATTAACCAACTTAAGGAAAAGATATAAGAATCAACTTTGAATTGAAATTTGCAATGGGTTAATTCTTCAACTAGTACTTGATATAAATATTGAATTATCTTGAGTGTCGATATTCAACTAATAGGATTTCCATGGTAGATATGACCAAAACTAAGAATTTTTTTTTTTTATTGAATTCTTTCAGTTTTAATTCTTGGAATAGTTTTTAGTGTTAAAATTATTCGAAACCCCTTTCTTTTATTTGAGCACGAACAATAGACTCCATTCTCTGTGGGAGTACTTAGACTTTCCACTACTATATTAAGTATGAATAATACGATTAATTTTGGGTGTTTGCGACAGCAACGCCTATAGGAAGTTGGCTACCAATAAAAAAGGTAGGCATTTTAGAAGGGCTGTACAACAACAGAGCCATAGGCAAGCAAGTATCGATTATGAATTTTATATAAATATACGTATATTTTCTTAGCATTTTATATAATTGTGCAGGTATGTTTGTAACATTTTGTATACATACACGTGTATTGTCGGCACGAAGTTAGTTTAATTTCATGTTTCAGTCTCCATCTGATACGGAAAAATCCGAAGTGGGTGTATAGAGTGTAGATTAGGAGTTGGTGTGTTTAGTCGTTGATTTATTATTGCTTATGATTGTGTAATTAGAATAAATTATGTTTGAGGGATGTACTTACAAACAAAAAAAAATGTGTTAGGTACCTTATACAAGTAGGGCATCAACTACAATAGAGAAGGAGGTCATTGATATGTTAGACCAACAACAAAGACAGAATGTTGATAGCATAAAATTTGGAGCACTACTGAAGCTCCAGGCAATTGAAGTGGATGAATACTTTTATTCATGGCTTTTTGACAACTTCAACGTGGATGATATGTGTTTGATTGTTCATGGGCATTCATTGCCAATAGGTCCAATTGACGTAGAGTATGTTTTTGGGTTGACTAGTAGAGGTGTTGAAGTTGAAGGTCAGGAAGAAGAAATAGCATATGTTACGAGCCTAGAAAAAATGAAAGCAGAAATAATAGGTGGAGAGATGGGTCCGGCAGAGTACTAACACATGTTGCTGTGGGTAGGAGCCTAAAAAACATGCAAAGCTCTGGTGACGAGTTTAAAGTTAAGTTTGTGTTATTTGTAATTGTTCGTGTATTGTGCCCCACCATGAATTTCAGCATTAGCAAGTCATTGCTGTGTGCCGTTTGCCGTTTGCAATGTCGACAAACTTCCATCGTATAATTGGTCGAAATACATTCTGGACAACCTAGTTAATGGAATAAGAAGAAGGCGCGAAAGGAGTGCGAGAGGCGTAGGAGGCTATGTTCTTCTTTTAATGGCATGAAGTTGCAATATTTGTTTTTATTTTATTTTGTGAGTAGTATGCATGCACTTATAGTTGTAGGGAAAATACCTTTGCAGATCTTCTATGTTGAGAGTTGTTTAGAGACTCACATGAAGAGGCAACAGAGGCTAGAATTGGTGAATGGGGTGCGAAAAAGATGAAGGAAAGAGTCGCAATATTGAGGTGGATGGGGACATTTGAGGACGTAGAGGTATGTGAACTATGTTTGTTGTTCTTATCACAACATCTGGACTGTAACTTGTTATGTTGTTTACATGGCATTAACAATGTCAAAAATTCATGATACAGGATCTAAAATAATTGTTGATTTAGGTTGGACCTAAATGTGATAGAAGTGTAAAAGAAGGGTGAAAGATAGGGCCAAAAGAGGTGTGGAAGAAGCTTGAAGGTCTTACGAAATTGATTATGGAATTGATCGAGAGAAATGTTGAATTACAAGAGGGTCTGAGACGAGTGGAGGCAAAAGCTTATTTGAATCATGAATTTTTGGTGAAACTAGTGCAGCTGTAGAAAGATTGTGATAATGGAGCTGGACAAAGGATTGTGAATGATGAAAGAGGTAAAGAAAACAATTGTAATGAATTTAATGTAGGTGATGTAGCTAATTCTATTGAAAAATTGAAGGATAATGTGAATGTGTGTGATGAGGTTGAGGGCGACAAAAGAGAGTAGTAAACATATCAGACAATGTTGGAGTAGTAAATGTAGAAGAGTGGTTGGACACGGAACATTTTAATGAAGAAGAAGAGAAAGTTAAGTCCATTAGGAGATTATGGTGGAAATGATAATGATAGTCTTGTTAAGTTTTGTGCAAGTACGAAGAAAAAATTGAAGTTCTTGAATCAGCCTTAGGATTGAAAACATTTGGAACAGTAATAGAAATATCCTCGAAGATTGAAGGTCCTAAATGGAATGAGCGAAGTTCGACAGGTAAGTGCACTGAATCTGTTCCTAAAAATGAAATTTTTCATGGGGAAGTTGTAAGGGATAGGAAATGCAGTACTAAAGGTAGTAAAGCTAATAAAAGTAATGTGTTGATGAAAAGTGTGGCTGCATGCTCATCTAATATGTCAGGAATTCATAAGAAATATGGTTTAAGACCAAGGAAAAACTGTGGTAACAGCACGATTAATAGTTTGAAAATGAAGACAACAACAAATCCCAAAACACTATCAGCAACATATGTGAAAAAACAATGCGAGACAGTAATGTATCACATAATTGTTAAATCATTATTATGATTGTGGAAATTTAATTAATTCTTCTCTCAAATGCTTTAATGATTAATTGTAGGCAGATATTGGAAGTAGGAAGCAATGCAGCAAAGTTAAAAGTGTTCCTAGGACAGAAGTAAAGGTGAGTTGATGGGTTCGACCAAAAAAAAAATTGTTATGTGTAAATTTGATTTACTGGGTGGTGAAATGCTTTAAAAATTGATTTTGAAAATAGGTTGTAACAAGGACGCAGTGCGCATAAGTTAAGGGTTCTTCCAAGGCACTATTTGAGGTGAGTAATTGATAATGAATGCGAGTAAAGTGGGCAAATTCTTGTGTGTACCAAGTAGCATGGTGCACGCAGACATAAAAATTATGGGCTAACAATTGGACCCCCTATGTTTATGTCTTGGATCAAATTTGTGAACACAAGAATTTGCTAGCCAAGAGAATGTGCTAATGTGATATGATATTGCACACATGGACTACCGAAGAATCGTGCAAAAGATGATATCCGGATGCACGTCTTTCTCAAATTCTTGACTTCTTATGGGACAAAAACCTGGCAAACGGGTAAAGTTAGTTGTTCTACTGTGTTGAAAATAAAGGTGAAAATGTTGATTAAATGATTTTACTTTAGTTTCTAATTTTTGAAAATTTTATGTATTCGGTGGAAGGAGTTAGCGATGAGCTTATATCAATTAATGACGAAGTTGCGAATAGGAAAACAATGTGGACGATGCGACCTAGAGGCTGGCTGAGTTGCCAGGTTAGGAATTTGAAAAGCAAATTTGCTTACCAAACAAATTGGATGTACTGGTATGTCAATGACTGTTTCTTATGAATTAGGTATAAATTGCCACTGTACAATTAGGATATCACGTATGAGAAAGCTGGCTTCGTTGTTTCTAGTTTGGGTTTGGTACTTGCCAACATGGTGTCAGGTAAATTATATTATACTCTCATGAATCAGTTATAGAGTTTAATTAGGTTTAAATGCTAAAATTTAGATGTTTTGAGTGAAATTATTTTACAACATTTAAATGGACATTTATAATTTTCAGCATGAGGTAAGCAATGAACAAGGGGGAAGAGGTGTTATTCAATGCATTCGTGACTAAAAACAAATGTGGAGGTCCGCTTGAGGATTGTGAAAAGGTCATGTCCATGGTTAATATTTTTAAGCAGTAAACTTTTGAATGGGTAATGTAATGATGTTGTACTTAATAGATTGTGTTTGCAGAAAATTGTACCAATGTGGGAGGGCAGCCATTGGTACATGTTCGTAATTGAGTTTATTTTTAGGAATGTACTAATTTATTATTCGATGCAGAGGGAAAAGAACTTACGCAAAGAGTTTGTTTCAACGGTGGTGAAGAACTTAATTTGATGAGTTGTGCTTATATAATTATTCGGTATCTGTGTAATTGGAAAGTTCATCTATTTGTGTACTTTAGAAGAATTGTCGATGGACTGACATATGGTGTTGGAAATGTGCCGAAGGTCGCTAATATGGCATCCTTTGATGTAATGAATGATGCGTCACCCCACAGTAAGATGGAACTTAATTAAAAATTTTACATTAGGAATGTGTGTTTTTTGGCAATTTTGTTTGCAATTGGTTCGTAATATATGTTTTGAATGCATGAATGTGTAGGAATGACTGCGAGGTTTATGTCATACAGTTCATTGAATTTTGTGCAATGTCCAACAATTTTTCCGAATTTACCATTAATGCAGCATCTGAAAGGCAAAGGCTGGCCCTGGAAATGTTCATGGATAAGGGTAATATTCTCAGAAGTGTTGTGTTGCATGTTATTCTTGCCTGAAGAATTGATGCTAGAGATGTAGGATTTACAGATTGTGGATATATATTTTGTGTTGTAAATGGAAGTTTGTGGCTATTTATTTTGCATATCTTTTTTTGTCTCTGTTGTGTAAGATGTTGGAACGATAGTTGTAAAGGGCACGTGTGTAGTTTTTGGTAAGTGCATTTAACAAAACTAATAATAATATTAATGTATGTCATTTTTGTGATTCCATTTTTAATTTGTAAATTCAAGTGTTTTTGTTTTTTTTTTTTTTCCAAACGTGTAAAAATCAAGTATGTTGTGTATGATTTGTGGGTGTATATGGGAGTGCAAATTTAACACCTCCACAGTGCGTGTCATATGGATGGATTATTGGCCCAAATTGGTTTTAAAGAGAAAAGAACTGTTAGAATCATAATAGTGACTAGGCCTTGACTTTTTTTCATGTGAGCCCAGTACAATTGCATTGTAAAGGGGTTAATGAAGTGTGGTTGAATGGCAAAAAGTATGGCCCAAGTTGGATAAATTATAAATGTTAGACCATTATGGAGAGCAAATTACTGCACAACAAAGATGGACTCCTCTTTTCGTGCTTCATCATCGAACAACATTTACTATTGGTCGTCGATAGAATACCCATGCAATGCTGGGCCTTGCAAAATTAAAGTTGCATACAATTCCCGAACAAAGGAAGGAACTATTACTGTTTTCTTATCTTGGATGTAAGTTTAATGGTTATAGGGTAATATTTTTGTTCATGCAGCTATTATTGTATAATTTACGTGTTTTCTAATATGGGCAGAAGAAAAGGAAGTGAAAAACTTTTGTCAAATGGTGCGACCAATACGTTTTTGAGCAGCAATTTGGTGCAGAAGGTAGGGATTACGGAACTAGAGGTAGTGGAGGGTCACCACCAATTCCGGCAATACTGGATTCGAGAAATTTTTATATGAATTCGATTTATGCCATAGTACTATGAACCCTTTATTCTATGTAAGGTCACATTTCCTTGTAAAATAAAGTGTAGTGATGTGGCCTTACATGAACGAAAGAATCCATGACACTGTACTATAGATCGGATCCATGATATTATGCTTTGAATCGAATCTATGTAAGAATTTTTCGACTGAACTCTATGTTTGAGGCTCATTCAACTGAAGGGTTAGTGGATGATGTTGTTGTAATTAGGAGGGATGTCAAACTAATAAAGTTGTTGAGTGTTATTACTCTTGTTGTTGTAATTATCATGTATAATGGGGAGCCGTACAAGTAGTAATTTGTATTTTGAATGTTGATGGATGTAATAAAATCTTTTCTTTTATTTCTTCCTGAAGTTAACTTAACTAAACAAATAGAAAATGCAAACAAAAAAGGAAAAGGAAATTTATAAAATATAGGTAGGTTTTACAAAGGCAGCTAGAGCCAATACAACTACTAACACAAATATTAATACATATAGGATTGAACACTTTCTGGTAAAATATGGAGGTTGAGCAAGAGACGATTATCAACAAAACATGCACGCTTGATATACCAACATGTGGGCAAAAGAGGTCCCAAAAACCCATGGTCCCCTCCAAACAGCACGAAGACACCAGACTCGTATTCATCAAGTGAGAAGTAGAAGTCTTCCATGAATTGGTATTTGTTAACGTACCAAGCATGATAAGTTAGAATGCGTACCAAGTTGAGTTTCGGCATATTTGGATTAGGTCCATTGCCGCAGCGTATGTGTGATCGAAATATCTCCTCATTTTTGCCTTCTTTTTTTGCACTGAATTTGCACAAACTAGCACAATAGGTGGACCATATAGAGTTGGACAATAATTAAGCCTCATCTTTACCTCCTCAACAATCCATTGGCAACTGTTTAATTCCACTTAGTGTGTTCATTTTGGAAGTATTTCACCTGCTTCGTATTCTATATGGTGTGTTTGTCTGGCACCAATACGCCCATGGTCCAATTAAGGTGGAAGAAAGAAGTGACACTTGTGTTTGTTGCAAGAAGAAGAAAAAATGATGCAGAAATTAAATAGCTACCCCAACTGTAATAAAAGTTGTTTTGTAGGTGTATGTTGTGGATTGGAGTTGTGGTGGTGGCATCTTACTTAGATGAGAAGGGGCAACTGTATAAATTCGCCAAACTGTTTGGTCACAATTTAGTTAATCTTAAACTCTGTTACACGAAGTCACAGTAATAGTAGTTGCATTAGCCAGCAATAGTCAAAGTTGATATGTGGTGTAATGGGGTGAATATTCATACCCATGAAAGACGTAGTGAGGCGGGACAAAAGCCCGTGTGCTCTGCTGCAGGTCACACCTTCTAAAGGCCAATAAGTGATTTTTGGAACTCATATTGCTATCTATCAAAAAAAGTTGACAAGTATTGTGACTGCCTAGAAGAATATGGTGGTGCAATGCTTCCAACTGAGTTTCAATTTAAATATTTTGCCCGATTTAATTGTGAGCTTAGTTCGAATGTAAATATATATATAAGATGATATTTTTATTCTTAAATTAAATGTGTGAATAAATTTTTTCATAAAATTAGAAATGTTTTTTTTTCTTTATAAATAGAGTTTGATGAAATTTAAAATTTATGTGATAAATGATAATAATTTATTAAATTTAGTCAACAAATATAGGGAAAAAAAAAGAATGAAATAACAATCAGAACAAAAGAAGAAGAGATAATAAGCGTATTTTTATCAAATGAATAAGTTGAATTTAAGGGAATGATTTAAATGTGTAAAAATAACACTAGAAACATAAAATGATAGTAATTCTAAATATTAATAAGATAAAGTGAAACATAATATATTTACGTGAATCTATTGAATTTTTTCTTGGATAATGTGAAACTTGAAAAATCTCGATATTAATAATGAATTCTGAATAATTTTGTGAGACCGTATATTTGTGACATAAATAAAGTTTGGAGATCGAATAAATTGTTTACTGAATTCGGGCTTTGGAAACCCCGGCTGACAAAGATGACAGTTTTAATTACGGCTATACGTAACAATTTGTCATAATCGATGCACTCTTAGAAGCACAACATAGTTATTATCTTGGTAAGTGAGAAGAAGGCTTGCAAGCCCATCTTGGCTTTATAAGTCATGTCTTCTCCATTAATGGATGTTGCAAACTTTCTGTTGTCAAGATGAATTTTGCTGTGAAGGTTGAGGTAGTGGTGTATAAGAAAACAAAGACAAATTATGTTTTCAGGGTGCAATAATTCTAAACAAAGAAAGGTATCCAATGTTGCGCAGGTTCCTGCTACAAAGCGAAGGATGTTGATATCGACTCTTATATTGATATGGGGTGTTATTTGGTACGGTCATAAGAAACGCCAGTACTATGTACCAAATAACATGTATAATGAACTAGTATAGCAAGACATGTTATGCACGGCCTTCCTTCAACAGACATTCTCAATGGGTGTGTTGTTGTGCCCATTAGTGAAATGGAACTTTTGTATGATCATCGAGCTGACCTTGAAGTTCTATGCAGGTGGCATGGAATCAAGGTCCCTATGTATTCGATAGGGTCAAAAAGTTCGCGGAACTCTGATTATAGGTCCCAACTTGCCAGGGAAATTGAACAGATGCAACGCCGTTTGGAACGATTTCACAAAATTAAGAAGGCAAAACTTAAATTGACAATCCTGAGAGATTTGTGGTTGAAATTATGGAGGATCTCGACTTGGTTTCGGAACCTGATTTACCAGATTATCTATAATCAAATGACGATTTCGTGAAGTACTTACCACAATGTTCTTGACCGCAAATGGGCTACCACACTGCTGTGTTACTCACAATCCATAATTTGTATATAGCCTGGCCAAGGAAAATAATTGTACTTTGGTTCCTCACGCGTAAACTACTTCCCTTACAATTGGTGGTATTTTTAATGTTTTGTTTGTCTTTGTCTAACGTCGGAATGACTACCTAATTTTGAATTAGACCTTACATATAAGTAACCACACAAGTTGACAGTTATTTAAGCTTACAACATTCACCATGGCACAGATTGAAACATTAAATCCTAACGTTAATGATCGTCCACTTTTGGAACTTTTCACTGGTCCTGATACACTTATTTTCTTATCATTACACTTGACGATGACAAAAGTTCTAATATATAAGGCCACCAATATATATATTTGATTATTTCTCCCGATCATATAAAGTAATTTTAAAATTTACGTGTTTTGCTCTTGGTATCATAAATAACTGAATATTATGACTGTCATAACAAATTTTAAAATTTTAATTTCCGATGTTAACAATCATACACTTTTACAACTCCTATACACTTTTACAACTCCTCACTAGTCCTAGTACACTTATTTTCTTATCATTGCACTTTGACCTTGACAAAAGTTCAAGTTTATAAGGCCACCATTATATATTTGATTATTTTCCCTAGTCATAAAGTAATTTTAGAATTTACATGTTTTGCTCTCGTCATCTTAAATAACTAAAAATTTATGATGGTCACAAGAAATTTTAAATTTTTAATCCCGATGTTAACGATCATCCACTTTTACAACTTCTCACTAGTCCTAGTACACTTATTTTCTTATCATTGTACCTCGATCATAACAAAAGTTCTAGTTTATAAGGCCACTAGTATATGTATTTGACTATTTTCCCCAGTCATAAAGAAATTTCAGAATTTACATGTTTTGCTCTCGGCATCATAAATAACTGAAAATTTATGACGGTCGCAACAAATTTTAAATTTTTAATCCTGATATTAACGATCATCCACTTTTAAAAGCAACTCCTGACTAGTCCTAGAACACTTATTTTCTTATCAGTGTACTTCGATCATGACATAAGTTTTCATTTATAAGCCCACCGGTATAAATATTTGACTGTTTCACCCAGTCATGAAATATCACAATTTACATGTTTTCTTCTCGTCATCTTAAATAACTGAATATTTATAACGATCACAGCAAATTTTAAAATTTTAATCCCCATGTTAACAATCATCCACTTTTGCAAGTCCTCACTAGTTCTAGAACACTTATTTTCTTATCATTGCACTTCGACCATGATAAAAGTTCTAGTTTATAAGGCCACCGGTATATATATTTGTCTATTTCCTCCGGTTATAAAGTAATTTTAGAATTTACATGTTTTGCTCTTTACATCATAAATAACTTAAAAAATATGATGGTCACAGAAAATTTTAAATTTTTAATCTTGATGTTAACGATCATCCACTTTTGCAACTCCTCACTAGTCCTAGTACACTTGTTTTCTTAGCACTTCAATATATTTAAGCATGACAAAAGTTCAAACCAAATGTTATCATATACTTACTATACATTGTAAAATCCTTTAGGATCGGTTTAGGGTAAATATTTCCCAAAAAAAAAAAAAAAAAAATTACACATAATTGCAACCCCTTGACAGTCCAACTACGTGAGTACTACCTTTAGTGCACACAACATAAGGATTCATTTTTTGACTTCAACCTATCACATGAAGCCTACAAAATAACACAACAATAACTCCACCTCCAATTGCTGCAACTTCTTCAGCCTAGTGGAGTATAATCTGTGAAGTCACTCCCAAAGTTTTATCATGCAAAGTTGTTCACATTCTTGCTTGAGAACAAAAAATTCTGCAGAAAATAGTTGTTCTTCATTAACTTAGCTGTTTTGCTCATTCATAACTTAGAATTACTCACAAAATTAGAGCTTCCAAACTAGTTTCCATTCCCACTCGCCAACCAATTACTGCTTCCCGTGTTTGATGCTGGCACTACATTCTAAAAATATAATGGCTGTGTCATCACCCATTTTTTCAACCTAATGTTGCTACAAGAGTTAAAATTCATTACCTCTGTCCCACTAAATCCATCTATCCAATAGCTCAAACAAACAGGTTGGAATCGCTAAGGACATCTTACAAAAATTTAGAATACAAAAATTCAGCACTTTTAAAATCATATATACAAAAATTCTGCACATAGTTACCAGAAATGCGGTAGGGGTACGTGAACGTGATTCACTATTTTATAAAATATCGGATACGTAGGGGTAGGTGCAGTCAATACATCACAATATTCCACTTCTTAAAAAAAGTTGCTACATTATAGGGACAGGAAGGTGGTTGATATTATATAGGATTAAATTTCTAATAAATATTAAACTTTTAGTAATTAGAGAAAAAAAAATATTCAACGTTCAAGAACTATTATCCTCGATCCAATACTAAGTAGTTCTAATTAGGTAAATTTAAAAAATATTTTCTCATTTTATCATTAAATAAGGATTCGCTACCTTTCAATGTAACATTTTGAAATATGGATTGCCGCATTTCGGAACGCAAATGAATCGTGTTTTGATACGCATGAATCAATATGCAATTCATAGGGATGGCGAGAGTCTCCGGTAACTATGATTCTGCACTCGAAGAATGAAAAGTACACCAATTCTAGCACACAAACCTGAGTTGCACCGATTCCTCCTTCTAACTGGAATGTGTTCGAATAAGACGATGGCATGCCTGAAAGATGGTTCACATCATATCCAAATTTGTTGCTGCTATAATCGTCGTCTAACTGGTCATCTTTTTCTGTTTGACCTGAAACCTTTTTGCTTTTTTTTATTCTTCTCCTTTCCACAAGTTCTAGCATTGTGGCCAGCTCGCAATCTGAAAGCAAAAACAACCACATTTCTGGCAAAGCAAAGCTAATAATACAAATTTTTATCTTCGCAATCATAATATAAGTACTAAGCCGCAGTTTCCACATTTTATTTGACTATCTTTTTGCCTTCCTTTGTGATTGATAAATAGCTCATAAACATTTTATATTTTGTGTCATGTATCTCAGTTTTTATATGATGTAAGCAATAATAGAGTTAATTATGAATTTAGCTGTTTATTTTTAGTTTGTGTAGGTTTTGAATGAAAAAAGGAGTCAAATGGATCAAAAGTTGGAGAAAAGTCATACAGATGAAAAATGTACACCGGCAATGGGCAAATTTGGATACTATTTGGTAGTTTGAACATAAATTTCTTGTCCGAGCTTTGATCGAGTTAATTCAAGTTGCGTTGAAAAGCTAAGAAAAAGAGTTACAACTTTCATGTTTTGAATTTTTCAAAATTCAATCGGTATCAATGTCAAATCAAGGTGAAAAGTGAAGCAAGCATTCTAGAAGTTGTGCACATGCGCGACCCATGGCCTACGCATGTGTGCAAACTCTAGTGAGGGAAATTTCAGAAGCTCATCCTCATGCACATGCGAGAGAATTTGCGCACAAGTGCACACGTTGCAGCGAGTTTCAACGTAAGTTCTATTATTTTTGCAGCCGTTTTAATTCGGTTGGACTCCATTTCGTGGGCTTTCACGTTTCTATTATTAGAATGGGAATTTAACCCTAATATCCCCTGTAAATATCCCATTGTAGCGAGGAGTTGAACACACTATTAGTCAGTAGTTAGATCAATCATTAGTTAGAGTAGGAAAATCATTAGATTAGCGTTTTACTTTTCTTGTCAACACTTCAAACTTCATCGACTCTTGTTCTAGCTATAATTACTGAGCTTGCTTCCTTTATTTATATTCAATTCAATTTTAGTTCTTTATTGCAATTCGTAGTTTAAATTTAATTTTATTGCATTTACTTTTCTAATTGAAATTTGATTTTGTTAAAGTTAATTGCTTTCTTTAGTTTTAATTAGTTTTGGTAATTTTCTTAATTTCTAGTAGTTAGAATAAATTTAATAGTTAGAAAACAAAATCTTTTAATTAATTTGTCTAACTAGTTAAAAGGTTTGTGAACCCTAGTAATTGTTCTGCTCATACTAGTTCTCGTGGGAACGATCCTTACTTATCCGATCTATAAACTTACCTCATATCCTTGCGAGCATGTGAGTATTGATTAGGGCTATTAAGGCTTATTTATTACTTGTTTGTGAATTGAATTGCCTAATCAATATTTATCCAAACAAGTTTTTAGTACTGTTGTCAGGAACTATTCTTGGTGAAATATTAGGTTTAGTGAACCTTACTAGGTTAGAATTTTTATTTTCTCATAATTATTTACAATTTCTTTTTCTTCTTAATTTTTGTTTTTTTGGATTTTTCTTTGATATTCGAACTTTGGTCTCTTTCTTATAGTTTCTAGTAAACACTCGTTCTTCCAAACAACCCCTATATCTTGGTGATATGGAGATTGAACGAACTTTAATCAAAAATCACAGGAAACCACAATAATCAAGCCAAGGAGAGAATACAATAGAGAATCCAAATCACAATATTGGGGAAGAAGAAGAAGAAGTAGTGGGCAACAATGGCAATAGAGTTCTAGTGCTAACCTCTGACCCCTTAAAGCTTATGTGATACCAAATTTTGAGAAGGCGAGTTCTAGCGTTGTCCGAATTTCCGTACAAGCCAATAACTTTGAGATCAAGCCTACCTTAATTCAAATGCTCTGAACCCAAGCTATGTTTGAAGATGGGACAAATGAGCATCCCTATGCATATTTGGTGAATTTTGAAGAAGTCACTGACACATTCAAATATAATGGAGTACATCCTGATTGTATCAGAATAAGAGCCTTTTCATTTTCTTTGGGAGATAGGGCAAATGCTTGGTTATAATCCTTCAAGTAAAGTACTTTCACTATGTGGAATCAGTTGGCTCAAGAATTTTTAGCCAAGTATTTCCCACCATGAGGACCGCAAAGCTCCGTAATGACATTACTTCCTTCAAAAAATATTACTGAGTAGTGCTTAAGTGAAGCATGAGAGCACTTCAAGGAATTGCTTAGGAAGTGTCCACATTATGCCATTCCATTGTGGTTCCAAGATACAAACATTCTACAATGGATTGTTTCTGGAGACGAAATTGATTGTCGATGCAAGCGTAGGAGGCATTTTTCCTCTTAAAACTCTACAAGAAGCACAATTACTCATTACTACCATGGCACAATTACTTCTTCGATTGGGCAACAACCACAACAATAAGTGCATCAAATCAATGCCCAACAAGGAGGTATGATTAATTGTAATTATGCTTTCTTAACTCAATAGGGTATGATGTTGAACGTGATAACAAATCTGACAAAGGCCCTAGAAAACATAGAAGGAGTCTGGTGAACTCCATTGATTCAACACCTCAAGGGATTTTATATTGTAATTTTTGCAGAGGAAACCATCAAAATGGCTTTTGTGAAACACCCATGCTGCAAGGTGAGCAAGTTCAGTTTATTTCAAATCAAAACTCACGGTCAAGGAATACACCTAATTCCTATGGTAACACCTACAACCCATCTTGGTGCAATCATCCAAATTTTTCTTGGACTCCTCAGATTATATTAAAATGTTCAAAATCCGTCTTTCCAACCCAACCATCCACAACAAAATTTTTCCAACCAAGTTTCGTCCTCTAGACCATATCAATTGCCTCATCAGAGAAATTTTCAAAACTTTCCGTCTTAACCAAATAACTCATACTAACCTCCACCACCAAGACCCCTATCTCAAAATCCCAATTATCCTCCTCATGTAAACCTTAAAGAGGGAATTGGAAGCCTTGCAAAGGGAGCATGAGAATTTGCGAGCTTTTACAAGGAACTTAAAACTTCAATTGGGACAACTAGCTTGGCAAAACAATGAGAGACTAGTTGGGGCATTGTCAGGTGACACCATTCTGAACCCAAGGAACAATACCCATGGGAGAGAGTAAGTACAAGTAGTCACCTTAAGGAACGGCTGAATTATAGAATCAAGGAGAGTTGGTAGGGATGATGCACAGATTATGGAGAAACGTGAGGTAAAGGAAAAGGAAGAGTCATTCAAGAGCAGTGATGATCGACACGAATCTTCATTCCTACCCAAGCTTTTGACCAACAAGGTAAAACTAAGGACTTCTCGGCTTCACCAGGTAAGCAGGCAAGTATCATTTCCCTCAAAGAATGAAAGAGGATGAGAAAGCTAAGAAATTCAAGAAATTTTTGAAAATTTTTAAGGAGATTGAAATTAACATTCCTTTCATTGATACGATTGAAACATGCCTAACTATGCCAAGTTTATAAAACAAATTTTGTCAAACAAGAGGAAGTTAGATAGGGATGAGATCTTGTGTCTAAATGAAGGACGTAGTGCTATCATTCAAAAAAAATCTTCCCCCTAGACTTAAGAATCCTGGCACATTTTTTCGTTCTATGCGAGATTGGAAGGGTGATGTTTCAAAGAACACTTTGTGATTTGGGTAGCTCCATCAACCTTATATCTCAATCCACTTATAAGAAGTTGAATGGAGAAGGACTGAAAACCACAAATATCACTCTTAAATTGGACGACCGAAGTGTAAGGAAACCTGTGGGAGTGGTCGACGCTGCCTTATTGTCAAAGTGGGCAAAGTATTCCTACCGGCAAATTTCATAGTTCTCGATATAGAAGAAGATGTGGTGATCCCTTTAATTTTAGGAAGACCTTTCTTCGCCACTAGACTAGCTATTATAGATGTTCAAGCTAGAAATCTACAATTTAGAGTCAACATTGACATTGTGTCATTTAATGTTTTTGATTCTTTATATTTCCTTCTGAATATGATGATGTGATGAGTGTTGATATTATTGATGATTTAGTTATGGATTTTTATAGGAAATCTTTGAAGGATGACACCAAGGAAATAAAAGACATCTATAAAGGTGAGATGGAGTCTAGTGAGCAAGAAGGCACTCAAAAGGAGAAGTTGGAGAAAGTTGGAGAAGAGAACAAGTTGAAGAGTAAAGGGAATGGGGGGTCTCCGACTAACGAACCCTCGAAGGTTGAATTTCTACCACTTCTTTCTTATCATAAATTTATTTTTCTTGGAGAACATGATACATATCTTGTCTATTGTAAGTGCTATACTTTCAGATATTGAATTAGGAAAATTAATTTTTGTCATGAAAAAGTTATTGTAGGGCAATTGCATGGTGCATTGAGAACATAAAAGAAATAAGCCCTTCAGTTTGCATGTATAAAACACTCCTTAATGAAAACTGCAAGCCAACTAGGAAACCTCAAAGAAGGTTAAATTCTACTTTAAAAGAGGTAGTTAAAAAAGAGGTTTTGAAATTGTTAGACGTCGGGATCATTTATCCCATAAGTGATAGTGAATAGGTAAACCCAACTCAAGTAGTTCCAGAGAAAAGGGGGATCACAGTAGTTCTAAATGAGAAAAATGAGCTAATGCCCTCTAAATTAGTGACGAGGTAGCGAATGTGCATTGACTATAGGAAACTTAATAAAGCCACTAGGAAAAATCACTTTCCTTTATCGTTGATTGATCAAATGCTTGAGCGCTTACAGGACATGCTTTACATTACTTTCTCGACGGTTGTTTGGGGTATTTCCATCAGAGAAATAGCCATTTCCCTTGAAGATCAAGAGAAAACCACTTTAACTTTGTCATATAGAAATTTTGCTTACTAGTGTATGCCTTTTGGGTTGTGCAATGCTCCTAGCACGTTCCAACGATGCATGTTTGCTATTTTCCATATATGATTGAGAAATTTATTGAAATTTTTATGGATGACTTTAGTGTTTTTGGTGATTCTTTTGATTCATGTTTAGATAATCTTGCTTGTGTTTTATAAAGACGTGAGTCTACTAACTTGGCATTGAATTGGGACAAATGTCATTTCATGGTAAAGGAAAGAATTGAGTTAGGCCATCGAATTTTTGCTAAGGGGATAGAAGTAGACAAGTCTAAAGTAGAAGTCATTGAAAAATTGCCTCCTCCTACTAATGTGGGGGGGGGGTGAGAAGTTTTCTTAGTCATGCTGGTTTTTACCGACGTTTTATTAAAAAATTTTCATTGATTTCTCGCCCTTTATGTACGTTGTTGCAAAAAGATGTGTTTTTTTTATTTTTAATAATGAATGTACTTTGTTGCAAAAAGATGTGACTTTTTATTTTAAGAATGAATGTTTTTTCTACCTTCAATAAATTGAAAGAAGCTCTGCTTACCGCACCATTCATAGTCACTCCAAAGTAGAATTTGCCTTTTGAACTAATCTGTGATGCAAGCGATTATGTTGTGGGAGTTGTTTTGTATCAAAAGAAAGATAAATTTTTGCATGTTGAATATTCTGCTAGCTGTATTCTTAATGAAACTCAAGTGAATTATTCCACCACTAAAAAAGAGTTGCTAGCCATAGTATTTGCATTTGATAAGTATAGGTCATGTCTCATAGGTAATAAAGTGATCGTTCATAGAGATCATACGGCTCATAAATACCTATTGACTAAAAATCATGCAAAACCTAGACTAATCGGGTGGATTTTACTATTGCATGAATTTGATTGGGAGGTGGTAGATAAGAAAGAAGTTGTGGCGACTACCTATCATGGTTAGAGCAACCAAAGGTGGACCAATAGTTGAAGAGGTGCCAATCAATGATACCTTTCCAGAGGAGTACTTAATGAGAGTGGATAGTAGTGCACCTTGGTAAGTGGATATTGTTAATTTTCTCATGGCCAAGATGATTTCATCCACTATGGACTCTAATCAGCGGAAAAAGTTCCTTTTAGAGGTAAAGTATTATATTTGGGATGACCCTTATCTTTATCGCCGGTGTAAGGATCAAGTAATCCAAAGATGCATTCCGGAGAGTGAAATTCAAAGTGTTCTATATCATTATCACTCTTCATTGGTGAAAGGGAACCATGGCCCTCAAAGGACAACGGCAAAAATCCTTCAAAGTAGACTCTTCTGGCCTACATTATTTAGGGATGCAAGAGACTTTGTGCTTCAATGTGATGAATATCAACATGCTGATAACTTGTCTAGAATAGATGAAATGCCCTTGAATAATATATTAGTTTGTGAGATCCTTGATGTGTGGGGTATTGATTTTATGGCCATTCCACAATCCACACAACAATAAATTCATTCTTGTGGCGGTGGATTACGTGTCCAAGTGGGTGGAAGCAGTGGCATACCAACCAATGATGCTAGAGTGATAGTGAATTTTGTGAGAAAGAACATTTTCTCAAGGTTCAGTGTCCTGCAAGTTATCATAAGTGACGGAGGATCACACATCAAAAATCCTTTGTTTGAGTCTGTCTTGTCCAACTATGGTGTAACCCACAAGATAGCCTTAGCATATGATCCACAAATTTCTAAAAAGTAGAAGTATCCAATCGGGAGTTGAAGCACATTCTTGATAAAATCGTAAATTCTTCAAGAAAGAACTGGTCCACAAAGCTTGATGGCACATTATGGGCATACAGGACTACCTTCAAGACTCCAATTGGGATCTCGGTATAGAATGATTTATGATAAGGTTTGTCATCTCCTGGTTGAAATCGAGCACAAGGCATACTAGGCAATCAAGAGTCTCGATTATGATTTAAAGGGGGTTGGGGAGAAAAGATTGACTTACTTCTAGATTTGAAAGAGTTGGATGAATTTCAAAGAGAAGCCTATGATAATGTAATGCTTTATAAAGGAGAAACCAAAGGTTTGGCATGACAAACATATTTTTGGCAAGGAATTCAAAACTGGGGAAATGGTTTTATTATACAATTCAAGACTAAAATTATTCCCGAAAAGTTAAAGTCAAGATGGTCCGGGCCATTTGAAGCAGTGGAACATTCTCATATGGCGCAGTGGAGCTCAAAGGAAACCAAGGGAATTTCAAGGTTAGTGGCCACCAGGTGAAGCACTACTATGGAGGCATCATCAATGAGGAACGGGAAACTATTCACTTCGTAAATGCTTGATCTCAAGTGCTGAAGTCAAGCCTAAGATTATAAACTAGTGTGGAAGCAACCCACGTCCTTTTATAATTTCATTTGTGTGTTTATTTTTTATTTTCTTTAGTTTCCTTGTTATTTGTGTGCATATCATCTTAATTTGCAAGTTAAATGATCTAGGACATAATTTTTTTTGGTTTGGGTGGATTAGGGAAGGAGTTTACACATTAAGGCGGTTTATTTTGTGCACATGCAAACCATTTGGTGGGCATGTGCGTGACATCCATAGGGTAGAATTCAAGTTTTATGTGAGTGAGTAACCTTGCACGTGTGTGCAAGTCGGGTTAAAAGCCAAATGAGGGTTTAGTTCTTCAGATTCAAACGCAATTTTGTTCTTTCTATGTTTCCCTCTTCTCTCAAACCCTTTAGCCCCACCACTTTTTATCCTCAATCACTTCTTGACATCTTCTCTTCACATCAAATTCTTCTTCCTTCAAGCATAATCACCATTAAGGTATGGATTTTTATTGATTTTCTCATATTTTTCCTTTTTTGGTTTTGTAATTGAATTGAAGGAAAGTTTTTATTTTTGATAATTGGATTGTGCTTATTTGTGTTAAATTACATATTCAATTGTTCATGTGCTTGATTTTTGATTTGTTCCTTAAATTGGGAAGTAATTGTGTGGTATTTAAATAGAATTTGGAATCTTCATTCTTTGTTTATGCATGCCAAATGTTTGATAAAATGCCTCAATGAAGAAAAATCTTAAAACACTAGCAGTTGTGCATGGATTTAATTCCCAGGACTTCACTCACAACATATGATTATTCCCTATTCATTTTATTGGTTCAATAGGGTCTAGGAGTGTCTTGAACATATACACAAAACTTAGTTTTTGCACTACCATACTTGATTTTATCTTGTGAATATTAAGTTTAATTTTTATTTTGAGGTTATAGAATTGAATAAGTGTGGGGTGGTAGTGTTTTTATTTGGCTGTCTTATATTTCATATTGCACTTTTTGTAGGAATGGCACGCAAGGGCAAGAAATCGGCAAATGGAGGGACAACCGGAGCTTCTACTTCCGTGGCACCATAACAAGACCATCAAGAGCATTTAAAGAAGAAGGACATTCCAGCAAAATTTCTCAATGCCGCTGCCCACAGAAGGTATGACTTAGATATTTTGATAAGGGTAGCCATTAGGTAAGGAAATGGGTATACAAATCCTTAGTATTGGAGCCCTTGAGATTCGTGATGTCATTGAGACATGTGGGTGGAATTATTTCACATCTACACCCGAGGATGCAGTTCTCCCTGTCGTGCAAGTATTCTACACTAATTTAGCTTTGTATGAGGATACTAAGTTATATGTCAAGGAAAAATCTATTGATATTTATGGGAATACGAATAATCGACTATTGAAAGTTAACCGAGATAGCAATAACAAGTGGCTAATTATTCGTGACACGAATATGGCACTTAATGACATCACGAGCCTTATTTGCACGAGTGAAGTAGAATGGACAATGCGTGTTGAGGATGTTGCACAACATTTCAATGCAAATCTGCTTAAGCCTGTTTGGTTGGTTGGTTTAAGTTTCTATATGCTCATCTCCTCCCGATTAGTCATCTTGCTAATACTACTTTGGAGCGAGCTCAATTGTTATATGTCATTGCTTTGGATATGCCGGTAGATGTGGACCATCAAGATGACTAATCGGGAGTCTAATTAGCTAGTAAATTCGTTATAACATAGTAGTCAAACAATCTGGCTTATAGTTCCTACATTTGGTTACTGCATTGTGTCTTTACGATGGTGTTGGGATTGATTCGGCCAAGGAAAAATTGAAGCCTGGTAAGCTTATTGCATTGGATAGAGCAAAGGCCCCAGTTAGACGACCCCGTTCTTAGGCTTCCACTTCTCAGCCATCGACGAGTGAACTAGTTCCACAGCCTACTCAGGAAAAGATGATTGAGCAAATTTTGATTGAACAACAGTGCATGCAACGCCGTTTTGATACATACATTCACTATTAGCATGCATGGCAACAGAATATGGAGGCGCGTCAATTAGCATGGGAGTGTGGGAGAATTCCTCTACATTCCTGTGGATTGATTCGGCCAAGGAAAAATTGAAGCCTGGTAAGCTTATTGCATTGGATGGAGCAAAGGCCCCAGTTAGACGACCCCGTTCTTAGGCTTCCACTTCTCAGCCATCGACGAGTGAACTAGTATAGGTCCACAGCCTACTCAGGAAAAGATGATTGAGCAAGTTTTGATTGAACAACAGTGCATGCAACGCCGTTTTGATACATACATTCACTATCAGCATGCATGGCAACAGAATATGGAGGCGCGTCAATTAGCATGGGAGTGTGGGAGAATTCCTCTACATTCCTGTCTTTTCCTCCATTTCCATAGGAGTTGGCACCTTCTGATGACGAGCCTTGATCTACCCGTTCTCATGTCGATGCACCCTTGAAATTCTAGTGCTGTTTCAGAAGAACTTAATGATGCTTTCTATTTTTCTTGCCTTTTAGTTTATTTTAGGATGATATCATACTTTTTGTTATTTTATTTTTAACTTATTTATGATGTTCATGATGTATGCTCCTAAGGGATTAAGTTTTTTTTTTTTTTGACTATCGTGGAATTTCATTCGTCGATTTTCTAAGTTTTCTTAATTTCTTGAATGAAAAAGGAGTTAAATGGATTGAGTTACCTCAATTTTTACCTCAATTTTTATGATCTTAGTAATTCAAGAAATGATTGAGTTAATTATAAGATTAGTTGTTTATTTTTAGTTTTTGTAGGTCTTGAATGAAAAAGGAGTTAAATGGATCAAAAAGTTGGAGAAAAGTCATAAAGATAAAAAACGTACACCGGCAAGGGGCGAATTTGGACACTGTTTGGTAGTTTGACCGTAACTTTCTTATCTGAGCTCTGATCAAGTTGATTCAAGATGCGTTGGAAAGCTAAGAAAGAGAGTACAACTTTCATATTTTGAGTTTTTAAAATTCTATCGGCATCAAGGTCAATATTGAGGTGGAATTTAAAGCAAGCATTCTGAAAGTTGCTCACATGCGCATCCAAGGACTGCGCGTGTGCACAAACTCCAGTAAGGGAAATTTTAGAAGTGCGCGTGAGAATTTGTGGGCATGTGCGCATGTTGCAGTGAGTTTCAGTGTAAATTATTTTTTTGGTAGCCATTTTTATCTAGTTGGACTCCTTTTCATGGGTTTTCACGTTTCTATCATTAGAAAAGGGAATTTAACCCTAATATCCCCTATAAATACTCCCATTGTAGAGAGGAGTTGAGCACATTATTAGTCATTTGTTTGATCAATCATTAGTTAGAGTAGGAAAATCATTAGATCAGAGTTTTACTTTTCTTGTCAAGATTTCAAACTTCATCTTGTCCCGGCTACAGCTACTAAGTTTACTTTCTTTATTTATATTCTATTCAATTCTAGTTCTTTATTGCAATTCGTAGTTTAAATTTAATCTTATTATGTTACTTTTTTGGTTTATTAATTGAACTTTGATTTCATTAAAGTTAATCGTTTTTTTTAGTTTTAATTAGATTTGGTAATTGTTCTTAATTTCTGGTAGTTAGAATTAATTTAGTAGTAAGAAAACAAAATCTTTTAATTATTTTGTCTATCTAGTGAAAAGGTTTGTGGATCCTAGTAATTGTTCTGCAGTCCTTGCAAGAACAATCCATACTCACCCAATCTACAAACTTACCTCGTATCCTTGCAAGCGCATCTGAGTGTTAATTAAGATTATTAAAACTTATTTATTACTTGTTTGTGAATTGAATTGCCTAATAAATATTTACCCGAATAGTGATCTCCCTTTGCCCTTGTGCAAACTGGATCTAAAAACTCGTTTTTGGCCGTCATTGGAAATGTATTGAAAAAGTTCACTTTTCACTCACTCTGTATACCATGTGCAATCCACTTTTCACAAAGTGAGGCAGTTTTGTTCGAAACTATTTCCCTAACATTTGTATACTCATCATCCATGTAAGAAGCATAATAGCACATTTCCTTGCAACTACAGAACAAATTTCCATATCTAGTCATTCGAGTGAACTCCTTGCTAACGCTTCCTCTACTTTATAGGATGTCTGCATCAACCCCATCGCATGCGTTAACTGTCCACCTCTTCATTACGCGACCTGTTGGTATCCAGACAAGGTGCTCTTGAATCATGACCCTAAACATGTGAGCACATGGAAAATCTTTTGTTTCCATTTTCAAACAAGAACATTTCATCATGTCTCTCTCCTTATTTATTTGAACTGTCCAAGACAATTCTGTCTGCCTATACTCTTGGTTAGGACATAGGTGACTCCATCTGTGGTTTCGAATATTCTCGTTGGGATCATCAGTCATTGTCTTTTAAGGTGCTTCCTTATCTTGAAAAAGATATTTCTGGTGTATATTTCCGATGCGTGTAACTCCAAAGCAGCCATCTTTGTTGTCATCATGGGTGTGGTGTCCTCTATCACATGGATGTCGTTGTTTTCATCATGTCGGAGCCTATCAATAGCCAAATTCCATGTTCAAGCAAATTCTACAAGACGCATTCTGTCGTTCAAGTACTGTGCTAGGAAATCATTCATATGTTCGGATCTTTGCATGCTCTGCATCCCGGCAAAGAAGTGCTCTCTACAGAATGACTCTGCCCGTAAACTTCTCTTTTTCTACATCTTCATCCCCCATTGATAGCTTTCCACCCCATGTTCTTGAACCTTTTCATTCACATATCTTCTCGAATTCTTGTATAGAACATTTTTTAGGCATCAATTGACTGAAAACACCGCGACAACTTTGAATACATTAAATTGCTATTTACATTTCGCTGTAAGTGCCATGAACACAATCTATGCCTAGTAGTTGGAAGAAATTTCTTAATTGCTTTGCGCATCGCACTGTCACCATCTGTCATCACAGATATTAGCATTTTCCCTTTCATGCCATCGAGAAAATTATGTAGCAACCATTTGTATGCTTCAACTTTTTCATCATGCGTAAGTGCCCACCCAAATATCATTGATTTGAAGTGATTGTTTATACCTACAACGGGGAGATACTTATCTGGATCCGGTCCACGGGTGGGGTCGTGGATCCCTTGGTCCAGGTGAGTCCACATTTTTTAACTCTCTCCTTCAAAATAAAATAATTTTTTTGAAGGAAAGAAGAGATGTGGACTCACCTGGACCAAGGGGTCCACGGGTGGGTCCAGGTAAGTATTTTCCCTTACAACGTACATGCACCCTTCCTGTCGTATAAGATAGAGTAAAAATTCGTTCAAAACTTTATACCTCATACCTGCGAACACAACTAATGGCTTGTGATACGCAATTTTGCAATAAGTTGTGTGGAACACAAGTACATCTCTGAAACATCTGTAATCCATTCTTGACTGTGAATCAGCCTAAAATATTCTGCACAACCTGCCTACATCAGCACAATCATACTTGTAACACAACATTTTGTCTGCTTCTTTTTGCGCAGTCAAGAACCCAATTGCTCCTTCAGCATCACCACCTACAACTTCTTTTATCCAATGTGCATCAATTGTGTTGTATAAGTCTTTATCTTGAAATCCAGTATTGGCATACCTGCTAGATAGCAATACAAACTGTTTCATTATTTGCGATGTCTTCAACCCAACCATTTTAAGCATTTTGGCTTGTGCAAGATCAACATCACTCACTTTATGGTGAGATCGCAAAAAAGGAATGGTATTCTTACTTGCCAACTCATGACTATGCAATGCAACAAATGGATTTTGTAACTACAAATTTCTATATCTTATAATCATACTCAACACCAAACATTGTGTTGCACCCTACTCTACTTATGGCTTTTGGCTCCCTCTTCCGATTTGTCAAATTGAACCATTTTGCTTCTCTATATCCTTGTCCAGAACACAACCATTTTCTATAAGTTGTTGCACCATCATCATCAACCTCAACTTAGCATACCTATTATAGAACTCACCTGCTTTTTCTTCACTATCAAATGTCATATTCATAATTTCCTCCTCTTTCAATGCATCAGATTTATCCTATTCCTTCTCACATGTGTCAGGCTTTTGAACAAACTTATCTCTGTTGCTATCACTTGAGAAGTTATCCTCATGAAATTCATTATTCAGATCAATTATAAGGCCTTTTCCCTTTCCATCTTCTATCTGCATTAATTATATCATAATACGAATATTAGAAATAACAAATAATATATAAAGCTACAATAACTCTATACTATTTTCACTTCAATCTACAAAATCATACCATATTTTAGACTCTCATTTATTACCTACACGTTAGCTGTATTTGTATGTGAATTTCATGAATCACATACATATATTTATGCAACTCCTTTAATGATCATCCACTTTTGCAAATCTTTACTAGTCCTAGTACACTTAATTTTTTATCATTGCCCTTTGACCATGGCAAAGGTTCAATTTTATAAGTTTATTGGAATAAATATTTCACTATTTCCCCTAGTCATAAAGTAATTTCATGATTTATATGTCTTAGACTCATCACCATAAATAATTGAAAATTTATACACGTCACAACAAAATTGAAAGTTTTCATCCTAATATTTATGGTCAGCCATTTATGAAACTTCTTACTAGTCCTATTACTCTGATTTTGTTATTATTGCAATTCGACGATGACAAAAGTTGAATTTTATAAACTTATCGCAATTAATATTTCACTATATTCCTTGGTCATAAAGTAATTTCATAATTTATATATTTTACACTCGCTATTATAAACAAGGAGTATTCTAAAAATTTATTACAGTCACAAGAATTTGAAATTTTTCATCCCATTATGAATGATCAGCCATTTATGCAGCTTGTTACTAGTCGTATTACACTTATTTTGTTATCATTGCATTTCGATCATAATAGAAGTTCAATTTTTTAAGCTTGCAGGAATAAATGTTTGATTATTTCCCTCAGCCATAATATAACCCAATAATTTATATGTTGTACCCTCGTCAACATAAAAAACTGAAAATTTATTACGGTCATAACAAATGCGAAAATTTTCATTCCAATATGAACGATCAACCATTTATGCAACTTTTTACTAGTCCTATTGCAATTATTTTGTTTTCATATTAAATCAACCAAGACAAAAGTTTAGGTTCATAACTTTACCGGAATAAATATTTAACTATTTTCTCTAGTCATAAAGCAATTTCATAATTTATATATTTTACACTTCGCATCATAAATAACTGAAAATTTATAACGGTCACTGCAAATTTATATCTTTTCATCTCTAATAAGAATGAACAGCCATTTATAAACACACTCGTTAACACTTTATAAGATTTGTTCTTCGACAACCTACAAGCATAAAATACCTCAAAACATACATCTAAAATATAAATATTACCTCAAAATATACAACTTCAATATTTTTATTTTTGAAATGTGCAACTAGAAATAAATTAAAATATTAAAATCAAACTAACCTTTATACTTTTGTCCTTCATTACTTCGTCTCTCTGAATCTCTCTCGATTCTGCTTCTAATTCACCTAACCTCTTAACAAGACAATGGTTAGAGATGACCACGGTTCGGGTTTTGGAATCGGAACCGTCGGAATTAAATCACCGAAAATCAGTGGTTCCGAAACTATCAAATCCAGTTCCAGGAACTAAAATTGGAATCAGAACTGTGTACAAGGTTCGGTTCCAGTTCTCTATTTTTTGGAATCGGAACCGAAACCAGATAAATTTAAAAATTAAAAAAAAAGAGGTGCAAAGTAAAATGACTGTTGGTATTGGCTGTTGGCCTACCAACCACCAACAATACACCAACAGTCAGAAGATCGTTGGTAACAGTCTTATTACCATTTCTCATTTCTGAACAATTATTTTCTCTTTTTTTTTTTTAATTTTCAAAATTTACCTATAAATACCTCTTCTCCCTACCATTTTCGACATACAATTCTTTCAACTCAATCCCTCTAATTCTCTCAAATATTCTTAAATTTTTTATAATCTCTAATAGTAATTATTAATTTCTATTTATTGTCCATATAATTATAATCTCAATTTATTTATTATTATACTATTGTCAAGTGCCATTATTCTAATTTTCATAAATTCTATTAGTTATTTTTATAATATATTTGTTTTCAAAAGTTCAAATTAATATTTTCAACTAGATAGTCAAAATTCCATTGAAATTTTTATTAGTCTTGAAGATGATGTTGAAATAACTCCCAATTTCGGGAGGAAATCAACAAAACCCCCTATTTCTAAGGCTTCTAAGGCCAAAATGTTTATAAAAGATGGACATTTTATAAAAAATTTAGATAACAAAGGGAATCCTACTAATACAATGTGTAATTATTGCAAGGCTAGCTATAGTTAGAAAAAAGGAAGCGGATACAGAACACTAACGAAGTACTTGACAAACGAACATCCAACGAAACTCGGCATTGTGGCATTGATAAAATGCAAACTCAAATATCCAAATATGCATCTTCATCTTCTAATCCTATATTTAAATTTTATGATCAACAATATAAAACTAGATTAATTAATTTTATTTGTGGAGAACATTTACCATTTAGTTTTGGTGAAAAAAAGAAATATGTACATTTTTAACAAACATATGTAAATCCACAAGTTAAACATATGCCTAGAACAACTTTTACGCGCGAAATTTTAAAATATTATAAAGAACAAAAAAAGATTTTGGTGAATATTTTTTCAAAATTAGGAGGTCGTGTTTGAATTTATAGTGATATTTAGAGCGATCATTGGAATAGGAATTCTAGTATGGGTGTAACTGCATATTTATGGATTGATGATAATTTGATTATGCAAAAAAGAATAATTTCTTTTCATATATTTAATGGAATTCACACAACCATAAATAAAGGTAATATGATTAAAGAGATTTTAGATGAATATGGCTTGGTAGATAAAAATTTTTCAATCGGTTTTGATAACGCTACGTATAATACTGCATCGATTAGAGATTTAAACAATTATTATGAACGACAAATAGGTGGTAAATTTTTTCATATTAGGTGTGCATGTCACATTTTAAATTTAAGTTTTCAAGATGGTTTGAAAAAAGTTAATGCTTCGACTCAACCTATTAAAGATGTAATTAGTTATCTAACTGGCCATCCAAAAAATAATGAAAGAATGGGCTAAATTTTGTATTGAGAAAGGAAGAAAATCTAAAAAATTGTTCGTGATATTCCTAATCATTGGAACTCAACTTATGATTTACTAATAATTCTTTAAAATATAATGATTTATTATGCAATTTTTTTGAAACAGATATCCTAGTATTAAAAACTTTGACTTACATCCTAGTCTATGTGAAACTTGTAGAAAATTAGTAAAGTTTTGCATATTTTTAAAACTGCTATTTGTACTTTATCTGGTGTTTATTTTCCTACATCTCATTTATTTATACTCCAAGCATACGATATAGTTAGTATTTAGATAGTGTAAATGACATTATTTTGCAAAGTGTTGTTATTGATACATTACAAAAATGACTCAATTATTTTTATCATATTCTATTTATTTAGTTGCTTCAGTTTTAGATCACATTAAAATTGATTGATGCAATATTTGGAAGTATATTATAGTATAATAAATAATATGTCAGAATATATTGTTCTTAAAGACAACATAGTAGATCCAATTGAAATTGTTAAAATGACTAAAAAATATATTCGTATATTATATAGTGATTATCAATCTCAAATTCTACATACTAGTGCCGGTAGTAGTGGTAGTGGTGCTAGTAGTAGTCAACGGAATACTACTAGTACTATAAATATCCTCCCCGGCATCTAAAAATATATTACATACTTTGAAAAAGGCAATGGGCTACACTAATAGTACAAAATTTGGTATTTATCTAACTACTTTTGAGTTTCAAGATGATGACTGATAAGTTCATAATTGTACTATATTTTATATGTCAATCACCACGTTTTTATGTGTTGTAAGCAAGATTTGAGTTATTATTGAGATTAATTTGGTTATTCTCAATTTTTGCAGGGTTACAGTGAAAAAGAGTTGAAAAAGATGCAAAGTATGAAAGAAAATGCTTAGTACGAGATAGGCACGAGTACTAAGCCATTCTAGACACTATTTTGTATTTCAAGCATAACTTTTGATCTCGAGCTCCGATTGAGGTGATTTAAGAAGCATTGGAAAGATAAGACATATAGCTACAACTTTCATGTTTTGAGTTTTCCCAAATTTGGTTAGAAACAAAGTAAAAATAGAAGTTGAATGTGGAGCACTGTTGAGAAAGTCAGCGCACATGCGCTGGAGTTGTGCAACCGCACATGCGATGGAGATATGCAGCGCATGTGCGCTGCATCCAGAAGCAAAAATCTCATAAGTTTCTTGGGCGCACAAGCGTACTAGGATACCTGTGCATGTGCACGGAGGACGAAATAGGCTAGCAACTTTTCAGCACTGCCTAGCGCGTACATGCACCCAAAATAGGTAGTGCATGCGTGCCCGAAGCAGCAGAAGCGTATTTTTGAGTTTTTGACAAATTTCTTCACCCAGTTGGACTCTTTGTCACCCAATCTCACGTTCTTATCTGTAGTCATTAATTGTAACCCTAAGTACTCATTATAAATACCCCAATTTAGGGTGAAAAAAATGGATCGACACTTTTATTTCCTTTTGGCTAGGGTTTTTAACAGTAGAAATTACTCTTTATTCTTTCATGGCACTTTGTGCCTAAACCCTTTTCTTGGTAGAGGGACTTGAAGCCATGGTCAATTCTACAAAGTTTTGAGACTTCTTGTGCTTGAATTATTCACTTTTATCTCAAGCATTGATTGTAATTTTCTTCTATTAAATTTATGATTGTTCTTTTTAACTTGTTATTGCTGCAGATTATTAAGTTATTAGAATTAATCTACTGCTAGATTGTTTTAACCGTGTGTGCTTAATGCAATCTATGAAGCAACTAAATTTGATAATTCTGGATTTGAGTTATTGAATTCAGGGAAATTAATCATCTAATTGGCATAACTGCGTGTGTTTATGCTTAATTAGCCTAATTGTTCTTGTTGATCTTAAAGCTTCTATTAATTGATCTTTGGTGTGTGTTTGGGTTAAATTAATAGTTAGGGTTATTAATTGATCTTTGGTGCATGTTTGGGTTAAATTAATAGTTAGGGTTAATTGGATCGCGTGTTCAAAATTAACCAACTTTATAAAGAAATAAGAATCAACTTTGAATTAAGATTCGTTCGAGTTAATTCTTCAATTAGTGCTAGATATAAATTGAATTATCTTGTGCTTCAAGGATCGACTAGTGAAATTGCCATGGTGGATATGTCACCAAAACTAAGATCTTTCTCAATTGAATGTTCTTCAATTATTTTAATGACTTAATTTTAGTTAAAGCATACAAAACCCCCCATTTTTCCATTTAGCACAAAAATAAGCCCCGTTCTCTATGGGACGAATTCGACTCACCACTACTACATTAGAGTGGTTAATTTTGGGTGCTTACGACAACATATCATTTGCTCACCAAAATTTTGACGCTGTTGTTGGGTAATTTCAAACAAAATAATGCCTAAAACTAAGGCTTATATACAATACATGAACATTCCTATGTAAAAAAACTAATTAGAAAGAGTTTTCATGGCATAATCAATGGCCTAGAAATTAAATTAATGCATCAATGCCTTGTGTTTGAACATTTTTATTTATTGAGACATATTATCGAACACATGACATGCATAAAGAAAGAGAAAAATTGTGGGTATATTATGAACATGCAATCCATCCTCAATCAAAATCCAAACAAAAATCATACCAAATTTATGTTTTAAAGAGGATAAATCCCTATGAGATTTCATCAATTCAAAGCATAAAAAGACTCTACATACCCATAAAAAAATTGTAGAAAGAAAGAGAAATGCATGCCTTGATTTGATTTTCCTTTTAAGAAGAAGAAATTTGAGTGTAAGATGATGGAATTGGGGTGAGTTTTGAAAAACTAAAAGTGGGGGATTATGGGGTTTGAGAGGAAGTTGAAATAGAAGAGGAATGTGAAGAAACAGGGGAACTAGGAACGGTTGAGTTCCTTTATCCCCTCGCGTGCACTTGCGCAGCTTCTTCAATGCGCATGTGCGCGCGAGGCAGAGGCTCTGTTGGATAATCGACTCCGTGCATATGTGCTGAGCCTTGAGTGCGCATGTGCTTGCGAGGCAGAAGGAAAATTTGAAAGGGGTTCAAGGCACATGCGCAGAACCTTGAGCGCGCATGTGTGCTGAAGGCAGAATGAAAATTACACCTTTTTTTCAATACTTAAACATTCCTAAATGACCTTCATAACACATAAACCTTAACAGCCCTCAAAGATCTATTTTATCATTTAAGCCTCTTAATGCAATTGATTTCCCAATTATCAACAAAACTAAAATATGTTGTCATTTAAAATGAAAATGAGCAAAAATAAAGTTACGAAAATTAAATAACATAATAAAATAAAAATGGACATGGGTTGCCTTCCATGCAGTGTCTTTGTTTACTATCGTTGGCTCGACCTGATGCTCTTCCAATCAATCAAGTAACTCCCATGTGGAGGAGTTCAAGGATCTTCCGCTTCACTATTCTCAAAAAAGATGAATTCAATCTCATTTGTTCTTTCAGAACACGGACAAGTTGCTCTTCGTGCAAGTTGTTAAGTTGACTTGAGATTATCACCCTCTCCTTATCCTTCAAACATATGTATTTAAGATGACCAAGAAGGCGATTGTAATCCGGAATTGCTCCCTGCACAACAGATAACTTCAATTTCTCGTTAGACAGTAGGAAAGCATTAGGACTTCAATTACTTGTTTGTTGCCTTATTCACCGCCTGAACCCCCATTTCCCGAGGCATTGAAAGAGTTTTCAAAAGAGGATCCCAACAAAGAGCTATACCAGACTTTTCGTAAGTGTGAGGTAAATATTTCCTTATTAGATGCTATTAAACAAATACCTCACTATGCTAAGTTTTTGAAGGAGTTGTGTTCCCATAAAAAAAAAAGCAAAAAGAGAAGAAAGTTAGAAAGATAGAGGTGGAGAGAAATGTCTCGTCAATAATTCAAAAATCCCTACTCGAAAAGCGTAAGGACCCAGGTATGTTCTCTGTTCCTTGCAAGATAGGCAATAAGCACTTGGAAAAAGCCATGTTGGATTTAGGTGCATCTATTAATGTAATGCCATATTCTGTCTATGATGCATTGAAAATTGGACCATTGAATAAAATTGGTGTGGTAATTCAGTTGGCTGATAGATCTTTAGCTTATCCTAAGGAAATTGTAGAGGATATATTAGTTCAAGTGGGTAGTTTGGTTTTTCTTGCTGATTTTTATGTGAAATTGGTTAAAAATGGAACAAGGTGATTCCAATGCTCCTATTTTGTTAGGAAAACCATTTCTAGCTACTTCCCAGACAAAGATAGATGTTCAAAAAAGCACTCTTAGTATGAAATTTGGAGATAAAAGTGTTAACTTTAGCATTTATGATGATTTTGAAACATCTGACCATACTAAAATTGTTTTTGAAATTGATTTGTGTAAGCCTCCAATGCAGGAAATTCATGAACATACCAATAATCAGGAGGTGGACACGAACCATCAAGAACATCTCGAGGAAAAGAATAAGGACTTGTTTCAACAAACAAGTAATTGAAGTCCTAATGCTTTCCTATTGTCTAACGAGAAATTGAAGTTATCTGTTTTGCAGGAAGCAATTCTGGATTACAATCGCCTTCCTGATCATCTTAAATACATATGTTTGAAGGATAAGGAGAAGGTGATAATCTCAAGTCAACTTAGCAACTCACAAGAAGAGCAACTTGTCCGAGTTCTGAAAGAACAAATGAGATTGAATTCATCATTTTTTAGAATAGTGAAGCGGAAGATCCTTGGACTCCTCCACATGGGAGTTACTTGATTGATTGATTGGAAGAGCATCAAGTTGAGCCAATGACAGTAACAAAGGCATTGCATGGGAGGCAATCCATATCCATTTTTATTTTATTATGTTATTTAATTTTTACAACTTTATTTTTGCTCATTTTCGTTTTAAATGATAGCATATATTAGTTTAATTGATAATTGGGAAATCAATTACATTAAGAGGCTTAAATGATAAAATAGATCTTTGAGGGGTTTATGTATTATGAGGGTCATTTAGGAATGTTTAAGTATTGAAAAAAAAAAAGTGTAATTTTCACTCTGCCTTCAGCACACATGCACGCTCAAGGTTCCGCACATGTGCGCTGAACCCCTTTCGAAATTTGCCCTTTGCCTTGCGCACACATGTGCGCTCAAGGCTCAGCGCATGTACGTAGAGTCGATTATCCAACAGAGCCTCTGCTTCGCGCACACATGCAGTGCAGAAGAAGCTGCGCACTTGCGCGCGAGGAGATAAAGGAACTCAACCGTTCCTAGTTCCCTTGTTTCTTCACATTCCTTTTCTATTTCAACTTCCTCTCAAACCCCATAATTCGCCACTTTTAGTTTTTCAAAACTCACCCCAATTCTATCATCTTACACTCAAATTTCTTCTTCTTAAAAAGGAAAATCAAATCAAGGTATGCATTTCTCTTTCTTTCTACAATTTTTTATGGGTTTCAATTGATTTTCAAGAATATGTAGAGTCTTTTAATGCTTTGAATTGATGAAATCTCATAGGGATTGATCTTAAAACATAAATTTGGTGTGATTTTTGTTTGGATTTTGATTGAGGATGGATTGCATGTTCATAATATACCCACAAATTTTCTCTTTCTTTATGCATGCCATGTGTTCGATAATATGTCTCAATAAATAAAAATGTTCAAACACAAGGCATTGATGCATGAATTTAATTCCTAGGCCATTGATTATGCCATGTATTGAGAACTCTTTTTAATTAGTTTTCTACATAGGAATGTTCATGTATTGCATATAAGCCTTAGTTTTAGGCATTAATTTGTTTGAATTTTCATGTATAATCTAAGGCTTATGATTTGGGGGAATGACCTTTTATTTTAAGTGTGGGGTGTTGTCGTTATTTGTTTGAGAGTTATAATGCTTGCTTATATTTTATAGGAATGGAAAGAGCAGCCAAGAAAACAGCCACGGCAAGGGTACGGAGAATCTTCATCATCCGGGGCCACACAATCAAGGGTTGGTGACGGTTTACGTTTCTTAACAGCAGCAGCCAAATAAAAATATGATGATGATATCTCTAAACGGGCTATAATAAAGGAAAGGGGCATTCAAGTTCCGTTGGCAGGGGTGCCTAAAATAAAGTTAACTATTCGCAATCGTGGATGGGAGCTTCTCACTTCAACTCCCATAGATGTCGTCCTTCCATTGGTGCGTGAATTCTATTTTAATTTTGATCATTATAGCTCTATAACCGAGACCAAGGCATGTGTACGGGGGAAGGAAGTAGATATCTCAGTCAATGAAATCAATAAAATTTTGAAAGTTACTCGTGTTCGTAATGATGAATGGCCCAACACCCGTAATGCCAATATAGAGCTTCAGCAGATCACCAGTGTTCTTTGTGACAGGGATGTGGATTGGACCTTTACGGCGGATGGCACGACAGCTCGGCATTTTCACGCCAATAAACTTAAGCCAGTATGATTTGTCTGGTTTAAATTCATTTCTGGCCACCTTCTACCGGTAAATCATCTCACCCATGTTATTATGGAATGGGCTAAATTGCTGTATTGTTTTGCTACCTGGAAAGCCATTGATGTGGGTCAGCTCATACGTCAACAAATTTGCTACTTTGCTACCAGTAGGTAACAGGGATTGGGGTTTCCCCATCTGATTATGACACTATGTTTGGAATGTGGGGTGTTGATTGAGCCTTCTGAAGAAAAAATTGAGGCCAGGCCAGATGATTGCAATGGAAGGTATACGAGCTCATCTGGCAGTTAAACGTACTAGAGCCCAAGCTTCTACATCACAAGTAGAGGAAGCTGATGATTTGGATGACGAACCAGTACCTGCCCCTCTACAGTCTCAGGAGGACCTTCTACATCAGATCTTGGCTGAACAACAGCGGATGGGCCAATGTTTTGATTCGTTTATGCAATATCAGTTTACATGGAAACAGACAATGGAGGCTCATCAGATGGTCAGGGAGCGGGGTGAGGACCCTTCAACATTCCCACCCTTTCCACCTTTTCCGCAAGATTTGGGGCCCCATGCGCCTTGAATTTTTATGCCCTGTCTGTTAGGCCATTTTCTTGATAGTTATTGCATTAATTTCCTAGACAATTTGCTTTGTTCCTTTATTAGATATTTATTTTTGTTGGTTAGGTTTCATTTTAGTTGGTTAACTTACTTTTTGTTAGGTTTCTTAATTGTTAAGAAATTGGTTCTAATTGAAGGGAGTATGTCTTCTTGATTATTGTAGGATTATTTTCTCCAATTTTATATCTTGTTCTTTTTATTGTCTCAATGGAATTATTTATTTGTTTTGTTTTGTTTTGTTTTGTTTTGTTTTGTTTTGCGTTAATCTAGTTTTCTTTCACGACAAGGGGATATTTATAACGGACACTGCTCCAAACGTGAATTAAATCCAGATAAACTTTTCTTTTTTCCATTTTATGCTTTTATTTTTTTTGCATTGAGGACAATGCTTATTTTTAAGTGTGGGATGGGAGAGTTATTTGGATTTTTAAGTGTTTGGTGTATTTTACTCGATTTTGCTACAGTATATTTTAACTTTTTGTTTGATCTGAGATCTTGTTAATTTTTTGAAAATTTTGTGGATTAATTGACCATTATTTTTTTTTTTTTGAAATTTTCAAAATTTTTTGCTTAACGTATTTTTTTCATTTGTCTGCATAATAAATCATTAGTTGAACCATGCATGAATGAATAGTCAGTGTTAATATTTTCCGTTCATGATTTTCGAAGATTTTTTAGCACTAAGCCGTACTTTATATTTTTGATTTGGGATCTTTAGAGAAATTTATGTAGACTCAATTATGTTGCATCCTGAAAACTTGCTTTATTACATTTTCGAAACTAATTCTTAGACGACCCGATTTAGTTTAAATATGAGGGTAGTACTTTTTTTTTGTTTGTTGAGCCTTTCTAGCCATAACAATTTATTCTAAGTACCCTATTTGAGCTTTATTCTTGTGAAGAGAAATATCATTCACCTTCTTTCACATAAACTCAATTTACCTACTCTTATTGAGCTTAATGTTCTATTCATTATTTTATCCTAAATTATTCCCTTTAAGAGATTTATGGTGAACATTATTTGTTAAGGGGATATAAGGGTGGAGGTTGTGAGAAGTGAGTGATGTACACTTTTGTTGCGAAATGGAGTATTGGAAAAAATTGTTGAAAAAAAATGAATATGGAAGTTTTTGTAGTTGCAGCTAGTGCCCATCTCTGATACCTGCGTATTCTTGATATTTACAGGTAGTGCCTATCACTAGTACCTGTATTTGCAGGTAATGCCCATCTCTGGTATCTGCGTGTTTATATGTTGCGGTAGTGCCTACCACTGGTATCCGTACTATGAACGAACATAGAAAAATAAAATGATGATGTGATGTATATATGTCCGAGAGAGGTTGGCATGTTTGGTTGTTTTGAATTCTTTATGGGTGTTTGTTACTCAAGTGTGAGGTTGTGGATGTTTGATATTCCGCATGTGAAAAGAAGTTTTATTTTAGTATGTGGCCACTATTATCATAAAGCTCTTGTTCTTATTTGCTATATTCTCTCCCTTCTTTGGCTAACAAATATCCTAATTTCTAGTTCAAATTGAAAGTCCTACCTAAATTTGAATTGAATCGGTTGTCTAGATTAGTAGAGGGGTGTAAGAAGAGTGAGCTATGGGGTGTTTAGAAAAATTTTGAGAGTCTTCATGATTTAATCTAGATATTTTCAAATCTAAGTTTTTGAATGGCTACACACACATACACACGAATTTCATACATCTATGTTTTGGTTTTTATTAGCAATGACAGCCAGGATCTAAA
This sequence comes from Cinchona pubescens, assembly GCA_025175665.1. NCBI lineage: Eukaryota > Viridiplantae > Streptophyta > Magnoliopsida > Gentianales > Rubiaceae > Cinchona > Cinchona pubescens. The sequence goes on along the minus strand of JANKKI010000055.1, from coordinate 287,008 downwards.
GGGAGGCAAAGAATTCTCGATACTGGAATGGTGGGGAAATAAGTCAAAAGGTTTACCTCATCCTTTCTTTTATTGCAAAGAAGGTTTTAGCAACACTGACGTCAACTGTAGGGGCCGAACAAGATTTCAGTGGGGGGAAATCATTTTGGACGAGAGACGGTCTCAATTGAGTCCCGACCATTTGGAGATTCAAGAATTATTTGCATATTAGTACGACACAAGTATAACAGAATAAGAGATCGAGATTAAAATCGAAACAAATATGAACGAGAGTGACAAGAGCACTATAGTTATTTCTTCAAGTGGTACAAACTCGGATGTTGAAAAAATTCTTAATGACCTTAACCTGTTATAGTCTTATAGGCCAATGTAATTGATGCATTTATTTTTTGTTTGTATTATTTTTTAGTATAGATTATCCAAAATGTATATTTATTTTAAGTTTTAATGGTTCAATAAATAATACAATATTGACGTGTACTTTTTGGCAAAAACAAAGTCTAGAATTGAAATATAAATAAAATGTAACTTTTGGTTTCTCATTTTAACTTGTATTAATTTTTTTAGTATTATAATTTTTAATTTTTTATTTATTAAAAATTCAAAATTGAAATCGTTACCAGAACCGACTGGAACTGCCAGTTCCAAAATTGGAATCGAAACTAATTCCCAAAATTCTGGTTTCGATTTCGATTCTGGCTCAAAACGAAAATCAATAATTCCGAAATTGTGATCATGACTAAATGGTTTCCCTAATTCCTCATTTATTTACCACCTCGTCTTCATACTTCTTTACTAAAAATAGTGCTTGCACTTAATGCTACTGGTACAAATATAATTGTTTTATTTATTGCAAACTACTCTTTAACCAATAAGTCTTCCTGTCACGTCTAACTTCAATTAATTCTTCTTCAATGCCTACCAATAAATACACACTAATACAATTATACTAGTGGAGTATTCTATCTATTACATCTTATATCTGTCACACTTTTTATTTTAATTAGTTTCAAATTATTTGTCACTGATTAAAATAAAAATTTTATAGTGGTCATTTTACCTATTTTACCACAAAACAATATCTTTAAAGTCATGTTTTATCATCATTAATTACTATTCCCTCCATTTCAGAATAACTGTCTTTTAGACAATTTGTGTTGTGCCATACTATCTGTCACTTTAGAAAATTACTGAATTACTAAATGATATTTTTTTTCAACTTTTACCTTTTATTCCACATTAATGAATGAAGGATTATATAATCAGTCTATTAAAGGAAAAAGATAATTTTGTTACTCTAAACTATCTTTTTGCAAATTTGATGCAATTTAATAATTTCTTTAATCCATGTGTAACAAAATTTGATGCAATTTAATAATTTCTTTAATCCATGTATAACAACTAAAAGTGACAGTTATTTTAAAACGAATGGAGTATAACAAAGCACTTCAACATTTGAAACTATAAAATTAACTAATAAATTTTCATTTAAAATTTACGTCCAAAAAGGTAATGTACATGAATTTTCTTAAATATTATCGATTTTATACGAGGATAGGGGCTAGTTGTTAGTAAAATATATATATATATATAAAAAATTACGTCCAAATGGGTAATGTTGTCCTACTCTTTTTTTTTTTTTAACATTTAGAGTTTACTGTTCAAATTAAATTCTACCAAATTTAGCCGTAATTAATTTCAGCCTCCCATTTATTTTTTTTCCACATTAATAACTAATTCATTGGCCCGCTACAATTATCATTATTCCCGGTAGCAACCAGGAACAACAACTTCCCAAATGAGGGCCACAACATTATACTACTTTCGTTCCTTTTTAATTGTGATTTTAACTTTAAATACAAAAATTAATTTGTTATTAAATAACTTAAATTTTAGGTTAATCTGATCTAATATCACTAAATTGCCCTTTTAATTAGTAATAATTTGAAAAATTTTAATGTTAATTACAAATTGAGTAATTAATGAGGTTAGAGGAGAGATAAAGGTACAATTAGTAAAAATAATTAATACTTCATTGAATTTATAAAATAATAATTAAAATAGAACAAAATTTTTTTATTAAATTGATACTTAAAATAGAACGGAAATTGTATATTAATGCATAGATTTAAGTAATCCGTGTGTCATTCCCTAATTGGCTGTGCTCACCTGAGCACAATTATGCCTATTACAGAATTCTCCAGATACGTAGATATAAACAATTTTATATGGTTCAATTTAGGCCCAAAAAAAAATCATGGACTCATGGGCAGCAAAGCCTTTAATAGCATATTGAGGAAAAAGTTGAGGGCCATTACGCAAGACAGCGATAGGGCCACTATTGTACTTATGTGATCTCTCTACGGCTACACAGTCTACCTAAGAAAAAATTGGACAGAGATCGTGTACTGAATTAAATTGTCTTTCGATTCCTCAGGTTTGCTAGAATAGGGAACAAGATTTATTTTGAATATTGAATCATTATTAGTTATAACAAATAAAGAGATATATGCTTACTATATATATATATATGAGTACAACTTAAATTATTTGATTAGAAATTAATTGCACAAAGAAACTGGGAAACCAAACTTTCCCAGAAGTCGCTAGTATTGCATAAACGGAATTATTGAAAGGATTTAACAAAAAAAAAAAAAAAAAAGAGGAGTACTGCATCCAACCCTTGCCAAATATCTTGCCAAGACTTGGATGCTTAAATTTCTTCCAAAAACTACCTAACATGCTGAAGTTCTTCCAAGTATTACACTTACTTTTTTAAGATTAATTCTAGTTTGCACCCTTCAATTATTCCTAATTTTCAGTTATACCCCTCAACTTAAATAGAGATATATGGTTATTTTTTAGGAATTTGACCTTTGAGATGAGTTGTAAATTAACTCTTGAATAATTTTCTCCAAGGCCAAAGTAGATGATCCATTTTCCTCAACAGCTAAATGACTCTTCTCACTAAACTCTTTGACCCTTTTTCTCACTTCATTTTCAGAATCGCATGAGCTCCCTTATTCCTTTCTCTACTTGCTTTGCTCTCACAATCTCTTGATTCTGTTTTGCTTCAGCATAGTCCAAAGCAATTTCGACTGCAATGCCCAACTCTTTGACGAGCTGAAAAGCATTCAACTGTTGCTCTGCATGCAATGGCCACGTAGCCATCGGCACGCCAAACCAAATACTCTCCAAAGTCGAATTCCAGCCGCAATGCGACACAAATCCTCCGACGGCCGGGTGCGACAATACAGCCACTTGCGGAACCCAACCCACAACTTTTCCAATCGAAGCCGTTCGATCCAAGAAGCCATCATGGAGTGCAGCTTTATAATTCTTCAAATCCCCGGCAAATCCTCCCTTATCAGCCTGCCTGAGAACCCAAAGAAAGCGACAGCCGCTTTATTCGATCCCTTTTGCTATTTCTTTGATCTGATCCGAATTGATGCTTCCCATGCTGCCAAAACAGAGGAAAACCACCGAGTTTTGAGGCTGAGAATCCAGCCAATTCATCAGTTCTGGATGCTGTTCTTTATTAGATTGAGACAAATTAAGAATAGGCCCCAAAGGGTAAATAGTTGGCACTTTAGAATTTCCATAAGAAGGAGGAAATTTTAATGAAAAAGAATCAAGTGCATAAGTTTCAAGATCAGCAAAAGTGTTGACTACGATCCCTTTAGCCCTTCTATACTCTCGACTGCATTTCAAGAACATCTTCGACCAAATTTCCTTTTTAGTAGTTAAAGTCGGGAGAACGCTGATTGGAACTCGCTTCTCATAACTCGGCACATCCAATTCATCCCGCGATTGTATTAACTCGGATATTTCTTGATTTTGCTCGTCCTCGAGTGTTTGAAAATGCAGCAAAAGCCCAATAAAACCAGCACCCTGATTGAAAAAAAGGTAGCTAGGCAGTCCTAAATCGTCAGCAATATCAATCATGGTGGTGCTTATCATGTCCACTATGAACCCCGAGAGGCCTTCCAGTTTGGAGACGGCTTCTCGTAGATACATGAATTTTCTGAGACTCTATGAATTGATGAATGGAACTGCCGCTGCGTGCGTTGCTCCCCTGGGAGACGTTTACTTGATCAGTTGGAAGTTCCTGAAAGTGCAGGCGTTCTATGTTGCTGTTGGAGGCCACGATAGACTGAATCTTGGCTGCGCCTTCAGGATCTAATGGCATCTTCGAAATCAGGAAAGTTATGGAGAGTTGATTGTTTCTTTGAAGCATGAGCTTGGCCAGCTGCAGAACTGGTGGTAGGTGTCCCATTAAGGGTGCAGTAATGGCCACTAGCTCCACTTTCTCCATATGTGATAAAGTAACAGACTGGGAGACTAGTTTTGGATAAAAGATGGATCGATGGATGTACTAGGATTTGATCGCACCGAGATTGATGCAGTAGCAACACAAGTATGAATTAATATAGCATATGGAATTGGTGAGATTTCCTACCTAACACCACAGGCACAGGCACAGTCATTGTGATAGAAAATATTTAATTAGATTTGATTTTTTATTTCACTTGTAAATTAAATTATGTGATTAAAAATTAATTTTATAAAATTTTATTTATTTCAATTGATGTCATGTATTTTATAAAATTTAATTCACACTACAAATTCTATAATTGGAGTTAAAAGTTTAATCTATTTAAGTATTTGCTATCACACAATTATCAATATGAAATTAATAATTTGTGACACGATTTGAAATTTATCAACTTATTATTGGGTCAAACTATTTATGATACAAAATTACACAGATTGGATTGAGTCAAACTAGGGGTTGACACAATAATACGTTAAATTACTGATTTTATTGAAATATTATCTCGATTATAATTTAATATAACATATTTTAATATTGTGAATAATGAATTTAATATAAAATTATTAAATCAAATATAATAATTATTTAAAATAACATCTAAAATTTTCAATAATTTAATTGTGTTTTAAATTAGTTTGAGAACAAAATTAGTATTAATAATTGTTTAAATTATTAAATAATTGTTCAAAATTTGAGATTTTAATTTAAATATGTAGCAAGTTATTTAATTTGTCAAATAGGTTGGTACATTAAGAATAAAAGGATTAAATACGAATACGAATGAATCAGACACAAATACGATACAATAAAATATAAATTACACACAATACGAACACGATATAATAAAAAATATGTCATATTTGACATGAAACGATAATAATATAATATGACTCATTGTCACCCCTACCACAAATCCCAAGTGGTTTGGTACTTCGAATTTTGTTTTTAGATAGTTTTGGTTTGGGGGAAAGTTTTTGACTATTTCTCAAGCAAGTAATTGAGAAAATTTTAACTTCAATTAATGGGCAGACAAGAGAGGTACAATAATTGCCATGCGGGTGGATACAATAAATAAATTCAATTTTGACACATATTGTTTTACTTTTGTTCTATTTCTTAATTATTATTTTTTATTTTTGGGTTTTTGGAGAAAAATTGAACCCCCTACTAATTAAATGTGTTCAGCATAGGCAGAGAAAGTTCTGATACGCAGTCTGCAAATGTAAAGTTGATACTTTAAATCATTGACTAAAAATAAAGCAAAGAAACATGTGCTTTTATATAAAAAAAATAATTTATAAATTCATAAATTCAAATTTATTTTATGTGATAAGATCTTATTGAATCACCAAAAATCAAATTTTAAATATTCGATCTAATTTTATTTTTTTCTGAATCTGTTAATATCTCAATAATTTTATTATTTTATATAAATGTATTATTTTTCATATATGGTGCCAATTTTTGTGACACCATATAGTCACATGTAATTAGAAAATAATACCATAAACCCTGTATTGATTATATTTATAGATTATGTAATTAAAATTAAATTTTATAAAATTTTACTTAAATCAATTGATGTCATAAATTTTATAATATTTAATTCATATTATAAAATTTATAAATAAAATCTTATAAATAAGATCTATTTAAATATTTCTTCTTCTAATTAAGTAGGAGATTTTAGAATTTTATGTGGAAGGGAGCGTGACACAAATATATTTTAATCTGGGCCTTACAATTATTTTACTGCAGATTCCTATCAGTCATCTTCAATGTAGACATGTTCCACGTGTTTTTCGTCGGTAAGGCAAATTTCTTAACCTGACAACTTTTTTTTTTTTTTTTTTGTTTTTTTTCGTGAATATAATTTTGTGTTAATTGCACTTTACACACTCAAACTATCCTTCTTTTGTACTTTGCACCCTAAAGTACCAATTTTAGCAATCAACCACCTCTAACCTCTAAATTTTAGCACATTGCATTAATGACTCAAAGATAGATCGTAAAATAACCCATGTACCCTAACTAATTTACCCAACTTTAGAAAATATCATATCTTTAACCATACACTATTCAAGAATGTACCAATACAACACTTTTGGATTTTTTAAAAAGGATCCGGGTCTAAATTTGGATTTAAACTCGGGTTAATAAAATTCATATGTTTATGGATAATCGTAATTCTCTCTTGCAATTAATCATTTATCACCTGCTAGTTCAACTTGAGAAATATCATCTTAAAATGACTTGTGAAAATTTTAAATTGTAATTTGTTCATCTATATCTCTAACTGGTTTTGCCGGAGATAAAGGAGTAAAAATAGTGAATGTTGGGTATAACTGTATATTAGTACGGTGTTGGGGAAAAATTGAGAATTTGGAAAAATTGAGTAAGGGATTAGTGATATATGAGTTATTTTCTATTAACCATTGAGTAATTGGTGCAACGTGTTAAAAATTAAAAGTTGAACATGATTGATTGTCAAAATTAGTATTTTAAAGTGTAAAGTGCATAGTAGAATAGTTTAGAGGTGCAAAGTGCAATTAATCCCATAAATTTTGTTCCTATCATAGCCTACCCATATTCATTGACACAGAACCTGAGGAGAGATTGAAAATATAAGAATATTTTTATATGGATCAAATTCAAAATATAGTATTATAAATCACTTAATTCATATTCTATCAGATCACTCTACATCAATGAATAATGACATATAACAAAACATAAATAAAAAAATTTATAATATTATATTATAAAATCGGACCATAAAATTTTTTACCAAAAGTACATAACCACAACAAAAACATGTTTGTCTTCTCGAGAATCACAAATAATTTATTTTTCAAGTCATGTTTGTAACTTTGTTCACACTAACCCCATTTGAGGGTTACAAAACCTTTCTGAGGCTACTGTGCTACTTATTATAAGTTGATTTGTTGTCATAGTTGTCATAGTGTACAAATATATAAATGACAACTGTAACATGGTAAGTAAAAGTCACATCATTAATTATTTAGGTTAATCTTATACGTGTTGTAAATTTTTTTTTAAAATTATTAAATATATACATATCAAATATATATTATTTAAATTTTAAATATTATCTTTATATATATATATATGACATATATTCATACTTAATAATATGCAAAAAATTTTACACCAACATTATATTAAAAGTTATTCGTATTTATAATTTGAAACTTTTAAAATTTGCATGAGGTTCATTTTGTTTAGTGTTTCAGATTTTTAAAAATTAGTCACGTGTAAAGTGACAATTTCATCCATGTGGTGATGGTGGTTGAATCCGTCAACATTTTTCTTGAAAACGTGATCCAGATGGAATTTTTTTTAGGTGTTTTCTCTTTCTATTTTAGTAATATTTATTTTTGAAAATATTTATTTATACCATATATAAAATATGAGTATAAATTTTTTATATTTGTTATTTTTTAAATTGTCAAATGTATTTTTATAATTATCCTTTTAATTTTTAAAAAAATTTGTATAATTTTCACAATCTTCTTTTTTAATTGTGAATTTGTTTTAATTGCACACTGTGAGTTGTGTCTTCCCACTAATTGCTAATAGACAAGGACAAAATAATTGCAATACTTCTTTGATCTTTCTAATTTTATTTAGAGTATAATCCATTCTATTTTGCTCCTCTTATTGGATCTATTTAAAGGGATCATGATATTTGTTCCAAATTGATGAATTCATTAAATTTAGTTTAATTTTCTACGAGTTTGCTTTTTAGGTTTTTTCACAAATTTATTTAAATTTTGAACAAGATTCTTCGACAATTTTAAATTGTTAATTAGGCGCAAGTTATTGAATGAGACAACGGAAACGGGGAATTCATCTTGTGCAAATACTTGGGTATAATAGTGTGCTTGTGCAATATTTTATTAACATATGGAAGGCGCATTGCATAGAAGAACAAATTTGGATCAGACCAACCGTTAAAACGAATCCTCTTACTAAATGTACGGTGAAAATCTTTTTCATCAATCTGATCAATCACAAAATATCACAAGCTCCTTAATTGCTATATCGACCAACATCATTTATATGGCACTGTTTGGTTACTAAATAATGACAATTATTTGTCAAATATTATTTAGTCAATATTAAAATACTGTTTGGTGAAATAATAATTCTACACCAAATAATATTACATACTATTCATATTTTATCTTATAAATTATTTGCATTATTCATCTAATCACATGCTGTGACTAATAAGATATTTATATTAAAAAATCAATAATTATTGCTATATTCAGATTGTCGAAATAGTTATGTTGTTGAAACCAATGATTGAAAGACAAGCCAAATGAGTCATTACTGTCAATAATTTGAAATTTAGAAGTTCGGACCTCCAATCTTTTAATAACTTCCCAAATAATCATCCGAACATTTGACATATTTTCTATATTAAAGGTTATCTTCTACTTTTCAAACAATTTAGTGCTCCATTCAACTTTAACCTCACAAGTTAAATAGTAAATATTCTATCAAACGATACTATTTTAGTCAAAAAATCCACCAAATTCAAGTTCTTTAGAGATGAAAATCTAGTCAATTGAAAACCCATAATTGTACTGGTGGTAAATTTTTAAGACAAATCGCAGAAATGCATCTTTTCCCCTTTTTTCCTCCCTCTTTAACCTCCCATTTACCCTTTAATTATTTGTAGTAGATCTACCATTCCAAATGATTTATTATTCAATTTTGTTAATGATTTTTTTGAACTTACCAAAAAATAAAATAAAATTCACAGATGTTTTCTTTTTTCAATTGCATTCATTATGGGTAATTCATTTTGGTATTGAAGAAATAGAGAGTATATTCAAAAAAAAGTCTCATATATAAAACGTCAAAATTTAATTCTTTTAGATTTGTTCGTAGTTATATTTGTACAGCTTCTTTTGTGATAAACATTTTGGCAATAGATGAATTAATTCTATTGTACATGTTGACAATGTATGCGATGTTCAGAGCTCTATTCTCTAAACCTAACTACCGAATACAACTCATTGAACTGTTACAGTAAGGTGCCTAATTTGTTCGGTAAGTATCATTTCGATTGTGATTTAATTGTTCGACCCTCCAAACTTATCAAATCTTGAAAAGCAAGAATAATTGAACCATAATGTCTAATTAGTATAGTTTATAATTCTTTATAGTTAAAAAAAATGAAAAGCAAATAATTGGCATTAATTATTCGCAATCCAAACGATTATTTAAATAATTATATTAATATTATTCGTATCCAAATAATTATCTAATTATTTCAAAAGTCAATATTATTTCTAAATGCCATTAAAGTCAAAATTCAAATAATATTTACCAAATAATAAGCAATTATTTGCTATCTAAACAAATATCTAAGTAATGTGACTTAACGTGAATTAAGAAATTTATAACACTCTATTACAAATCCAATCTATATAAAAATTATGGGCAATGATATTGCCACAGCAAATATCTTATTGCCACAGCATATTTTGTATAAATGACAAAACTATCCTCTCTTCACCAAAAATCCCAAACTATCCTCTTTTCACCAAAAATCCCTACCTGTCGTCGTCTCCAGTTGGATGCTTTTAGAGTTTGGGAAAGATTTAGGTAGATTTGATTTTTTATTCTAATTGTAGATCTTGTGATGTAAATTAAATGTTATGAAATTTATGGCATAAATTGATGTAAACAAGATTTTATAAGATTTAATTTTGACCGTAAAATTTATTTTGTAAGACCACTAAGATCAAGTCTATATAAATATTTTCCAAAGAGTTTTGGAAACATAGAATCTGGAAAATTAATCAGATGTTTTCCGTGCATGAGCTCGGGAAATTTATGAAATATCTTCCGTACATTTTTTGTGCTTGGCTAAGAAATCATCAAAATTTGAAGTCAAATCAGCCGATTGTTTCTATTTCATGTGTAATTGTACAGTTTAACAAGGGATCCAGTAAATTTAAAATCATGAAAGTGTGAGAGGCATTTTCTAATGAGGTTGTATTTTGTACGATTTTAATAGTATTTTTGGTGAGATCCGATATGTAAGTTGCCAACAAAGATGAAAAAAAAAAAAGAATTGGGGGTGGGTACCAAAGCATGTGGAATTGGAGAGGATAATTTCGAGATTTAATAAAACTATGCTGTGGCAATAAGATATTTTCTGCGGCAATATCATTACCCAAAACTTATATGTTGCGTGTCCTTGTCAAGTAAGGAGTAAGGTCTTTTACACATTTTTCTATTTCACTTTCTATTTCACTCATCATTCTTCTATTGAATGAATTTTAAATATAATTAAAATTTTTAATAAAGAAATCTTGATATTTTATTAGGTATTCATTATTCTTCTATTGAATGAGTTTTAAATATAATCAAAATTTTTAATAAAGAAATCTTGATATTTTATTAGGTAATGACATAAAGAGTGAAATAGAAAATAAGAAAATCCTTAGCAGTAGACATTCTAGGATTTTAAAGAATAGAGCAAAATGCATTAATAATCACCAAATTATTAACTTATTGCATATATAGTTACTAAACTATTTGTTTTATAGATTTGATCACTGAACTATCTTAAGTGTGCATCTAGGGACACTCATTCTATTTCTATGGTGACTGTAGACACACTTAAGGTAATTTGGTGATCAAATTTGTACATGGAGTGATTCTAGACACATATTTCAAGTAGTTCAGTAATCAAATTTGTAAAATAAATAATTCAATAACCATGTTTGCAACAACCTATTCATAATTTGGCGAGCATTAGTACATTTTGCTCATCTTTTGATTTCTTAATCGTGGGAGTTTTTTGGTCTGTGCATGTGCTGACTCACTCGAAGTTTCAACCAACGATGATGGTTGCAAGAACTCATACTCAGTGTCCGCCATATGCAGCAGCATACTGGTGTTGTTGCTCATCGCCGGTGGTGGTTGGTTATCTTGTTAGGAAGGGAAAGTGGAGAGAGATTGGGAGAAAGAAAAGTGTATGTTAACCAGAGGGTAATTTTGTCCCTCAAAGTAAAATTATTCTAGATGGATAAGAATTGTTCTAGAAATATTTGCATCCTATAATTTAACCTTGGATAATTAGTTTGTTTAAAATATTGATCTCTATTTATATTATAGTCCACGCTGTCCTTTTTGGCTAATTTTATCACTTTAAATGTTCACCTGAAAATCGTGTGTTAGACCAATCGGAGCTTTTAAGGAATAGAATAAAATAAAATAAATGGCTCTAATGGCTTGCTTTTAGTAGTTGAGTGAATAAATTAATTAAAAAATAGTTTAATGACTAAAATGAAAACCTTAGTACAATTGAGTGACCTTTCAAACAGTTTCCTCGTCATAATTACAAGTATCTACCTCGAATTTTTTGAAATCTCAATGGTCTCCTTCATGTTATGCATTGAATTACATAAAATTTTTCTTATATGATATTGTAAGCAAGCAATGTCCTTTTAATTCTAAATTACAAATAGTGCAATGGAGTTCAGTGGAATTAAAATATCCGACGACAAAGTAAGAAAAAACAGTCTAAAAGATCACTCAACTATATTTGGATTATCGATGTGGTCACAGCTATTTTGTTAGCTTAAATGGTTATCTAAATTCTAAAAATGTGTCTTCAAGGTCACTCTGTTTATTTTGTCGGTTAAATGCTTTGTTTAGTCAGTCACGTGACTTTTCTAATGGGTAAAATTGTCCAAAATTTTTAAAAACCTAACAGATACTAGAACAAAAGAATTTTCTCCTGAACACCTATAGCCACTAGAATGCCTCCCTTCCCCTTGCATCACTGTCACTACTACCACCATCTTCTCCAAGCTTACACACGTGGACATACCACAGATCTTTTCTCCTTTCTCTTTCGTTCTTTCTTCACTTTTTCTTTGAGATTCCTCTCACTCTTCTTATTGTTCCCCACTTTTTGGCTATCTAAAGTTATGGGCTGTTAAACTTGAGAGGATTTTAATATAAGATATTTGAATATAATTGTAAAATAAAATTACATACCGTTCATCGTAGTAATTGATAATTTAAGATGATTGAATCAGAATCGACACATTAAGGTTCACGTATTTTGATCAGGCATTCCCTCTCCCTCTCCAAGTCTTGTATAGTGGTTATCAATAGGGAAAAACAACCCTAGTACCTTATATATATAGGATGTAGTATTGTTATAGATAGGAGAGAGGAATCTAACCCAGATAGTATAATTGGATCTCCTATTAAGGTTACCCTAAATTTAATAGAATTTAGATCCAAGATAGGGTTGCACCTTATATATTACACCAAATAAATAATTGAGACAGATTTAGGTATAAATAAGTGGATCATAAAAACATGAGATTTACCGGTCTTCATTTAACTCGTTTTTATAAAACTAAAATTAATTAGTGGTAGTCCAAATTAAGAAAATAATTCCAATATTCTCCCACTTAGGCAATACTAATTGATTTTAAGGTTTCTAATAAAAACTTTTAAGAAAATGACTCTCAGTTTAAAAATAATTTTATTAGCCACTGTAAAAATTTTAAGTACGAAATTCGATTCAATGAAAACACTAGCAAGGAACTAGAGATGTCAATACATTATTTATCAATGTAGGAACCTAATTACAAATACAGATGTATCATCGGTATGAATTCCACGGTATTGATAAAGTGTAGTGTAGTGTAGTTTAACTCACGTGATCCGCAAGCAAACATAACAAGTCAAAACCGCAATCAGTCCTCAGTCTTAAATGATCCTGAGCAGGATTTTTGTACCCCACTGTAATATTTCAAACTGAAACCACTTCACAAAGGAACCTTTTACATGACTTTTGTCCACTTTGTTGTCTCTAACTTGAAGCCACTTCATAACGAAGTAATTTCTGTACAGGCTTCATTTTATTCCTGCATGAGCTTATATAAGCAATCTATAAATCCTTTGGATATGAACACAATATGAATAAATCATATCAATAATTGCATAAATTAGGGAATGAAACTTTATTCACTATAGAACTATAGACTGCATATATCAAAGTTATCAACAACTCCCACTAACCAAGTATATCAAATACAATTAAATATTACATGTTCAACATACTTCTCAAACCTTTAAGATTCTAACAACTTGGTTAGTAAATCAGTAAAAATTTTACCATTGTAATATGAACCCATACTACATCACTTTTAACATCCCATTTCCTTATTTCAAAAAAAGTTATGAAACTTTATGTAACTGTATCAATATCAATTAAATTTCCATGTCCCTTTAGAGAACATTATGCAGAACGGAAATGTTAGAATCGAGCTCAATTGACCCAGAGATAAAATAAAATCTCTAACTCTTGAAATAAATAGAAACATTAGTAGACAACCAACATTGAGCATCCTTTAACATTACAACTTTATAGGGGTATAAATGAGGCGAGTTGAGCGCGAATAATGCTCTACTCGAGTTCGAATTTGAAATTTTGTGTGAAGTTCCAGATCGAGATCGAGTTCAAGTTCGAACGAGTTTTAAAAATAGAGTTTGAGTTTGAACTCAAAAAAATTAATAGAGCTCAAGCTCAATACGAGCTTGCTCGAAAATTAGTGAAATGAGTTCGAATTCGAGTTCGAACTCAAATAGCTCAACTTTTTCAAAGGAAAATGTGTATTTTTTTTTAAAGAGTGTAGATATTTTAGTGCTTTTACATATAATAAAAATTATTAAAAATTTTATATATGTGCTCAAAAAGTTTGACAAGTACTCGAGCAGAATATATATATATATATATATATGTGTGTGTGTGTGTGTGTGTGTGTCCTTGAGATCGGCTCGTCAAATGATTCAATTCGAGCAAGGTCAATTCGAGTTCGGTCAACTCGAATTCAAGTCGAGCATTTTAGCTATCTGTTTACACCCCTATATGTGATTAATCACTTCAAAATTCACAACATGCCTATAAATAAACACATAATCTGCAATTTTCTTACATGCCTTATTATGTCACTAATATTTACCCAATGATCATAACCGATATTTTGCCAAATATTTTCCACACTTCATTAATGCATACTCAACATTAGGTAAACCACAATATATATATATATATATATATATATATATATATATATATATATATGTATAAAGACAATTGTATTACTGTATCAAATCTAACTCATGTGATTCCTTCAAGAAAAACATTTTAAAGTGTTGCTCTTACTATAATAATCTCTTTATATTATTAGAAACATTTGCATCTTTAGTTTATTTGTTAAACCAAGTTAGATATCTCAAAACCTTTCATGATAAATGATCTCGAAAGTATTCATTAACAATGTTCAATAATTCGAGAACTAGTCATAAACTAACTGATAATATGAACAACATAAGTAATATCTGGACGAGTAACATAAAGATACACCAAATCACCAACCAGCTGTCGTTAAAGGGTTGGTTCAGGAAGAAGTGAACCATCACTAGGAGTGAGATGAGTATTGGCTTCAAGAGGAGTAGATGCAATCTTAAAATCAGTTAACCTAGCACGAGAAAGAAGATCAGATGCATAATTGGCCTGTATAAGATAGTAACCATCAATGCAGAAGATATTTCGAGACCTACGAAATAGTTAAGAAAACCAAGATCTTTTATCTCGAAATGACAACTCAAATACTGTTTGAGTTTATTAATACCAGTTAGATCATCTCCTGTGATGATCATATAATCAATATATAAAAGAAGAAGAACGATACCCTGATCAGAATGGTGAACAAATAGAGCGGAATTATAAGAACTGGATTTGAAACCAAACTGTTTAACCGAGTGTGGCTGAATTTAGAGAACCAGTATCTTGGAGCCTATTTGAGACCATAGACAACCTTAAGAAGTTTACAAACCTTTCCTGAATCGCTAGTATATCCTAGCGGTGGCTGCATATAAACTTCTTCTGAAATATCTCCATTGAGAAAAGTATTCTTTACATCCATTTGCAACAACTCCCAATGTCCCACAATAGCAATAGCAAGTAAACTTTTAATAGAGGTAAGCCGAGCAATAGGTGCAAAAATTTTCTCATAGTAAATACCATATTCTTGCATAAAATCCTTAGCAACAAGATGGGCTTTATAACGGTCCACACTACCATTTGAGCGGGTTTTAATTTTGTATACCCACTTGCAGCTAACAAGAGATTTATTTGGAGGAAAATCAACCAAGTCCCATGTGTGAGTTTTTGCAAGGGCTTGTAACTCATCAGACATAACTTGTTGCCACACAGGATGAAGACAATTTTCTTTGTAAGATGTAGGCTCATGTAAGGAAAGAAGTATAAGAGACAGTAGAAAAACAATGAAAGTCACGAAGACGAGTACAGGGTTCCGTTACCCTAGTAGAGGACTCAGGAAGAATGGATGACTCAAGAGGAGTGCGTGTGTTAGTGCCGTCAGCTAGACGTTGATCCTCGGAAGATGTGAGATGGTGGTAATCGGAGGTGCATACCTCATGAATTGAGCCAGGAAAATCTATTACAGGGACAGTATATAGAAAAAGATCGAGTACAGGAGAGGTAAACAGGGGTGGTAAGGAGAACGGTGACAGATTAAACTTGGACATTGAAGAGAACATCTTGTTTTCTCAAAAGATAACATGACGGGATACTCGTAATCGTTTAGATTGGGGATCCGATAACCTTTGTACTCAATACTATAGCCAATAAAACAACATAACCTAACTCGAGGTTCTAATTTAGAATGCTCATGGGGTTATAGAAAAACAAAACAAACACAACCAAAGAATCTTAAATTCTTATAGTTTGGAGGGAAACCATATAAATATTCATAGACAGAGGAGACTGGTTGTTGGTAATAGGAGAGGGAATTCTATTAATAGTGTAGACAGCAGTAAGGGCAGGTTTACCCCAAAAATGCTCTGGGCAAGAAGAAGAAAGTAAGAGAACACGAGTTGTGTCAAGAATATGTTGATGTTTACGCTGAGCACGACCATTTTGTTGGGAAGTACCTGGACATGAACGATGAAAAATGGTGCCCTCTTGACGAAGAAAATTAAGAAGAGATGTTTCTTTCTATTCCATGGCATTATTCAGTGCGAAGAATTTTGATAGGATATGAAAACTGAGTTTTAACCATTGTAGCAAAATCGCAATAAATTTGAGGTAATTTAGATTTATTTTTCATGAGAAAAATCCATGTAAACTGATTAAAATCGTCTACAAAGATAACAAAATATTTAGAACCTCCCATAGTAGTTGTTGGAGAAGGACCCCCCACATTTGAGTGTATTAAATCAAATGGTACAATTGAGATAGACTCACTGATAGGAAATGGAAGGGCTATGATTTTTAGCAAATTGACAAGACACACAATCAACCGAATCATTTTGCACAAATCCCAATTGACCACTAGAAACTAATGATTTAACATGATCTAAAGATGCATGACCTAGATGAGAGTGTCAGAGACTTAAAGAAGGAATATGAGATGTAAACGCGACAGATTGCACCTGAGAAGAAGATGGAAGTTTGAGGTCGGTTAACTCAAAAAGACGCCTAACTTTACGACCCATTTTAAGGAGTTGTCCAGTCTGACAGTCCTATAAATGATAACTAGTAATAGAGAAAGAAACATCAATGCCAAGTTCAACTAATTGCCTAATAGAAATAAGATTTAAAGTCAATTTTAGAACATGAAAGGATTCTAGTAGGGAGAGAGAAAATGTAGATACAGTGCCCATGTGTTTAATAAACATGAGATATCCATTAGTTGTTTGAATATATAGTGTGTTTGAGGGTTGTTTGGAAGAAAAAATAGTAGAATATGATGCCATGTGATTGGAACATGCAGGCCAAATGAATCAAGATACCAACTAGAACTTGATATAATAGAATTTGCATTATCGTAAGATGGAATGAGCTTAGAGAGTACTTGTTTGATGGCAAATAGAGATTATCTGGACTTATTGGAGTGTAAGAAAATATATGATCGACTATAGAACTAGAGAAAGCCATGAGATTAACAATAATGAAGAAAACCAGAGTACTAGGATACAAAAATTATAAATAAAACAGTACCTGAAAGGAAGATTTTGAGAAAATAGGGCCCACAATTGAATTTATAAGGCTGAAAGCAATAGGTGATTGAACCAGAACGAGAAAAAATTGGATAAAATCAAATTGAACCAAACGAAAAAACGCAAACCAAAAAAATCGGACTAGACAACCCAAGATTAAACTAGAAAGTAAGAACCCAACACAGATGAGATGTGGCAGAAAGGTCCACGTGGCAGATGGCTGTTTGATGGTGTAGCAGATAATTGACCCTTTTTAACACGTGGCAAATGACGTGTATTGATGACATGAGACAAATTGTCGCTGACTGGATAATGACGTGTGTTCATGTGGCAGTGAGGTGGCAGAGGCTAAAGGCGTGATTTGTTTTCACGCTTTTAGAATTGTTTAGAGAAGGCTTTTGGAATCATGAAAGAGAAGGGAAATTGATCAAATAACTTGAGAAAAAATAAGAAACAAGGGTTGGAATACCAACTGGGTATTGGAAGAAGACCACCGAAAAACTAAAGATTTAACCAAGATATGGCTCTAATACCATGTCAAGAATATTGGACAAAATTTGTGTGTACTGATGAACGATACAATAGCCTATATTTATAGGCTTATAGGTACAATGAATTTAGACTTTATAATGAACCTAGACACTAACTAATAAGGTAACTATACATAAATTTAGGCAATAATGAATAATGTAATTATACAATGAATCTAGACATATACACATTAACAAAAAACTTGTTTAGTGAAATAGTGATTAGGTTTTTGAAAACAATGAACAAGCAATAAAAGAAAATATTAATTATCCTAATCAACTCCCGCACACTCGCAAGTATACAAGGTGAGTTTGTATATGGGATGAGTAAGGATCGTTCCCACGAGGACTATTGGAACAATTACTAGGTTCACAAGCCTATTTACTAGTTAGACAAAATAATCAGCAATTTTTGACTAAACCTAAACTAAATTTAATCACAAGAAATTAAAATAAAGGCAAGAATGTAAAATATTAATCCTACGAAAAGCAATTAAATATAATTGACTAAAACTCTAATTTAATCTACACTACTTGCGAGAATTTAATCAAGAACAAGAATTAAAATTAATCTACTCTTTAAAAGAAATCAAAAGCGATGGAATAAAACTCTAACTACTAAATTACAGATGCAATTAAGAATTTAAAAGCAATAAGGCAAGAATGATAATTAAAGAATAAGAACGCAATGAAAACAAGAATTAAATTGCACAAAAAAAATCAAACTCTATAATTTTAACGAGA
This sequence comes from Cinchona pubescens, assembly GCA_025175665.1. Lineage (NCBI taxonomy): Eukaryota > Viridiplantae > Streptophyta > Magnoliopsida > Gentianales > Rubiaceae > Cinchona > Cinchona pubescens. Next base: position 268,300 of record JANKKI010000055.1, on the reverse strand, counting down.
ATTAGTGTTGATGTTTGTTGTCTCTTATACAGTTTTGAATCCTTGACAAGAGAACAAAAATCTAGCTTTAACGCTTGAGAAAATCTATCCTACGGCTAAACTATCGCTCTAACTATGGAAAACTAAGAAACTAAGAATAGCTTATGATAATCTCTTGTTATAAAATTTATAATCTCCTAATTCAACTATTAACTAGATAACGCTTTGCAAGTGTACGGGATCAATAATATATAGTGGAAGTAGGGGTCGAACCCACAAAGATTGGTTTAGCAATTACTGGTTATTTGACTCAAACACCATTTGAAGAAATCATTGTGGAAGAGATTTGACTAAATTAATCTAAGAACTAAAATTATAATTAATCTACAAAATTAAATAAACTACTCTAATCATTAATCTACAAAAGCAATTAAAGAAAGCATTAAATTTGAAAGTAAAGAAAACTATGTAACCCTAGAAAGTATTAAATGATAAAAGAACCATAAAACAAGAACTAAATAGCATAAGAAAGCTTAAAGAAGGTTTAATATTGTCTAGAACTTCTCTAATGAAAAATCACAAGTTCTTGGTCCAAGATTGTCAATCATGAACCTCATCTTCAATCCTTCTTAAAAGTAAAGAAAACCCTAGTCTAATCTAATAAATTTCTATTCTAATGTCTAATCTAACTAATAGTTGCTATTTTATGCTCAACTCCCCTCATAATGGGGTATTTATAAGATCATATCAGGGTTTTAGACCCCTAAGATGACAAAAATACGTTAAAACTTGATAAGAAGTCCAACCGGGTTGAGAAAACTTCCAAAACAAGAAATTCACGTCACCAGTTGCTCGGCGTGCGCATATGTGCTGCATTTTACTCTTTTTTCTTGGCTAGCGCACATGCGCAAGCTTTTCCTCGCACACGTGCGCGCTCTGTACTCTACTTCAATTTCAACTTCGATTTTGACCTTGATGCCGGCCAAATTTGGAAAAAACTCAAAACATGAAAGTTGTAGTTATGTCTTAACTTTCCGAAACATCTTGAATGACCTCAATTGGAGTTTTGGACAAAAAAGTTATGCTTAATCTACCAAATTGTGTTAGAATCACTCTTCGCCAGTGCACGAAATTCTAATTTTGTAATTTTCCTCCACTTTTGCGATCAATTTGGACTATTTCTTTGTTCAAACCCTACAAAACTCAAAATAAACCATTTTAGCTCATAATTACTGAATTTTTGTTCAAATTACATTACAGACGGACGTAAACGATACATAAAATATACTACATTTACGAGCTTATCAACTACCTCACACTTAGTTTTTGATCGTTCTCGAGCAAAATACAGAAATAAATCACAAACATACTCAACATGTCTCATCAATTATCCACATGAATAACCAAGATCCAAACCACCATAAAGAATCAAATGATAATAAACCCCTATATGTGAATTCTGGTGTAGGTGTGTGTATAACTATATAAAAATAACTTTTAAAACACTCAGATCAAGTCATGCAAACCCTTTGAATTTTTTTAAACGCTTCTTAGGTTACTCTTCTTACATACATTTTTTACTGATGTAGACAACTAACTAGGACTTTTAGCTTTTAACGAAAGACTAGGGTTTTGGCCAACAAAGAAAGGGAAAAGGATAAACAAAAAAGAAAAAGAGCTTTAAATTAATGTGCGCCTTATTAACATAAAACTTCTTTTTGAACACTAAAATACCCATCCTTCAAAAAAGTAACCCCACACTTAATTCTCCAAACACCCATAAAAATTTTGTGCAACAAACAAAGTAAAATAATACTTTTTCAATTTCAACACTTCTTGCCAACACTTTGCAAAAATATCACCCTTTTTTATTCTTTTTCTTTTCTCCGAAACAGGTACCAGTGGTAGGCACTACCCGCAAAAAATATCTACATAGGTACCAGTGATAGGCACTACCTGCTAACAATCCAATGCAGGTGCCAGTGATGGGCACCACCTGCAATACTCCACCTCAGGTGCCAGTGATGGGCACCACCTACTATGGTCAATAAATTTTTTTTTACACCCCTACACCTTAAACTATACGCGGCATTCATTCTAACACTCTCATACAACTGCTTAATCCTTATATCCCCTTAACAATTAATGTGGCATTAAAACTCTTAAGAGACATTTAAGATAACTCACAAAGATAGACAAAAAATGAGTTAGAAAAAAAAAATTGGTCCTTCTATCCATTCAAAACAAATTAAGGCTTAAATAGGGTTTTATTGATAGATTTTTTAGTAATGCTTGGCTTGAAAGGTTCAAAATTCCGAAGAAATGCCTACCCTTGTCTTTAAATCAAATCATATTATCTAAAATTTTGTCTCAAAAAATGCAGTAAAGCAAGTGTCTGGAGTGCAATATAAGTGAATCTACACAATTATCTCTTAGTGCCAAAAAGTTACAACATTGTAAGGATATTAGTCCTCAAAAATTAGAAATCATGCTAGAAAAATAAAACACCAACTACCCTACTCATGACAACTTAGTTCAAAAATTATCAAGTAGAAAATCAAAGAAACATGCTAAGTAATTTGTGAACAATATTTTCATATTAAGCTACAAATATGAAAGCAAAAATTGAACAAAATGAACAAACAAAACACCAAACAAATATAAATTAAGAAAACTCCCACCCCACACTTAAAGTATAGCATTATCCCCAATGTAAAAATAGAGAGTAAAAAGGATAAAAGGGAAGCTTCTCTATCAATGAAGAAAGTTTGGTGCTGTGTATGTCGAACTAAATACCCTTGAATCGAAGTCGAAAATGGCAACCACTAAAACAAAAACAAAACATAAAAATCCTTAAAACATTAAGAAACACAATAAAACCAAGAAATTAAACAAAAATATAAGAAATAAAATTAAGAAAAAACATGGGTTGCCTCTCATGTAGCGCCATTGTTTATAGTTTTTGGCTCTACTTCGGCACTTGAAATCAATTTAAGCACTTAAGGATGGTCGACCATCTTTTTTTTTCGGCTTTCACTGGAAAAGTTTAACACCATTCTTCATCACTCTTGATGCTTGATTTCCGACATGAACTTGAACTTGGCCTTGGATTTCCAAGGATTTACCAGAGATAGTGCACAAATGATAGCCTCAAGTCACTCTTTGCACTGCTTTTTCTTCTTCTTGCTCATGGTCTTTTTACCCAAACCCACATCATCCCACGCTTGTGAAACTGATCTATAAATCCTTCCCATCTCACTTTCATCATCCGGTGGTTTGTTTTCCAAGTCAATTTTGGAGTCTTCATTTATTTCAACATCCTTTTTGAGTGCATTACCTTGATGTGTATTGGGTACCTCATCTTCAAACCTATCAACGAATAAACCAAGGGAATAATTAGCACATTTTTTCTCAAATAGTGGAACATTATTATCATAATTAAAAACATCAATTTCAACAGATTCATTATCAACTGGCAAAATAAACTTTCCTTTATTAATATCTATTAAAGCATGTGCGGTTGATAAAAAAGGCCTCCCTAGAATCAACGAAATTTTATTGTCCTCGCTTATGTCTAATACCAAGAAATCCACAAGACATACCAATTTTTTCACTTGTTGAACAAGCACATCTTCCGACAAGCCATATGATTTTATCTTAGACAATCTACCAATTGGAGTGTAATGTTGGTTGGTTTTGCATTGGTGATCCCTACGTTATCATAGATGGTTTCGGCATAATGTTGACGCTCAAGTGAACGATGCAACGTGTGTGCTCCAATGTTCACCGGTATTGAGAAACTATTGGGATCCTTGAACAGGGAGAAAATCTCCATTGAACAATGGCACTGCACTTGGTGCCAAGACAGACTGTCTTATCATCATCCCATCGCTGCTTCTTAGCCAATAGATCATTCATAAACCGCACATAATCTGGCATCTTGTTTAGAACATCAACCAAAAGGATGTTTACATTCAACTTTTTGAGCATATCGAAGAACTTGTGGAATTGTTTCTCTTTTTCCACATTCTTTGGATCAATGAGTCAATGAGGAAACGACACTTTTATTGCAGGATCCAATTTAAAAGAATCATCCACTTTCTTCTTCCTTGACTCCTTCAATTTAAGAGACATTCTCCTTGGTCATCTTCACATTGTTATCTTCAATTTCAAGTTTGTCTTCAATTGTCTTGGATTTTGGCTTCATGGCTTCAGTATCAACCTATGTCTTGTCATTTTGTATAACCAATTCCTTCTCACTCCTCAGTGAAATAGCATTGCATTGCTCCTTTGGATTTGGACTTGTGTCGCTTGGCAATCAGTCATTATTTTGGCGAGCTATCTATCCCAATTGCATCTCAAGGTTTCTTGTGGTAGCTCACAGATTCTCATACTCCCTTTGCAATCTCTCAAAACCCCTTCTCAAATTATCATCATTGGATGCCTCATAATTCACACATGTGGGATAATTTGGATTTTGAAATGGTGGTCTTGGTTGTTAAGGTTGGTATGAGTTGTTTTGATAAGGTGAAAAATTCTGGGGATTCATTAGATGTGGTGGTAAAAATGGTCTAGATGACGATGGTTGATTGGACAAATTTTGTTGAGGTACATGTGACTGAAATGACGGAGTTATTTTGAACATTTGTTTGGTTTGACCAGGAAAAGTAAGGATGGTTTGGCCAAAATGGGTTATATGTGTTTCCATAATTGGTGGGTTGATTTCTCGAGGTGAAATTGTGATTAGAAATAAATTGAATATCCTCACCTTGCATCAATGATGTTTCACAATAGCCATTTTGGTGATTTCTTTCGCAGAAATCACAATTCAAGATCCTTTGGTTTGTCGGGACCCATGGAGTTCACTGAACTTCTTCCCATATTCTCTACAGCCTTTATAAGTTTGTAATGACACTCATCATCATGTTCTGCTGAGACAAAAAGAATCATAGCTAGGCATACCTCCTTGTTGGACGTTGGCTTGCTTTTTCACTTGTGGTTGTTGTTGTCCAACTGAAGGAGTTATTTCTCCATGATAGTAATGAGTAGATGCCATTCTCTTCAAAAATTCTAATGCTTCTTCCGGAGTTTTATAGAGAAATGAACCTCCCGCACTTGCATCAACTATTAATCTCTTAAGTCTCTGAAAATAGTCCATTATAGAAGGTTTGGACTTGCAACCATAGAAGTATAGCATGGTGTAGACACTTCCTCAACAACTTCTTGAAACGGTCCCACGCTTCACCTAAACTTTTTATATTATTAGAAACATTTGTATCTTTAGATCTGTATGTTAAACCAAGTTAGCTATCTCAAAACCTTTCATACTAAATATCTTGAAAATATTCATTAACAATGTTCAATAATTTAATCACAACTATCTAATAAGGAAACAACAATATGGAGAATGAGCAAAACTCCAACAGGCGTGGAGAATGGTCTCTACTTAAAATAGTTTTATATCTAATGTATTCAAAACATTAGTTAACTAATACTCAATACATTATGCACCTATACATTGAAATAAAAAGTACTTTATAGGCTTTTTAACATCTTATTTAAAATAGAACCATAAATGGAGTTGATATCAGAGTACCCTATGGAGAGAGTTTTTGCTTAACCTGAATAAATTCAAACACCACTTTTCGAGCATTTGAACTTAAATTCTATAAATCTAGATAGCACGAGAATACTTTGAAACAGTTTCACTTGATATTCTTTAATATTTACATTGTTTTTACACAATGTTCCAACCACAAGAGATTTAGATAAATTTTCCTTCAATATATTCTTAAATGCTCTGAATTTCATCGTGAGAGTGAAAAAAACTTTTACTGCACAAAATAGGTGACAAAATTCTAGAAATATCAGTTCAAACCCCATGTTTTAAAACTTACTTAATACTCATTTCAATCAGTATAATCATAAAACCTTGAATTCTAAAATTGAGGATTTTATCATTCTGTCTCAACTCGTAAATAGATTTTCCAAGTTAAAATGCAACTTATTAATGATATAAAAGTTAGTTTTAAAACAAGAAAACAATGTTTTTAGAAAATGAAGTGTACTTTAGTACAATTTTTCGTGAATAACAAGTCCATCTTTATTTGAACTTCATTTGTTGATGAATCTTTTAATAAAAAACAGTAGGGCAAAAACAAGTGTTCTACCACCAATGTTTTCATACTATTGTCATCACCATATAAACATCAAACATTGTTGTCTTCTTAATGTCAAGTTTAGGACCTCAAAGTAAGACCTTAACTTATTTGAAAATTTTCATTTGATAGTGGTGAAAGTATAATTATGATATTCCCCTTTTGTTCATATGCAACTAAATTACAATATTCAAACTCCGTTTTGCATCGAGTTTTCTTTTTCTTCTCTTTGAAACAAACACCAATGTATTTATTTATACCCAAAATTTTCGTTTTAGGCAAGCCTTAAATTACAGAAAAAGATTAAATACTATTTTGTTGCATATTGAGCAAGAAAGTTAACAATAAAAAGTACTTTAATACAGTCAATGAGATGATATTAAAACTAGCATTTTTCACAATAAATGCTCTAACTCTAATGACTCCAACAAATAACCATGCCACTTGATTTCTATTCGAACCCTAACTTTAGCATAGTTGAAGTTTCTTTACATTTACACTATGCATTCTAATAAATCTTTGGATAATAGTATGAGTTAACACAATACTCTGAAAAGGCTTTAGTATGGGGAATAATAATGGGATATCAAACAAAGAGGCCCAACATAACTTTAAAGTAAAAGTTAATTCAAATCTACATATCAAGTACTCTTTATTTTCTTTCAAATAAATGTGTATACATCACTCGTTCACCCATGAACCTAACATATCTTCTGCCATCATAGGCACACCCTCACACTGAAATCAAACTTCTCCCAAGTCAAAAATAGATTTCTTTATAACTTTAATGCTCAACTTTTATTTTTATCTCATTTTACAATTAGCTTTTATTTGTCAGTTTGTACACAATGGCTTTAAAAATCAAGTACAGAAATACCAAAGTGAGATAATTCAAGTATTAACTCAAAATTACTTTAATATGAAAACATTATTACCGCCAAATCCTTAATACAAGAGAGATTGTTCACAGAAATATTGTAAACTTTAAAGCAATTATATACCATACCATAAATATATAATCCAATAACACATACAATGTAGTAAACAATAAATGGAAATAATCCCATTGGAGTTTAAGTTGTATTACTTGATATTCACTTTTGGGCAAAACAAAAAAACATATAATATAAACTCCCACAAAAGTAATCAGTGAGACAACTTTATTAAAATTTATCACCTCCAGGCAGATTAAAACATCTAAGATTATAAATTAAACCCTTACTAATCACTCAATCCTTTTAAAACTAATATAAATATTTATCACCTTAAAACAAATAACCATGTTATAGTAATCAAAAGACAATTATCTCAGGATCCTTATTAAATAAATTTATAAACTGTGATAATGGCCACTTTAGTGTACAAATTTTAATAATTCAATCAGTTATTTAATTGAGATAACATAACTTATGCCGTTAATATTTCATGATATGCACTTAATCCTTTTAAAATTAATACACACAATTATCACTTTCGGACAAGCAATTATGGATAAAAATTTTAAAAGTCAAACCACATCTGAGATTTCCCATTGAATAATTTTATAAATTACTACCATGACTACTAGTATCGACTATAATAATCATTAAATTATTCGAATGAGAAAAATAATTTTATGCCGAGGATATACATTAAATTTAAATAAAGCATTAGTGAACTAACGCGTCGGCAAGAACATTAATTGCCAAACTTTTCCAATCTACTCAACAGTATCTTTATAAGTTCAAAGTACGAACAGATTAGAAAAATATGATATCGTTCAGTAACAAAAGAACAACCAAGACACGTAAAATATTGCAAAGGTTCATATAATAAGAAACACATTTAACTTTAAATAAGCCAAATAAAAATTAACATAAACTTTAACAAACATCTCAGATCCTTATCAAATAACTTTATATAATTACAACAGAGGCCACTTGGGTGATACCATATGTTATAATATATAAATTATTTATTTGGGATAACAGAACATTTAAGCAATAAGCTCTTTAATACCATCCACAAAAAGAAGGAATAGTTGTTTTTAAATATGTCCATGGATAAATTATTTATTACATGAATTGATTGACATCATTTATTCCATGTAAATTGCCCAAGTTGGATACATAAAAGTAACATACAAAAATAATTAAGCTCACAGCCTCCAATGGATGCCCGAAACACTTGGATAGAGTAAAGTACTAAAACTGAAGTATAGCAAATAATGAAAGGGAAATCAGATAAATATTTGCTATGCTTTTTCCTTGTGACTTTTATACAAGATTTACACTTACCAGACTTAAGCAGAATTTATAGAGTTATGGAGAGTAATTTCCATTAAAGATTGACATGCCAATCAACAAAGAGACAAGAACTAGGCATGTATAATCATAAAACAATATAATAAAAGAGCAAACTTCAATAGCCACATTCCTCTTAACTATATGAACGTACGTACGTAAACTAAAGACTCGATCTGCTTTGCAAGAATCTTTATATACTTAAAAGTTTCTTTGTGGCCTCTGTCTATAAGAATTATGACTTATGAATATATGTGTCACAATGAAATCAAGCACAGAATAACACTATCTGTTTCATGTAATTAAAGCATACAATATCAAGCAAAAATAAGCGCTCGCAAGGAACTGAACGTTGAGGCAAAGAAAAACTTGAGTTGCCAACTTAACAACAACAATATTCTGAAACAAGACCAATCTAGTCAAGTTAAAACTGCATAACTTGCACAATTTACCAAGTTCCATCCCAGTAACAAGCAATGAAAGCCAAGGTGTATTATTGGTTTGTGACTTGAGGAAAGTGCTCAAGCAAATCCATGAAATTTTTTTTTTTTTTAAACTGACCTTTTCACCCCTTGAAAGTAATATAATTTCTAAATCGGTTTATACATAAAACAAGCTCAAAATATAGTTTAACTGTCTATGTAAAAGAACTTCAGTGTAATTTGCCAATCTGTCTTCAGTTCATGATCGAACGCATGGATTAATTTGATCTATGTGTGGTTGACTGTTGATTAATTATCAGAAGGTGTAGAACAAAATCCTCAATTAATCAAGTATTCACTGCTTATAATTATTAGCTGTTGGAAATAAATACATGAAACATCATATTTCAAATTGTGTCTTTTGGTATTTTCCGATGATAGATTATAAAACTAATATGAGACTGGTTTGAAAAATACTTAATATGTAATTAAATATTAAAAATCTGATTTTGCAACTTCTTTTGTGATGAATTAGTACAAATTCAAATAAAAATATAGCACCTCTTCATTTGAGTTATGACTGAAAAGTCTTGTTCATTCATCTTAAGAGTTGTAATTTAGTTTTTTAGGGTTGCCAATCAATTGAGACAACCTCTGGTAAAATGTTTGATGTGTCTATAAATATAAGACTACATAAAAGACAACATACACACAAAAAACAAAATCAGATTTTTATAGTTTTCTTTTTATTTTAGCCTTATACTTGTTCTTGAGGGTTCAATGGAAGAGCACTTGCATTGTTGAGTAAGTGTTCTTGGTGTGCCTTTAGTGATTACATCCCAGAAGTTGTATTTGCCTGAAACCTTTTGACAACTATTCTTAGTGGGGGCAAATAACATTTTAAGGATAGTGATCACTCACACCAAAGTTTTCAAAGTTGTTCTTCAATTTTTGTGTTTATAGTAAAATTTTTCCCAACAATCTTAAAGTGTCATTTTCTTTTTTGTTGACATGGAGAACAACGATCCTATCACTACTATAAAAGTGAATAACCATGAGTTCAAACTAGACCGTTTTGATGGAAATGGTCTTAACTTTACTCGTTGGAATGAAAAGATCTAATTTTTTTTCTAACCGAATTAAGTATTTTCTACATTTTGGATGTAAATCATCCAAAGTATAAGGTGCCAAATGAAGAAAGTACAGATGTTGAGAAGACTGCTTATCAAAAATATGGTGAATATTGCGTAAGATGTCGGGGCTATATTATGGACACACTTTCCAACCGTTTATATGATATTTTCCAAGATATAGAAAATCTGATAGAACTTTGGAAAATTTAAGTGGAGACAAAATATACCAACAAGAAACAAGGTATCAACAAATTTGTTTCTTTAAAGTGTTTTGAATTCACTATGGAAAATAATAAGTCAATTATGACTCAAGTAGATGAGTTTCAAGTCTTAGTTTCCAAATTCAAATATCTCAAAATTGATGTTTCTAAGGCAATGCAAGTGGCTACAATTATTTCAAAATTGCCTCCTACTAGGGTGGGCTAATTACCGTAAGAAACTCATGCACTCTAATGAAAATATCACTGTTCATCAACTCTTGTTGCACATTCGAATTGAGGAAGAAACTCGTATTCGTGAAGGTAAAAGTGCACTAGTCAGTGACAACAAAGTGAATGTTGTGGAACTAAGAATAAAAACAAATTTGGTAAAATAAAATTTGTTGACATGAGTTTCACCACTAATGCTGAAAATTCAATTAACACTTCTAATGATGTTAAAAAGAATAGAAAGTGTTTTCATTGTGGTAAAAAGGACCACTGTAAGAAAGAATCTCAAGCAGAATTCTCACGAAGCAAAAAGTGGAGAATCCTAACAATGCAAACATTATAGGAGAGGATAAGGAAATTTATACATTGGCATGATATCCAACATAAACATGTCGTCCAACACTACATCATTTGATTGGTGGTATGACTCCGATGCAACCATTCACATTTGCAATGACAAGTCCTAGTTCAAGGAGTTTGAAGACTCCTAGGAGGATCAACATATTCTTATGGGAAATAATGCCAAGGCAAAAGTCTTAGGCGAGTTGTAGAATTACAATTTACATCCGGGAAGAAACTTACCCTAATTAATGTACTATTTGTTCTCAAATTGAAGAAAAATCTTGTATCTGCAACTTTGTTATATAAGAAAGGTATAAAGGCTATTCTAGAGGCCGAAAAGTTGATCTTACCTACAAATGGGATCTTTGTAGGAAAGGGTTACTCATGTAATGGGATGATTAAACTAAGTACTAATAATAATATTGTTTCTGTGTGTGTTGTTGAATCTCTTATTTCCTTATGGCATAATCATTTCGCACATGTTAATTTTAGGCCTTTAAAATTTATGTCGAAATATGGTTTAATTTCTTATGGTCAAAATGCTTGTGATAAATGTGAAATATGTATCCAAGAAAAAATGACTAAGAAATCATTTGCTAGTGTAGAAAGAGATAGTAATTTTTTAAATCTTATTCATTCTGATATTCATGAATTGAATGGTATGTTAATAAGAGGCGGAAATAAATACTTAATAACATTCATAGATGACATGTCTAGATTTACATATGTTTATTTGATGAAAACTAAAGACAAACATTCGAAAAGTTTAAAATTTACATAGCTGAAGTAGAAAATAAACTTGAAAAGAAAATCAAATGTTTAAGAAGTAATAGAGGAGGTGAATATTTCCTAAATGAATTTTCTTCTTTTTGTAAGGAAAATAGTATTGTACATCAAACAAGTGCAACCTATACCCCACAACAAAATGGTTTGGTAGAAAGAAAGAATAGGACATTCGCTAGTAGAAATGGTAAATGCCATGTTACTAAATGCCAAGTTGCCAATGAACCTATGAGGTGAAGCATTATTAACAGCTTGTTATGTACATAATAGGATACCCTCAAAGAAATTTGGAATATCTTCTTATGAAGTATGAAAAGGTAGAAAGCCAAACCTAACTTATTTTAGAGTTTGGGGGTTGCCTAACTTTCTATAAGGTACCAGATCCTAAAAGAACTAAATTAGAACCAAAAGTAAATAAAAAGTATCTTTGTTGGATATGCTGAAAATTCAAAAGTACATAGATTACTTGATATAAATTCCAAATTTATTGTGGAATCTAGAGATGTTGAGTTAATTGAGGATAAGTTCCGAAGTGATATAAGTTCCTTAGTGATATTAATAATTCTCATGATCAAGAGTCTAATAATTCACAAGATATAAATTCAAAAATTGATGATTCTTCTCATAAAAGAAATATAATGAATTTCCTAATGATTATACAAGAAATAGAGGCAAAGAGGAGTAGAATTGAAAAGCAATTGGATCCAAATTTTATGAATATACAAGAAATAACTTTCTTGTAGAAGGAGATAGAAAATCTGTTTGTAAACAAATACCTATGATACTAAATGTTGATGAAGACCCAAAGACATTTAGTGAAGCAATGTCATCAAGAGATGTTGCATTTTGGAAAGAGGCAATAGAGGAAGAAATAAATTCTATCCTTGGTAACAATACATATGAACTTGTTGATTTGCTTCCCGGTTCAAAACCCTATTGGTTGTAAATGGATATTTAGAAGAAAATATAACACAGATGGTTCTGTACAAACCTTTAAGTCTAGGTTAGTAGAAAAAGGGTATAAACAGAAGGAAGGTATTGACTGTTTTGGTACATATGCCCCTGTAGCTAGAATAACTTTAATTAGGCTGTTGTTTTCTTTGGCTTCTTTGTATGGTTTGTTTATTCATCGAATGGATGTTAAGACTGCATTTTTGAATGGTGATTTGGATGAACAGGGATACATGCATAAAATAAACCGAGGGTAATGTACTACCTGATAATGAAAACAAAGTTTGCAAACTTGTTAAATCCTTATATGGATTAAAGCAAGCACCGAAACAATGGCCTGAGAAATTTGATTTGACAATCTTGGAAGATGGTTTCAAACACAATAATTCTGATAATTGCATTTACTCAAAGTTTACAAAAGACTATGGTGTGATAATATGTCTCTATATTGATGACATGCTTATAGTTGGTACAAACTTGAGAGGTGTTGAAGAAACAAAAAAGTATATAACTTCTAAATTTAAAATGAAGGATATGGGTGAAGTTGATACTATTTTAGATATTGAGGTGACTAAACATAGTGGGCGTTATGCTCTAAATCAAACTTACTATGTTAAGAAAATGCTTCAAAAGTTTAATCATTTAAATTAAAGAAGCTTCATCTCCGTATGATGTAGCAAGTAAATTTTTGTTAAACACCGGAAGATCAATACCACAGTTAGAGTATGCTAGTGCTATTGAAAGCATAGTGTATCTTATGCATTGTACAAGACTGGACATATCCTATACTATTTGTAAATTGTCAAGATTTATAAGTAATCCTGGTGTTGCTCATTGGAAAGCAATAGTGAGACTTCTCGGTTACATAAAGAGAATATCAAATTTTGAATTGTTTTACAATAACTATCCAAGTGTATTAGAAGGATATGGTGATGCTAGTTGGATAACTAGTGCAAGTGACAATAATTCTACATCTAGTTGGGTGTTCATGCTTGGTGGTTATGTGGTTTCTTGGGCATCAAAGAAACAAACGTGTATAGCATATTCCACCATGGAAGCTGAGTTTATAGCCTTAGCTGCAGCCAACAAAGAGGTAGAATGGCTGAAAAATCTATTATTAGATATAGATTTGTTGTCACATGATGTGCCGGCCATTTCTTTGTATTGTGATAGTGAAACTACAATATCTAGAGTATTGAATAAAACATATAATGGTAAGTCTAGACATATAAGTTTAAGGACATACTTATGTTAGACAATTAATCACGGAAGGTGTGATTACGATTGTCTATGTAATATTAATAAACAATTTGGCGGATCCATTACTAAAGGACTCTCGAGAGATATAATTAATACGATGACCAAGGACATAGGGGTTCAACTTATGGAACAATTAAATTAATCACCATAGTGGGAAGCAACCTTTACTAGTTCACAAACTAACTTAAAGGTTTAATGAGAAAAACAAGCTATGTTTTGCGATTGTGAGTAAACACTAGGGCACAATCTGTATTAAGTGTGTTTACTAGTACTGTAAAAGGATAAGCAAGTGCCCTTAATAAAGTACAAGTTCGGTAAAGAACTTATGTGTATACCAGGTACTTATACTTTGGTACTTCACCTATATGAACATTAGAAATGGTGCAGTTTCTAATAAAAGTAGGTATAACTTTTGCAAATGTTCATGAAACTAGGAGGACACACATGGCCATAACGGTGCGAAAATACCAGTGAATATCTCATGTCAGAAACCTTATGAATTTAAGGTACAAATTTTCGATTTGGACATATTAAATCAAGGTTCAATGTTTAAGTACAACCATTGATTTAGTCCAAATTTTAAAATTTGTTACCATTTAAGGTTAAAACTTAACAAGTATCTTGAGAATTAAATTCATTGAAAAATTAGTTTTATAAGGTAAGTGGGGGATTGTTGGAAATTAATACATGAAACATCATGTTTCAAATTGTGTCTTTTGGTATTTTCCGATGATAGCTTGTAAAACTAATACGAGACTTGTTTGAAAAATACTTAATACGTAATTAAATATTAAAAATTAGATTTTACAACTTCTCTTGTGATGAATTGGTGAAAATTCAAATAAAAAGGTAGCACATCTTCATTTGAGTTATGGCTGAAAAGTTTTGGTCATTCATCTTAAAAGTTGTAACTTAGTTTTTTAGAATTACCAATCAATTGAGACAAACTTTGGTGAAGTGTTTGATGTGTCTATAAATATGAGACTACAATCAAAGGCATAACATACACACACAAAAAATCAGATTTTTGTAGTTTTCTTTTTATTTTAGTCTTATATTTGTTCTTGAGTTTTCAATGGAAAAACACTTGCATTATTGAGTAATTGTTCTTGGTCTGTCTTTAGTGATTCCTAGAAGTTGTATTTGTCTTAAACCTTTCAAGAACTATTTTTAGTGGGGGCAAATAACACTTTAAAGATAGAGATCACTCACACTAAAATTTTTAAAATTTTTCTTCAATTTTTGTATTTGTAGTAAATTTTCCCCCAACATTAGCATCATAAGAGTAAAAGAGGGACAACTGTGACAAGTAATTTAAGAATTCCTTTAGCCGTCATATAAATTCTTATATGCATGTGAATGATTCACATGCCAACGTGGCACTGTGAATTTTATTAATTTTCATTTAGCTCGTCTTTTTAAAATAAAAATTAATTAGTGACAGTCCAAATAAGAAAATAATTTCAACATGAATAGCCATGGCTCACCAAAAGTCTGTCCCCACTATTCCCTTTGACCGGCCTCTTCTCCCTTTCCCTCCCTTTGGTAGAAAAAGCTATGATTTTTGGTTGAATTTGGTGGGAGTGGTTTTAATAAATGGGACTAGTACAATTGGGTATTGATCTAGAAGATTAGCACAAATTCATTTGTAATAAAGGGACTGAGATTTCATGTGTAATAAAGAGGCCTAGATTTGAATGAATATAAACATCTAATAAGTTCAATGACTTCGGTAATGGCGGATCAATTCATGGTTGAAGATTTGAAGGCGAAGATGGAGGTGAAGGATCTTATCAAAGTGGTGGTGATTTTGGTGGGAGGTCATAGAATAGTTTTTGTTCAACACCTTTAACCCTTAGAAAAAAAAGTCATGTGATTGACCGAGCAAAGTATTTTATGGACAAAATTGATGGAGTAATCTCGATACACTTTTAGAAACTAAGTAACATAAAAATTAATAAAATGGTTGAGTGACCAAATTAACAAATTTAAGTATTTCAATTGAGTGACCTTTTAAACTATTTGATTGAAAAATAAAAAATAATTTAAAAATGATATGGAAATTACTACTAAAAACCTTAGAGCAGAGCAGATAAATATAAGGGCTTAGTATTTTTACCCTATTATGTTGACAGATGTTATGGCTACCAAACTTTGATTAATTGGCGTAAGATTGGTCACCACAAGTAACACACATTAATATCACTATTTATAGGATAAATTTTACTTTCCACCCTTGTTATTATTTTTCACATTGCATTCTTAATTTTTTTTTTTTCTGAATTCTTTGCACTTTAATGTTTTCTTTTTTTTTACCACTGTACTCTAACCGTCAAAAGATTCTGTTTAATCATTAACTTTCGTTAACTGTTAAACTAAAGTGGCAAGCAACAAAATATCAAGGTGCAAAGTGGTATAAAATAGTTTAAGATAAAATGTCAAAATTAACGGTAACAATTGGGGGTGCAACGAGAAATTAACCCAACGAAAAAATAAAAGACCTCACGCTAGAGGTCCATCAAGATAATAAGACTTGCTCTCTAGTTGAATTTGATGCTTGAGAATGAAGGATAATGAAAATTTGGTGGGGTTTCTGTGCATATAGAATTGATGGTTGAAAGACCTCATAAAGCAAATATAATTACATATAGGATTGATAGTTGACATGAACGAAAGTAGTTAATTTTTTTTTTTTTTTTGTGGTAATTTTTAAGTTTATGCTTGATCGTTCAACCTTTTTGTGACACTTTGCAAACAATTTTTTTTTACTTGCCACTTTAATAACAGATTACCAAAGCCATTAGATTGACGAAAATTCTTAACGATTGGATTAAAATGGTAAGCAAGAAATTATTACTGTTCAAAGTGTTCAGAATGCAATATGAATAATGATAACAAGTTGGGGGGCAAAGTAAAATAAAGTACAGATTATAGAGTAAAATATTTTTCATGATTTATTGATCATGAATTTGAGTCACTAAAACTCACTTTGGGAGTTTAGAGAGAAGAATAAAATTAGGAAAAAACTTTTTTGAAAGAAAAGAAGAGAAGAGAAGATATTTTAATGTTGTTTGGGAATTTATGAAAGAAATGAAATAATTTTGAATATATAAGTAAATAAAATTTTGGTATAGAATCTTTTGGAGGTAAAGTAAGCATTTTGAAAAAAATTTAACAAGTACCTAAAGCTTTCTGTCATTTCTTTCCGATTTCGACAGAAACAAATTCTAAACTGTAGCATTAAATAGTATCAGTCGAAATCAGTCTAAATCTCTTCCTTTTTTTCTTTTTTTTTCAAAAATTCTTCCAAATGACAAAACAAATAAAAAAAAAAATTCAACCCTTCCCTTCCCTTCCCTTCCCTTCCCTTCCCTTCTTTGTCTTTACAAATCCTTCATTTCCAAATATACGGTAAGGGTAGGAAAGTGGTGGGTTTAGAAAAAAGTTATTTTTTTTTTTTTTTTTTGGTGGGAGGGGAAAGTGGAGTTTATTCCTATTTTATATTCAGGTCAATGTTTCGAAAATCGAGCAGGACACTGACTTTATGGATTTTTTGGTTTGCGGTTCAATGATTTCGATGTTTTGAACTAACCGGTTTATTACTTTAGATTTTTTTTTAATAGTGTGGTATAATTTAAAATAATTTTAAATATATTTTTATGAGATCCAAAACTTAAAAGAGAAACATTATTTTTTGAGAATTTTAATTTTAATACCAAAAAATAGATCAAATTTCCAACAAGAAAAATCAAACTTAAACAAAAATAAATATAAAAAGTTCAAAAAAATATTAAATTAATAGTTTAGAATTTGATGTGTTTATTGTTTTGTTATTTTAAAGTTTGTTTCACGATTGTTTTAATTTTCTCTTTTTTATTTTTAAATCATTTGAAATAATTTTTTTGATTCACGATTTTTTATGATGTTATTCGATTTTCAATATAAGTGAGATATATAAATAGAACAGATCAATAATTCTTTCGATTTGCGATCTGACAAATCAAATTGATCGATCCAATCCTATTTTCAAAAACATTGATTCTTTTAGGTCAAGAATAATGGCCCTTTACTTATCCTGAATAGGCTATTAAATGTTTTGCAGCCCGGGACTTCCTTTTGACTAAATAAATTATACCATGTGATATGTCCACATAAAAGAAAAACAAAAATAAAAAGTCCAATACTTTTGTGCCTAACATCGTCAAAATTGTCAAACTAGGTACAAAATCTATCATAATTCATACGCAAAGATTTGGGTAAATTCAGTCTTAGAATTCACTTGTAGATTCGATCTTTAACTTTATTTGTAAATTCTGTGATATAAATTAAATTTTAAAAAATCTATGACATCAACTGATATAAGCAAAATTTTTTAAATTTTAATTTTAATCATAGAATCTACAAGTAAGATAAAAAATCGAGTCTACCTAAATATTTTCTTAATTCATAAATGCAAACAAGTCGAAATGCGACTGATAATTTTCGTCCGGAATCATTTATAATGCTTGAAGATACGAATCAACCAATTAGACATTAAGCATCCATCAACCAGACCACACCAGCTTTTTGTGTTTTTCAGACAGGGATTCTCTTTATTTACTTTTCTGGGTGACATCTCACTATTTACTTCAATTAAGAGTTAAATTTTATTCACATAATTATTTTATTATTTCTAACACTCGAAACTCCGTAATTTCAATTGTTATTTTATTTATATAACAAATTTAAGTTTTAGTATAAGAAAAAATAAATACTTAAAAAATGTCATGAAATTATAATATTATGTTACTCCAATTTAATGACCTACTAAAATTTAGTTATAAATTTTTATTTGTTGTAACAAATCAATAACGTATATTTTTTAATGAAATAGTATGAATATTAATAAAATAATTTGATTAATTTTCTTAAATTACAATGATTTTTAAATTTAATTAATTATCAAGGAGAAGAAAATGAAAACTACTTAGTTTTGTCATAAAAATTTATAGAAATGATTAGTTTTGTCATAAAAATTTATAGAAATGATGATTTGGCAAATATCTTACCTTTAATTATGCATAGTTAAATGATATGTCACTCGTAATTTAAGAAAATTAATCAAATTATTTTATTAATATACATACTATTTAATTAAAAAATAGACGTAATTAATTTCTTGCACAAATAAAATTTTACAACAAAAATTTAAATAGGTTATTAAAATGGAGTAACATAATATTATAATTTCATACATTTTTTTAAGTATTTATTTTTTTCATACACTAAAAGTTAAATTTGTTATATAAAGAAAATAACAATTGAAACTACGTAGTTTTGAGTGTTAGAAATAGTAAAATAGTGATGTGAATAAATCTAGCATTTAATTTAAACAAATAGTCAAGTGTCACTCATTTAGAGTTCCTCCATTTATTCCCTAAATGGACAGAATCCTTGTCTGTATTTTTCCTTCACTTACTAGTTAATAAAATCTCATGCTCATCCCTCCTCTTATATTCTTTAATTAGCATTATCTTCTTGAGTAATTAATTAATTAATTCTATGACTAGTCTAAGCGTCATAGTTATAATCTTGGCAAGTTTTTAAGTCTAAACTTTCAAATCTTAATTTTCATGGAAAAATTTTATTGTAGAAAATGTCCTACTAAGTGGCTGTCAGTCTATTAAAGATAAAATTTATTTTACACTTCCATATTCTAGGCAATGTGATCTCTGATCTCTGTAGTAATGTTTCTCTCACCATTGTAAGTCTACAATCAATTTACCAAAAATTTATTTTCTTGATATGTTTCTCTTCTTTTTTGTTTAGTTAGACTAAGTTTTTCTATTTTTCAAATGGGATAGTTTCAAAAATCTCACCTTATATTAATATTACTTGGTACTCCTGAACTTTCAAAATCTCACAAACCTCCTCTAACTTTTGATTTATTATAATATGTGAGTCCAAGTTAAGAAAGAGATTATAAAACAATTTATTTTGACAATTTTACCCTTGTTGCTTAAGACATATAATGAAAATATATTATTTCATATGTGTTTGTTCATTTATATTTTGTAATTTTTTTTTTTTTTTTACAAGATTTGATTTTTTTTTTCTTTTTTGGAATTCTTGGTTTATTAAGTCTAAAATAAAAGGTGAGCTTTAAAATGCTATATTTTAAATTAACTTAAAGAGAGTCTAATCCATTAACTTAGTAAAAAAATTACTTAATTGTATAAAAGATTTGGCTACAATTTAAAGTTAATTTCTAAATTATTTTTATTAAACTAAATAATAATATCTCGAAAGTAGTATCCTTCCAAATTTGTGAGTAAAAAGATTCATTGAGATATTTTCCAATTTGAAATGCAAAATCTATCTTCAGATCCTCGCAAATTAAAATTTAATCGGCAAAGTATTTTAAATAAAACAAAACGTAGAATTAAAGTTTAATATTATACTAATAAATTTCTATTTGTTAATAAATTCAATCAAAGGTAATTCCTTTGTTTCAACTACTTAATTAACTAAATTTAGATACTCAGTTAACTAGTAGGTCAAAAAGGTAAAATTATAATTAATTTAGCTTTTCCATCATAAATTCGCATTGTTTAATATTATTCTTTCAAATTGGGCTGACATGTTACTACAATGAGAAAATTAGGTGAAGTTTATAAGATTTTAAAAGTTTAAAAATATCAAATAATATTAACATAAAGCTCAACAAAGGTTTCTAAAATGGAAAATACTTACATAGACCCAATTTTTGGCCCTATGAGGTCAAGATTAAATCTTATAGAATCTTGCTTACATCAACTTATGTTATAGATTCTATAATATTTAATCTATACCACAAGATTTATAACCAAAAACCAAGTCTACCTAAGTATTTCCTTTCTAAAATTATCACTTTTTTTTAAATTATTGGGATGCAAAGCAGGTTAGGTGTCCTGTTTGTCCTATTTGTCCACAAATATAAAAATAAAAGATTCTTGCCAATTTGTCTTTCTTGGAGTTTTTAATTTGAGAAAAACTTAAAGTAGTTCTATGGATGCTCGTTCTAAACACAAATTTTGTACCAATTTTTTTGGGCATTACATAATATAAATGTAGTATTTTGCATGTTAACCATGTACCCCTTTCTTCTGCCCTTTAATACGTGTCCTCATAACTTTTAGCATTTAAAATGTCCCAAAGTCTTTCCAGAAACTTTGGTCTATATTTTAACCATCAATTCAAGTCTGGCTGTTTTTCGAGGGAAAGAATAACGTGTAAAGGATATGGTATTTCAGAAAAAAGCTTCAAGCGGATTGTTTAGAAGAAATCATCAGAGAATTACAAATACCTTCTATATCTAATATTAGTGCATTCATATAAAATAACAAATCTATTATTTATTTGTCATTAGATTCGCAAAAAAATATTAAAAATCTAACCAAATAGCTAAAATTAAGAATTCATGATTCAATAAAATTTCACCACTTAGATTGATTTTGATAAATGATGCTGAATTTGTAGATTTGTAAATTATTTTTCTTATATAACAATATTACCAAGTACCAGCATGTAGTCTTTCAATGGATTCCCAAAACAGGAGAATTGCTTCTGCTCGATAGTAAATTGCACAAGAGCCATTTTACATGCACTTCATTTATGTTACCCTTTTTCCTCGTGTTCTCCATGGGTATAAATTAAGGTGACTCATTAAGATCATTATCTTAAATTTTCCAAATATTTACTGATTGCTAGCCAATTAATTTATGTGGGAATTAAAGTTTTGCTGCTTTAAATGTTGATTTTGTCCAAATTTAATTGCTCGTTCAGTTTCATTATATCTAGTCTAAACCAGTCAATTATGTCTAAATTTTATACTTCAATTTTGATACATTAGGTCGATTATACGTTATTTTCCAACATTATTTGGCAAAACATAAGTGACTAAAGAGGTTTAACTAGGATGAGTAAAAAATAATGTGTCGAAATTAAAAGCTAAGAAGCTAAATTTGAACTCTTGCAAAAAATTGGAGTCTATGGCTCTTAGTAGCACTTTGACCAGACTGTTGCATTGATTTCATGTAGTAACAGGCCAATATTGTTGATCAGGTTAAATTTTTACTAGCTAGTGGCGGTTGCAACTCTTCTAGTTAGGTATTCAAAATCATGTAAGTCAAATAAGCGAGTCTGAGTATTTTCACTCGACTTATTTGATTTTTAACTCAATTTTAATTCGAAATCAATTAAATAATTAACTTTTCCATTCAATTTTTAATTTAGTTTTTAAGTTAAATTACCGGCTAAATAAGTCAAACAATTATATTTTTTAATATTTTAGTCATATATTGTAATAATATATTAATATATTTGTATACATAATATTTTAACCATAATATTCTTAATTTTTAATAATTAAATATCTTAATAACGGATAATATTCTTAATTCTTAATACTTAAATGTACTTTCTTTGTATAATTGTAAGAGTTTTTAATGTAATATTTCACATTATGTAGAATTCATATATTTAAACATTAATATAAATGTACAACTTATAAATGTAATACTTTTATTTCAATAACTAATTAAATAGCTTACTAATTTACTTTAGCTACATATAATGTTATACTAGAGTTAAGTATTTATATATACTTTAATATTTAGTGAATATTGTTGTGAGGTTATCTTTTGTAACTTTGTTACGTATTTGTTACATATTTCACTTGTATTGGCTATGAACTTGAAAATTTTAAATTAATTTTTATTTTTAATATGTCATATTTTGAATTTGTGGGATTATAGTATGCCATATTTTAAATTTGTGTGATGATGTACTAAATTTTAAAATTAAAATATAAAATTTGTGAAATGATGTACTAAATTTTGGAATTAGAATATAGAATGAAAGTGAATTTTTATTTGATTTGTTAAGACTTATTCGATTTATCATCTGAATAAGTCTAATTAAAATAAATTGACTTTAACTTTATATAATTTAATTTTTACTTTAAAATTTTCAAATCAAATTCAAACAATAGTTAAAACTGATCTTAAGTTAAATAAAATGTCTCTTAAACCTCTCCGTGGGCGTGGTGCAAGTCAAACGTTGAAACTGAAGCAATAAGAAAATATATCCATGCTATGGTAACTCCAAAAGATATCCCCTTTCCGGCAAAAGGACAATTTCGTCCATTAATTTTGAACATCGACCAATCAGGTTTTACATATTTATGTCAGACAAATTTGATTCTTCATCATTAAAAAAATTAATCAATTTAAACCCCATGACAGAAATTGACAAATTAACAAAACAAACTACACAATAGTCATTTAGCCGTTAAGCCACAATAGATGTATTGTTAAAAGCTACATTAATTTATCCACAATTTTTATTATAATATTTAGAATAATTAATTATTTAAAGTTTTCTAAGGATGAAAAATTAAATTAATTTTTGTGATAAATAATGAACATTGTCTATACCTTATACAAAGACAAGGGATCAAATTGATCTTTTTGTCTATCCTTTTTGCCTTTCCACTCCTTTCCTTCTAAAAAACCTGTGTCAAACCAGCACTTTCTATAACCTTTTAATTGTGGTTACGTTGAACTATTCATTAATTTTAGGGTTGACTGGTTTATAATTTTCTAAATCTTGAGGGCCTTGGAATATTAAGTTTTGAAATAACATCTTCTCATGATTTACATCACTATCAAAACCCAAATTTTCACTCTTTTTATTCTTTTCTGCCCCATCTCTTTCTCCCTTTTTTTTCTTTCAAAACTATCAAAAGTTGTAACGCCGATCTACCACCACCAGAGCACCACTACTCTACACACACCCCACCATCTTCTTTGCCATCACTTAAGGTAGTTCTCTATCAAATTTCATGGTCATTTGTCGCTAGACATTCCGGTAATTAAACGGTCAAAAGGTTCAATTGACTTTTTACGCAGTTTCTGTTTTTCTGCAATTTTTCTTAATATACTTGAAATTTTGGAAAAATAAAAATAAGCCCTTGTTCTTCTAATCATAGGTTATCTCCAATTAAAATTTCATAATTTTCTGACTTACGCTGAAGTTTAGAAAAATAGACAAAATTTACTACTACTTTTGCTTTAAATTGCAGTTTTTGTATATTTTCACATTTTCTCTTTAAATAATTGGAATTTCACAAAAATAAAAATAAGTTCTTGTTTGTGTATGGATGGTCTATCTTTCCTTAAATTTTCAGAATTTTCTGATATAAGATGAATTTTGAAAAAATAGTAAAAAATTTGCTGCTTTCATTCAATTTCGGGAATTATAATTTTCATTATTTATGGGTTAAATCAGTTCTTTTGAGTTTTATAATTATGCTATAATGTTCAAATTATTATGGGTAATTTATATTATTATTGTTTATCGATTTACCGAGAAAATAACAAGGATTTTAAATGGAGAAATTTTAATTAATGTTTGGTGTATGTTTTAAAAATAAATTATGTTATTAGAGCTTATTCGGGATCTTTTAAGGTTGGTATTGAATGGTTACGGGTATTTATTATTACTTTTCCATTGGTATGAAAAATATAGGAAATGCGATTAGAAATTGAAACTTGGCAATTAAGTATATCTTGGTTATTGTATAGGTGAAAGCTAGATATTTTGAAACTCGAATATTTGAGTTAATTTGGTTTGATACTTGTAAGGTAAGTGCTTCTCCTTTCTTTTTATCGTTTTCCAAATGTTTTACAATTGAATAATTGTTTAAAAGTATTTTATGATATATAAATGGGATTGATCGAGTACACATGATACATGGTACATGTAAAATACCTCTACTATAAATGTAATCAAATGTTAAATGTCTGCAAAAATGTGACTGGATATGACCAATTGTGACCAAATGTGAACTGAATGTGACCAATTGTAATCAAATTTGCATGTGTGCATTTAAAACTCATTGGTAAACATATGTTGTTCGGTGAGAATTAGTTCTCTTCACTATTACTGCTACCACTACTAGCCCTATCTAGCGGGTTCCTAATAGTTAGATCTGGATATCCAGTAGCCGATTAACCAATGCAAACTATGAGTTAAACGATTGAGTGTCCATTGTTATTGTTTAATGCACTGAATATATGAGTTGTAAATGCGTGATTGTGGCACATGCGTGCTTGACTGAATGCTTCTATATATTATTGTGTGCTCAATCCAATAAAAAGAAATGTGAGTCACTTACTGAGTGAAGTGTTTGCTCACCCCATTATTTTAACATTTTTGCAACACAGGAAATTGACGAGTTGATTCTTGGGTAGAAGATGTTGGGAAAGTCTATGGAGTCGACAGTGTAGTTTCCTGCTTTATTATTTTAGGCATCAAGTTCTGTAATAGGTAATAGATGAATTTAAGAGTTGATGTATTGTTATTGTTGGAAATTGTTGTTTATTATGGGTTAAGTTTGGCTCATTGTACTTGTGCCTTGCTTGCTTAGGTTTCATCTTGAGATGCAGCATGTCATGGTCTTAAGTTTGGGGTATGATAGAAGTGATGTCAGAGTCTAAGTTATGATCTCTGTGAAATGTCCCTGATTATGTACTTAAAGATACTGTATAGTGAGAATTCAAGATTTTATGATTTTGCGAATAATCGAGCGGTTCGATTTTTGGGGTTCCATTAATGGTGTGATCCACGATTTGGAAATGATCAATCCAAACTACGGATTATTGTAATCCTACTGATTGGACTACTTATTCAGTGGGAGAAAATTTGGGGTAAAGAATTTGGATAGATATTGTAATCAGAGTGGTGCAGTGTAAGTTTGGAAACTTGTATTTTTTTTCTTTATTAATCAATAATAGATTATGTTTTTTGATCTTTATTGATATTATATTTAAGTTATTATTTGTTAAACATGTGTTATATATGCCTCATTATTATTTTGAGGTAGTAATTCTACATAAACTACTTCTTTAGACTTAATAATTGTATATTTAAGTGATTATTTGCTAAGTGTATGACAATTATATACTTAACTATTCTTTGTTTTGAATGTTTAAAAAAAAGGAGATTATTATTTTTACGATTTGGATGCATAATTAATTGATTCTTGCTGAATGTATGCTAATGATGTGTATTAATATTTATAGACTTTTTACTTGGTTTAGTAGAAACATCTCTTTGTAATAGTCACAATTTATTTTAATAGTTTTCCCAATTTTTCTGTTTCTTTACCAGATAAAAATTTATTTGAAATTCTTAGAAAATGATTTACAAGACCAAGAAGAAGGAGAATTAGGAGATAAATCTTTAGACAAATTAATAAACATGTTTCAAAAAGATGAGGATATACAAGAAGGATATTATTCTGAACCAGAATTAGAATAATCATCTTTAAAAAAAAAGATTTAATAAATATGAAAATCCAAAACAATTTGAGAAAAAATACCCTCCATTAGAAAGATATACTTCAGGTTTATGGAATAAAGTTCAGTCAAATTACGCTACAGTCAAAAAGGAAGTATTAAGTATAGTTTTGTTTATTACAAAATTTCAAGATGATTTACTTAATCAAAAATTCACTGTCAAAGTAGATTGTTCAGCAGCAAAACAAATTATTGATAAAGATGTCAAAAATGTTGCTTCCAAACATTTATTTGCAAGATGGCAATCTATACTTTCTGTTTTTGATTTTGATATTCAAACAATATATAAAAGGTTCTACTAATTCCCTTCCTGACTTCTTAACTAGAGAATTTCTTGCATGTAAAGAAGCCTGACGGACATGCTTGAAATTACTTATCGTTATTGTGCCAAATTAAAATTTTATAGGAAAAACTAAGAAAAACAAAAAGCAAATAAAATTCTGTGGGAAAAGAGACTAGAACAATTAGAAATTTCTAATCTAGATTGGGAAAAACAATGGATAGAACATCAGATTATTATAAATGAGATAGATATTAAGGAATCAAAAAGAAAAATGGAAAGATTCAAAAGAAAAACTTCTCTGTTCCTTGTATAAATGGCTTCTTCAAAAACCAATTATAATTTTCCTAGTTTACCAGAAAAATATAAATTACAACATAAGAAATACATACCATATTATGTACCTCCAGATAGCTGGAATAAGACAAAAAAATTCATTAAAAATAGAAAAAGAATGGTTTTTACAAAGAATGAATGAAGAAAAAGAGAGAATAGAGAAACATAGAAAAAAGAATAATAGATGCAGAAAAAAGAATATGTTATAGCTTACAAGAAGACTCTATTCTTTTACATCGGTTAAGAAATCATTATATTTTTAAATATGAAAAACATACAACAGAATATAGATTTTGGAAAAAAGAACGTGCTTATACTTTACAATTAGTATCTTTATATGTAGCATAAAAGCTATGCAGGGATCTACAGGACAAGGCCCAGGAAGAGGGCGTGGAACAGGAAGAGGAAATACAAACACCATACTTGCCAATGCTTTGATGGCCAGAAATTTTCCTCCCCTATCCACTCCAATAGAAAAAACCACCCAAACTCCTCAAACTTTTAGAATTATAGTCAGCCCACAATCACCTCAAACTCCTTCCCAAAGAACAAATACTTCTTCACATATGACAATATTAGGAACCATCCCAAAACAATCAACTTATAAATTTTTAAATTCTGATTCAGCTGATGGTACTTTCTTCCCATTACACAAAATCCTTCATGTTTGTAACATAGAATTCTGGAAGAATTACATTTGGACCCATATCATCTTATGATGAATAAATATAGTCCAAATTCAACCTAATCTTATTTTATCCCAACTGGATTTCCATTAAGAAATAGACATACTTATTCAAACTTCCTTGAGCATGCTTCATTTGATAACAAACCTATTGCTAAAATTAAAGATCATGATTTGACAAATACAGAAGGATAGTTTCCCAAAGAAAATGATCATGAGATTTCTTACTCACAAAATTTCATAAACAATGTTCCTGTCATTGAAGAACGGGGAATCTCAACAAATTCAATGAGATTTACCTCAAAATTCAATCAAAGAGAATATTGGTTTAATTATCATGATCTCAAACAATCATTAATTCTCATGATCTCGAACAATCATTCTTCAACCAATTTTATTATTAAAATTCTGGATACTTACATACCTGGTGGATTCGTCTTGAACCCATAATTTTACAAAACAAAACCATACTTCCTTCTTGGTTCTATTTTTGGTTTCAAAAAACATTCTTTGGTATAGAAGAATCTTTATTTCCCAAACCCGTTTTTGAAGCATTCCAAAAGTTTAGAGAAGTAAACATTTTAGAATTTTCACAAGAAGATATTCCAAAAAGAGCCCTTTGTCACTTTATGATTAAATTTAAGATACCATGGTGCTCTTACTGGAAACTAGAAAATGGATATAATCATTCCTCAAACATTCCAGAAATCAGGAGAATTTTCATGGAAAAATGGTGGCCAAAATGTGAAATGCCTGACTTCAGCAGTTTGAATATCTATCCTATACGTACTCCATCCCTAATACATCAAGAAATTCCTGAAGCCTCTTCATCACAACAAAACTTAAATCCTAAAGATTTATAGGCATACATATCTACAATGGTTTCTTTCTACATGACTTAGAATAAGGAAATCAAAATTAATGATCAGACCCCATCAACAATTCCACCGACACAAACAACTGCAAAAGAAAAAGAAAATTAGAAGAATTACAAACACCAAATCCTTTTATTCATCAGTTAGAACAAAATTCTCAAGATCCCAATGATTATAGTGATATTGATATACAAACTTTGCACAAACAGGCAGAACAAATGACAAAAATTGCAAAAATAATTGAAGTTACTACAAAGAAAAAATTATTTTCTGATTCCAAAAAAATAGCTCAAACATCCAGTTCATCCAGATCCTTTACACCAGCACCAACCGACAAAGGAAAAAAGAAGACAAAAAGATGTGGCAAGAAAAAGTAACTTTATGTCTTTTCAAACTTTTTGTAAAAAAAAAAAAACAAAGAGAAATTCCTTCTTGCCCTATAAATAGATGAACTTAACACGCCAGAAGGGCATCGATAAGTTTTCTTTCTTCTTCTCACTTTTGCTTCTTTCTCTCATGTAAAATACATTTGTAATAGTTAGTTTTAATAAATATTTCAAGATCAAAGATTCCTGTTCAAAAATTTTTATGCTCTAAATTAATATCAAGTCCTTCCTACTCAGTTTCTGCTCTAAATTAATGTAAGTAAATTTTATTTAAGTTATTTCTTAATTTTTATTTGATGTTTATATCTATCCTGGTGAATATGTTAAATAAAAATTCTGAAATAGAAAGAGGAACCCCAAGATTAGTAATAAATTACAAGCCCACCATAAGGCAATACTTTTAGAAATATAGTCAGCCTACAATCACCTCAAACTCCTTCCCAAAGAACAAATACTCATTCACAGATGATAATATTAGGAAGCATCCCAAAACAATCAACTTATAAATCTTTAAATTTTGATTCAGCTGATGGTACGTTCTTCCCATTACACAAAATCCTTCATGTTTGTAACATAGAATTGGAAGAATTACCTAGGTTTTGATAATATTCATGAATATAATTAAGGCTTCCTAATAACCTTTGTAACTGGGTTTTGTCTTTTATCTCATCAGAAAATTTATTTGCAAATTCAATGGATCTTGCTATGGGAATTATTTGTCCTTTATTTAACTCATATCCTAGGAATGACATTAGTTTGGAAAAGCTGCATTTCTCTGTGCAGAAACTACTATGCCATTTCTTAATGCTGTATTTAGAAAAGAATTTAAATGTTTAAAATGCTGATCTAATGTTTCAGAAAATATAAGTATGTCTTCTATGTAAACAATTATAAAAGGAAAATTGCAAAAATATGTCATTAATAATATTTTGAAATTCAGAGGATTTTTTAATCCAAAAGGCATGACATTCCATTCATAATGACCAGATGGGACAACAAATGCAGTTTTATATCTATCCTTTTCAGCTATTTGAATTTTCCAAAATTCGGATTTTAAATCAAATTTTGAATAAATTTGTGCATTAATAGTTCTATTTAACAAATATTTTTTATTTGGAACTGGGTATCTTATCCATTGTAAAGCTTTGTTTAAGGGCTTGTAATTTATTACTAATCTTGGGGTTCCTCTTTCTATTTCAGAATTTTTATTTACATAGAAAGCAGTACAGCTCCAAGGGGAATGGTATTTTGTTATGATGTTTTTCTGTAATAAGTCTTTTATTAGAACTTATTTTTTATAGTATTCAACCGTTTTTGAATTCATTTGAGAAGGTCTGGCTTTTGTAGGAATATCTTTTTCTTTGAATTCTTTTTCATAAGGTAATTTAAAAATATGTTGTTTTCTGTGCCAAAAATCATTTGGTAAATCACTACAAATTTGGTTAGTAATTTTTTGTGTTATATCTTCGATTTTTAATTGATTTTCGGTAATCGTAATTATTGTTCTAAAGTGTGTGACTTGACTTCTTCCTGTAAAAAAAAGCAATTTGGTTAGT
Source organism: Cinchona pubescens (assembly GCA_025175665.1). Taxonomy (NCBI): domain Eukaryota; kingdom Viridiplantae; phylum Streptophyta; class Magnoliopsida; order Gentianales; family Rubiaceae; genus Cinchona; species Cinchona pubescens. Next base: position 238,064 of record JANKKI010000055.1, on the reverse strand, counting down.
TTTTAATTTAATATTTTCTTTAATTGAGTTTATAGAAAATTGGTTTAAATAATGAGGTTTTTCAATAGTAACAAAATTAAAAGTAAGATGCTTTTCTTTGTTTGAAATTGTTTTTCCATCACAAAAATATGGATGCATTTTTACAAAAAATGGAGTTCCAAGTATTACATGTTCACTAATAGCTTTAGTTAAAACAAAAGGTAGACAAATAGAATTTTTTTCTTTAGAAAATATACATACACCTTATTAAGTTTATAATTTACTTGTATTTGAGAACCTTCAGCTGCTCTTAAAGCAGTAGTAGATTTTTCAAAATATTTAGTAGGCACTAAACCTTCTCTCATAGTGCAAATATCTGCTCCGGTATCAATCATGGCTATTGTAGAGAAGTTATATTCATTATTTATTGCAAAAGTGATTGAGACAAAATATTTTTGGGAAGAATATATAATAGTAATATTTAAAAATTCTGAGGATTTTTGTTGTGAATTTGAAGTAGAGGGAATATCCTGGGTGTCTAATGAATCATCTATAGGGTTGTTAAAGATCTTAATTCTAATGTTGTTAATCTTTTATTTAGGTTGATAATTTCTTCTTTAAGTTGGTTGATTTCTTGTTTTAAAATTGGTATAGTAATAGGTTTGTTATATGCATTTAATGAAGCTTGACTCATAACATCTTGTATGGTAAAAGTATTTTTCAGAGAAATTAATTTTTCTTTAACTTTTTCTGGCATAGTTTTATATAAGACTCATTTTCTGGTTGTTTGCTTTCATTTAATAAAACATCTTTATATTGTGTAAGATATTGCTTCTTAACTTCTTTATCAGGTATATGTTCTATCAATTCAAAAAATAATTCTTGATTCTCAGTCAAAGTATTAATTTTTTAACATGTGCAATAATCTTGATTTTCAGAGGAATAATCAAATTGGCATATTTCATTTTCTTCGTTGCTTTCATAATCAGAAGTTTGAGTAGAAGAGTCAGAATGTAAGAGTATTGAAATTATCTTTTCTTTATCACTATCATCTATAGAAAGATTATTAATTTTTTCTAATAAAGTTGTAGTAGTTTTTGATTTACATTGATTTGCATAATGACCCTTTTTCCCACATTTTCTACAAGTAATATTTGCTTTTATCCATTTTTGTACTTCTTGATCATTTTTTTTTTATTTTCTCTATATTTTTTCTTTCTAAACTTTTTATAATTTTTAGGAGAATAAGTTTTCTCGGGTTTTTCTTTTCTTTTCTTTTTATGAGATCTTGAAATTTTTTTTAATTGTTTTTGGGCTTTCTAATAAGGAATACTAGGTTCTTGTACTGCAAACTGAGCACAAAAATCTCCTAATTCTTTTCTTTGAGTATATTTTTTAATTTGAGCTTTGAATTTAATATCATTACAAAGTTTAAGTCCTTCTTCTGTTATGACAGAAATAATATCTCCATATGTTAATTGATCATATGGAACATTATATCCCTCATGATAATCTTTGAGTTTAGTAAAAATTATTTGAGTAAAAAGGTTTGGAAGACACGAAATGAATTTGTCTTTCCAAAAATGAGAATTACAATCCGTTCTATTTATTACTCTGTCTAAAAATGTTGCTTTATATCATTTGAAATGTGACAAAGTTGGACATCTAAGATTCATTAAAAGTTCCTTTTGTATGCTTTTAAAAATTTTTGAATCTCCAACAAAATGTCTAAAAATATTTGCCATAAGTGAAAATGCAGCATTAGAAAATGGTTTTAGTAGTAGGTGTAATAAGAAGTAGAAACATGTCTAATAGTTGTTTCAGTAGTAGTTATGGTTTTGGTGGAATTTAATATGTCATTTTTTTGAATTTCTACTGAATACTTATTCCACCACCCATCTAGATATCTTGTAAAACCGTTAATGACAATTATAACAGCTTCTCTTTCTAAAGTTCCTCTACTCTACTTTTGGGACATTAGGTAATTGATATTAGAACAATTTTAAGTATTAACTTGTTGACGAATTTAGGAGTTCAATATATCTATGTGCATTTGTGGATATATTGCAAGAGGTTTGAAAATAACAAATTCTCAAGGCACTAAATTATTTTCATCTAGAAAATTTATATTGAAGAAGTAAAGGATGAACCAAATTAGATAATGGGTTTTTACATTTTGAGACTTAAGTACTTATCATTTTGAGTTTTATAGTTATATAAACACGGTTGTTGTGATCATTGCAAGGGTATTACATTTATAGTTTGACTAAATTGTTCAAATATTAAGGTCAATTCTTGAGTAAACATTCGGAGAAAATAGGAAATAGTGCTCACAATCAAACTTGGAGATTTTATGGTACTATTCTTTATATTTAGAGATTTTGGATTGATATTTAATATGAGTGAATCTTGGAGAAACTTTTGGATTATAATTTGGAGCATGAAATTGTTGGTTTGGGATCTAAGATATTTAAATTAAAGAGAGGTAGATGTAGTTGATATAAGTGAGGCCGGTACCCTTAAGATGAATGAAAAGCTTATGCATAAAAATATTTGTGTAGTTCACCTACATTATGGTTTAAGATGTTGAGTCGATGATTAATTGATGTAAACTAGTGATTGGTGACACGGATGGGATGTGATAGGATTGGTCACTAAGGAAATTTAATTTGACAACTATAAGCTTTTAATGCAAATTATAGAGAATGTCCTTAATTTTTCTTGCATGGATATATTTTGGTTATTTATTTGAGGAAACTAGTTCAATTAAGTTTCGAGATGAAACTTTTCTGAAGGAGGGTGGAATGTGAAATCCAGCACTTTCTAAAACCTTTTAATTGTGGTTAAGTTGAACTATTCATTAATTTTGAGGTTGGTTTATAATTTTTTAAATCTTGAGGGCCTTAAAAAAATATTAAGTTTTGAAATAGTTTTCTCTTCAATTACATCACGATTAGAACCCTAATTTTCACTCTTTTTATTATTATCTTCTCCATCTCTTTCTCCCTATTTTTCTCTCAAAACTGTCAAAAGTTGGAATGCCAACCTACCACCACCGGAGAACCACCACTCTACACATGCCCCACCATCTTCTTAAGGTAGTTCGCTATCGAATTTCATGGTCCCTCGTTGCTGGACATTCCGGCAATCGCCAGTCAAAAGCAACAATGGACTTTTAATGCAGTTTCTGTTATTTTGTAATTTTTCTTAAAATATTTCAAATTTTGGAAAACTAAAAATATGCACTTGTTCTTATAATCAAATTCTATCTTCATTTAAAATTTCATAATATTCTAACTGTTATTAGAAATACAATGAACTTATGAAAAATAGACAAAATTTACTACTACTTTTGCTCTTATTGCAATTGTTGTATTTTTGCCTTTCCTCTTTAAATACTTAAAATTTCACAAAAATAAAAATTTTTTCTTGTGTGTATCACATGGGCTATCTCCCCTTAAATTTTCAGAATATTCTGATTTAAGATGAATTTTAAAAAAATAGTCAAAATTTGCTGCTTTTATTCAATTTCGGGAATTATACTTTAATTGTCAAAATTTTTGTTATTTATGGGTTAAATCAGTTCTTTTGAATTTAATAATTAGATTCTATATTGTTCAAATTATCATAAGTAATTTATATTACTATTGTTTATCGATATACTGAGAAAATAATAAGGATTTTAATTGGAGAAATTCTAATTAATATTTGTTATACGCTTTAGAAATAAATTATATTATTAGAGCTTATTCATTGTCTTTTAAGTGCTGGTATTGAGTGGTTATGAATATTTATTATTATTTTTCATTGGCATGTGAAAATATAAGAAATGCGATTAGGAATTGGAACTTGGCATTAAGTGTATCGTGGTTATTTTATAAGTGAAACGATATTTTGGAACTCAAATATTTGAGCTAATTTGGTTTGAAACTTGTGAGGTAAGTGGTTCTCCTTTCCTTATATTGTTTTTCAAATGTTTTATAGCTGGATAATTGTTTAAAAGTATTTTATGATACGTAAATGGGATTGAGTACACTTAATACATAGTGCATGTGGAATACCTCTACTATAAATATTAATGTTAAATGTATGCAAGAATGTGACTGAATGTGACCAATTGTGATCGAATGTGACTGGATGTGAACAATTGTAATTGAATGTGACTGGATGTGACCAATTGTGATCGAATTTGCATGTGTGGATGTAAAGCTCATTGGTAAACATGTGTTGTTTGGTGAGAACAAGTTCTCATCACTATTATTGCCACTGGTCTTGTCTAGCGAGTTTCTATTAGTTAGATCTGGATATCTGGTAGCACGATTAATCTATGTGAACTATGAGCTAACCGATTGAGTGTTCATTATTATTGTTTAATGCGCTGAATATATGAGTTATAAATGCATGACTGATGCATGATTGCTTGAATGCTTCTATATATTATTGTGTGCTCAATCTAATAAAAGGAAATGTGAGCCACTTACTAAGCAAATTTTTGCACACCCAATTATTTTAACATTTTTGCATCTTAAGAAATTAACGAGTTGATTTTTGGGTAGAGGATGTTGGGAAAGTTTGTGGAGTCGGCAATGTAGTTTACTGCTTTATTATTTTAGGCAACAAATTTTGTAATAGATGATAGATTGATTTTAAGAGTTAATGTATTGTTATTATTAGAAATTGTTGTTTAATTTGGTTTAAATTTGGCTCATTGTACCGTTGCCTTGCTTGTTAAGGATTTCATCCTGAGATGGGCCATGTCATGGTCCTGAGTTTGGGGCATGACAACCTGGTTTTTGTGATAAATGATGAACCTTCTCCCTATACCTTATATAAAGACAAGGGACCAAGTTGATTTTTTTATCTTCCTTTTCTGCATTCCCACTCCTTCCCTTCTAAAAACTTTTCTTTTTTGTTTGAAATAAAAAGACTAATTTCATTTTGTATCCTTTAACTTATACTCAATTTTTTTTTCACACTCCAAATTTTAACTTTGGACATTTTACACATTCTCCCAATTTCACTCATTTCAGTCTAATTTTTAACATCAACGCCAAATCTTCACATGTACACTAAAAATATTATAGTAGATTGCTGTACATCTTGCGGAATTTGTTGTACATGCACAAGATTTCGTTAAATTTGGCAACAATATTAAAAATTAGATTGAAGTGAGATAATTTAGAGTGTTAAAAAGATAAAGTGTCAATAACTAAAATTAGAGATATACAGTGAAAATGGAATACAAGTTGAGAGGTATAAAGTAAAGTTAGTCCAAACAAAGAAAATCTAACGTGTTCATTGTTACTTAGGCTTTCCGTTTTAGCCTATATACGTGAAAGGTCAATGTAAAGATGGTGTAGAACCAATAGAGGATAATAGTTGTTAGCACGTTGAATAGAAATACTTTTCATAATCATCTCCAAATTGGCATAACTTGATAATTAGTCGTTGAATAGAAATACTTTTCATAATCATCTCCAAATTGGCATATCTTGATAACTACTCATTAATATATGGACCTTGCCAACAAAACAAGTTAGTGTTACATCTAGAATGTTTATTTAAAAGTATATTTGGTTTTGTTAGAGTTATTTGTGACAATAAACAATGCTATTATTATGACCTAATACACATGCATAAACTTACTGTAGTATCTGCGGCCAAATCTTTTAGAAAATTAACAATGAATTGAATTTCCAGACATCTTAGGTGTAAATACAAGTTACACAAGCAATCGAAAGGTACACATTGGGTGCAAAGTATAATATAGTTGACTCCCGTTATCAATTATCATATGGCTAGGACCACGGGATTCATGTTAATCACAGAATAACAATCAATATTGTTCTCAGAAAACAAGGAAGTGAAAAAACGTCAACAAGTAAATAGATAAATATGTTCCACACGAAATACTTAAATACTTGCGTTCATCATAATATTGGATTGGGCCCTTAGTTCCAGAAATCACGTGAAACATGCGAGCAGCCTAAGAAGTAAATGCGCATTTACATCCTGTAATCCTGCCCCATTCACTGGTAAGAAGGGATGTTTAATAACATGGCGGATTTAGAAATATTTTTTATTGGGACACAAATAATAATAGTATATTTTTCAAAAGATAAATTTCTATGTTAACTTTCTTTTTTTCAAAAGATCAAACAATTAAGATAAAAGTTTCAATTTTCAAACTTAAATCCCAACGATAAGATTGAAAAATTAATTAATGAGACATTTGTTATAAATTCTATATGTTGTGGATATTTTGATAAGTTAGACTACAAGTCTATCTACATCTAAATATCTAGTAACGGTAAATACAAGTTACGTTATTTACGTTACGTAACTTATGAGTCATTATACTTTTATAAATACATGCACTACATGAGAAATAATAATAAAAACAATCTAATTTTTCATATTTCTGTCTCTTAGGGCGTGTTCGTTTGGATTGAAAATATTTTTCAGAAATTTTTTTGGTGCCAAACACTGGAAAATTTCCTTTCTCTGGCTGAAAATAACTTACGAAATTTTTGAATTTAAGTTATTTTCCGGATAATTCAAGAGTGACATTAAACTCAAATACTTACTTTTAGAATTTCGTTTGTTAAACTTATTTTCGTTCTCAATTCTTTTTCATTCATTTTTCTCTCAATCATAGGTCCCACACTAATATAACTATCATTATGAATATTTTACTACTATATTATACTATCATTTAATTTTGAACAAAATCAATCTTTTATTAATCACAATTACTTATAAAGTAGTTATTATCATTGTTATAAGTTTTTTTAACTTGTATTCATAAAATTAAAGATAAAACCGTTAAAATTTTTTATTTCGAAAATTTTTTTATTTTGTCAACCGACACCGGAAAATTGTATGAAAAATAAAGTTTTTCATGTAAAATATTTTCAAAGAAAATATTTTCAATCCAAACGAACACACCCTCAATTCCATACATTTTCTTTAAATCTTCATATATTGTGTTTAATTCTTATAATAACAATCATATATTGTTTTATTATCAAATATGTTACATTTTTACTTGCCAACTATAAATAGTACACAAGCAAAAATTTATTTTATGATCAATGGGGGCTCCAAGTCAACTGAAAATCACGTTTTATAAAATTTTTGTATTTAAATACACTGTTTTTATAAGTCCAAAGGAGGCACGTGCCCCATTGAACTATATGTGGCTCTGCCACTGTTTAATAACCCCATCAAGTTTAAATTTAAGAGTTAAATACAAAATACTTTGATGAACATTCGCCACAGTTACAGTTTGTTCCCTTCAACTTATTTAATAAGAACTTAACTCTCTACTTTATATTTGGGGCAATTAATGTCAAATTACCCCTCCTATTTCGATTACTTTTATATTTCTTTTTTCTCTTTTATCCATTTCTCTCTTTTCCCTTTCCCTTCCTATTTTTCTCCATTTTCTTTTGCCAATAATAAAGAATTATATTACTCTTATTAATTAACTAAATCAGAAGATCTAGTTTTTAGACATTTGTTTAAATAATTTTTTTTTGATTAAGCATGCTTTGTAATAAAAGTATATGTATTTTTTTTTTGTAATATAGGATTTGTGATTATTATTAAAATTAACAAATAAACAAGTACAAAAAATAGAAGATTCAGTAAAAAAAATTAAAATTTATTTTAACTATACCTATAAAAATTATGCATTTTAGACTTTTTGGGTATGATATTTTGACAGAATTTACCATATTTTGGGCTTCTATATTGTGCAACTATAAACATTTTACCTACCGAACCCTTTTCGTTTCTATATATTGACTAACTTTACCGTATCTTTGGGCCTATGTTAAGCACCATAATATTTTGTTATAACTTGTTTTAATGTAGTTATGCCAAAAATATAAAGTTCCATTGAAATTCCAATTCTGTAATTTTATTTTATACTTAACATAAATTTCTTAATTTTCTTTGACTTATCCTTTTATTTTTATATGTTATTTATTTTTTAAGTATATCATTAATAATGGATTAAAAACTCTATATTTTACTTTATTATATGTTGTTGGTATTATAAAGCATATAAGAATTTAAAAATTAAATCATTTACACACATAAAAAGGTATATCTTATAGTTAATCAATTATTTAAAATAATGTGTAATTATTTAGTAGTGAGGAGAAATGCGAAAGAAATCAAAAGAAAACAGGAGAGAAAATAAGTAAAAGTTAAAAAAGTAAAAGAAATAAAAATAAAATAATTAAATGCAGGGATAGTTTTGTCCAATAAGATGAAGAAAGGGGGTTAAGTACTTATTAAATAAGTTGAGGGAGACAAATTGTAACTCATGTGAAAGCTCAAGAGGGTTTTCTAAAAAAAAAAAATAAAACCCTAAATTTTATTTATTAAGTAATTTCTAACAAAATTCTCCTATCTCTTAATATATTAAGTGTCATTTAATTTGTGTACCAATTCTAAGTGAAAAGTTTATAACTTATATTTTTTCTGAATTTTAGACAAGTATAACAAACTCACTCAATTTTTCTTTGGTTCATATTCACACACTCTTTCACATATACAAAAAAACATTTATTTGCTCGCACACACATAATTTCTATCTCACATAGACACAAAAAACACAAACTTTCATACATATAATTGCTCTCTATCAAACATACAATAAATACATAATATAAATTTCTTTTCTCATATGTACTTCACGTATTATATTCTTTCTTTCTCACACATGACACAAACTTACACATAGTACATCTGTCTCACTTACACACATTATATTTGAAAACTATTTTTTGTATTAAAAAAATAATATTTAAAAAGATTAACCTAACATATAGAATAATATATAATATTATCATTGAACTATATAATATGTTGGTCGCTTTACTTCATTTTGTACCCTTTAACTTGTAATCAATTCTTATTATGCGCCTAAAAATTTATATTGCACCTATACTCTCATATTTATCCCAATTGAGTCGAATTTTTAAGACCGTTACCAAAACTAAGAGATGTTCAAACCGTGCACACCACATTCTTAAAGTGGAATATTTGTCAAATTTTTTAACACTATTAAAAATTAGACTAAAGTGGGAAGTATCTAAAAGCTAAGGGTATAATGTATATAAAAAATTATAATTGGGGGTGCAAAGTGAGTATTTATCATAAGTTAGGGGTGCAAAGTGGACTTAGTCATAACTATCTCAATTGGTACAGTACGCCCCTAAACAAGCGTGTGGCATGTACATACCTAACATCCATTAGTTTTGATATGATGTTATAAATTGGACTGAAAAGAGATAAATCTTAGAATTTTGGGTGTAAAGTGAGAATCGGCTACATATTAGGGAGTACAAAGTGGTGTAACCCCTAATATATGGGATAAACGAATATTTCAATTCATGGTCAAATTCAACTAATTATCAAACAAAAATAACTTTATGAATTCAACAAATTAAAATTTTAATACTTTAATTTTTAATTGTGCAGATTTCAAATTTCATATTTCGGCCACGTATGACACCATCTCATCTTATATATTCATCAACAGATAGAAATTTTTTATTGCAAATCACCATAGTCATTAGTGTAAACCGATAATGTTTATTTCTACTCTGAGTTTTGGCAAGAACAAGATTCGACCTTTTGTGAGAGAGCTTTGACTATTTCGGCCTTTAGTTAGTATTTCTAATTAAAGATAAAAGAGTTGTTTTGCACCATTTATAGTCCTCTATATTGTTGAAAAGCATTGTATTCAGCAAATAATTCCAAAAACCTAAGATGTGAATTCGTTTTACTAATGTGAATGAATAAGTAAGACGAACTGAGTACGTGCATCATTCTGATAAACAAATTTAACAATTCCTTGTATTCTTTTAAATCAAAAAATTCCTGGAAAATGTGTTCTAAGTTTCAACTTATGTAACGATTACATAGAATAGATCAAGATGAAAAAAAAAAAAAAAAACAATCAAGATTTTAAATAAATCTCAAACAATACAATTATACAATACCAAAAATTCAAAATCACTGATGTGTCAATAAATACGTGAAATGAAGAACTAAATTCGACTAAATATCTAAAATTAGTGATTGGGAATTTAATAAGATTTTATCATGTAGAGTGGTTTTGATAAGTAGTCTTGAATTATAGTGTTGTAATTAAATGATTTTCCAATTTCAAAATCAAGTTATTTTCATTGACTTAGGTTAATCCCCACAGTTTTCCAAAATATGATTCTAAGTAATAAGTAAACCGATTGACTTACACAATTTTTATAGAGTTAAGATTATGATCAAGAATTATTGTAAATCATATGGATAGCTAAATTTTGTCACTTTGTAAATCAATTGGTTCTTCCTGTATTCAGATGGTAAAAAAAAATGATTTCTCTATGTTAGGAGAGTTGCAAACTTGCAATCACATCTATCGCAATATTTTGCTGCTTTTTAATTTGATTTCTCATGAATTGCTACCTAATAATTGTGTAAACCTAATCTCAATTTACTTGCACCATATTGTTGCGTAGAAGCACCAAAGATGCGCTTAATGTATTTGATTTCACTTATTAATCAACTGTATAACATCATCATCTTAGCGTTACATTCACTTTGACCCCTTAAACTTATCATTATTTACTTTTTTACTCCACAAAATAGTTTTTAATTACTATATCTCTTAAAACTTTTGTTTCTTGAGACTTCAGTTCAAATTTTAACGAAAGTTAGAAAATGAGCAAAATGTTTGCAAATTCTATGCACGCATGTCAATATTGGTCTCATTCTTGATATTTCATCATTCTCTCTTTGTTGCATACTGGTCTCCTCCACTGCTACATCATTTTATTCCCCTCCCTTCACCCCCATTCTCTTGAAGGTCTTTTTTCTTTTTTGTGTCCACTTATTTAAAACCATTTGTAATAGTTGCACCTTGACACTCATATTTTCTTATTTAACTTATTTAGTTTAACAGGGTTGGCTGTGAAATTTTGGCCCTCATGAACTTGCAAATATTCTATTATTTTTCTTATTTTCATCAAAATTTGGAATGAACATCAAAAAATAAAAATTTTGGTGGCAAAATAATCAAAAAAAATTATCTTAAAATATAATATAATAAATAATAACAAGTTTACGAGATCAAAATAGAATAACCCTTCTTCTTTATGTGGTTGGGACAAGAACGTCACTCCATTACTTCATAAATAGTTCAAACATCATGTCAAATGTTAATTACAAAATAGGCCCATGTAAAGAAGGTGCCATTAAATTAACTTTCCTAAATAATTCAACTACAGCTTATTCACGCATAAATAACCCACAACTTTTCTGTTGGACAAACTAGTAAACAATTCTTTTTCTACGCTTCCAATATATATTTCCTTTCTCCAGAACCACCTGACCCATTCTACTTCCGTCCAAAATTTTGCTCAACATGGAGAGCTTAAGTTTTTCCATTGGTATAATAGGTATCAAATTAAATGAACTTAACTTTCCCAAGTTTCTTTATGATATATTGTACTTTCAGCTTGATGAAGTTCTTATGATTGTTTGCAGGCAACATCATCTCCGTGCTAATGTTTCTTTCTCCACTGTAAGTGAAATTGTGTGCCTGCATAATAAATTCTGGAAGGTTAATTAACTAATATTTGAAGCGCTTAGTTTTGTTAAGATATAATGATATATATTTTGTTGTTGTTGAACATTTTCAGGAAGACATTTTGGAGGATTGTGAAGAATAAATCAACTGAGGAATTTGATAGTTTTCCTTACATTTGTACACTTTTGAGTTCATCATTATGGACCTATTACGGGATCACAAAACCAGGAAGTTATCTCGTTGCCACGGTTAATGGTTTTGGTGTGGTTGTTGAAATTATATATGTTTCTTTGTTCCTCAGTTTTGCACCTCCAAAAAAAATTGAAGGTAAAAAATTATTGTCTTCCTAATCATCTTTACAAACTAGTATAATCATATTTTTTTACGATGAAACCATCGTGATAAAAACATTAATGTTTGATATATATAGGACAACACTGCCATACTTGTTGGGATTTTAGACGTGGGATTTTTGGCCGCGGTGATTTTAGTCACACATGTTATGATGACCGGAGAAATAAGGATTTATGCAATAGGTTTCATGTGTTCAGGACTAAACATCATCATGTATGCTTCGCCTCTTTCAGCCATGGTAAGATCGCAAGCATTTCTGTTAATTGTTAGATTTGAATGTTATAATTAAGTTGGTTCACACTTACATTTGGTCTAAGTTGTTCTTTAAATCTTTATTGTTTTATGAAGAAAGCAGCTAAAATTTTTTGAAGTTCTCTGATACTAGCTTCGAAATTTTGAGTCCTACAATAATTGTTGGTTTTCTTAATTTAGAAATTTAACCCGTAATTTTAAAATGTTTTGAGAAGCCAAAAGTTTCATGAAAATTAGGGTTACTCTGGTTTCTTCTTGTCCAACTTTGAGTTTTAAACGTAGTGTATTGAGTTCAATTAGGCATTTATTTTTGTCCACCAATCTAAGCTTTCTATGTTTTGGATGTTGAATTGCCTGAGGTTAGACAAGAAATATGTGGATCTTGAACTGGCTGGCTTAGTAAATTCTAACAAGCATTATATGGTGGTTTAAGGGCAGTCCCCCTACCCCCCAAAAAAAAGAGAATTGTACATCGAGTATATTATTTGTTAAATTGGCTGGAATGACATAAGATGATAAGCGTCCCTTCTCAGATCTTCTTCTTTTTTCTTTTTCTTTTTTTGGGATAAAACTACTCAGATTTATTCCTAGTCCAGCTTTCTTCCAACATCTTTTATTCTCAAGCTCTACTCAAAATGGGAGGGGTCATCAGCACAAGATTCCATTTATTTTTATTTGATGGTGGCTAGAGTTTCTATGTATATTTGATTGAAGAAGGGAAAGGAGTATTATGATTTAATGGTTAGTATAGCAATTGCATAAAAAATTTCTGTTGACTTCACCAAAACTTAAATGGTGAATGTTGGCAACCAACATTACGGCATATGTTATGCATTTGTGAATTTAAGTAACTTTTAGTAATTTGCTTAAACCATACTATTCGTTTAGTAATATAACCAAATCTCACACCGTCAACTATTGAAAATGGGAAGGGCCATGACACAATATTTTAGTTTAGTCTTGTTTTGAAATATTTCTACATTAGTTGATAATTATAATCTCCTGAATTTTCAGGAAACGGTGGTGACAAAAAAAAGCGTGGAGTATATGCCATTCCTCCTCTCATTTTTCTTTTTCTTAAATGGTGGGATTTGGACTTTCTATGCCGTGCTTGTGCAAGACTGGTTTCTTGGAGTAAGTTTTCTCAATCATCATCACTTCAATAACTAGATACTAATTAGGGATGGGCAAAAACCCGGTGAATAACTGACTGGCATTTGTTAAGAAACATCTCGCAGGTATTTGAATTAGTTTTTTAAACTAACTACGTCAAATAGAGTCGTGGATACACCTCTCCAGCTTCGGGTGAGAAATATAAAACTAGAAATTTTGCTAGTATCGAATAGGGGTGTTCAAAAATCAGTCAAGTCAAACTGTTGAGTCGAGTCAAATTAAAAAAAAATTTGACTCGACTTGTTCGACTTTCTACTCGAAATCGAACTAATTAAACGACTTCTCAACTCGATTTTGAATTCAATTTTCAATTCAAATTACAGGTCGAATACCGATTTATAAATTGACTAGCTTGACTGGTTTACCGGTCGAGCAAGTCGTTTGACATGACCGGTCAAATAAGTCAAACAAATATATATATATATATATATGTATGTATGTATGTATGTATGTATGTATGTATGTATGTATGTATGTAGATTTACAATTATAATAATATATTAATGTATTTGTTTACATAATATTCTTAATTCTTAATAATTAAATATGTTATTAACTGATAATATTATTTTTTTGCTTACTGCTTAAATATCTTTTCTTTGTATTATTTGGTGTAATGTACAAGTTATGTACTTATACATTAATGTAAGTGTACAACTTATTAATGTAACACTTTTGTTCCAATAACTAATTATTGAATTACTAATTTTCTTTTAATACACATAGATACTAGAGTTAAGTAATTAGATGTACTAAAGTATTTAATGAAATATCTACATATTATATATGTATACATACATGTTCTTATGTTTATATGTTAAAATTTGTATAACTTATAATTGTAATAAAAATATGTTTTACATAACATTTAATTTATATACTTATATAATTATACTATATAACTTATTAACATAATGTTTTTACTATTAACAAGTATATTAAATGCATTACTAACTTACTATTAATATAGATCATATATATTTCTATATACTTATAGAAATATAACTTAATAGGGGTTGGTGATTCAGTAAGATTTTTCTATATGAATTGATTTTGGCAAGTGGTTCTAATGAGTATTTGGGATTTTGTAAATCAATTTTAATATTTGTATATATTATATACACTAATACATATTCATATATTAAAATTTGTAACTTTTGTATGTGTGTGTGTATATATATACACATATATATATATTATGAATTATATTTTTGTACACACATTAATATAAAGATGATAATGTAAAAAATGAAATAATTAAAATAAAAGTGTTGCATTAATAAGTTGTACACATATAAATTTAATACACTTTTGTGGAATGATATGGAGTTTGTGGGATAACATACTAAATTTTAGAGTTAAAATATAGAATAGAAGAAGATTAAGTGTTAGACTTATTCGACTTGTTCGACTCACCGGTCGAACAAGTCGAATTTAAACGACTTGACTTTAATAGACTTTGGGTTTATATGACTTGATTTTGACTTTGAAATTTTCAAGTCGAAAGTCAAACAAGTCAGGTGGATCAAGTCGAAAAGTCGAACAACTGTCAAATGAACACCCTTAGTACCCAACCCTCACAGAAAATAAGTAATTTTGCACATGAATGAAGCCCTAGCCATAATTTTTCTAACCATATATCAGCTATTTTTTCCTTACCCTCCCTATAGCTTTCTTCTCTTGTTATCTGCTTAGTATCATCCCGAACATTTACTGGTATTGAAATGACGTCGTTTCACATATTTTGCGAAACAAAATTACCGTTGAAGAGTTATCATGTGAGTGGCATGTGAGACTCTGAACCGCTCTCAAACTACCAGAATTTGACATAAGTATTTATTTGACACAAATTGAGAAGTTAGATTACTAAAATGACACAATTAAAAGATATTGGATACCAATATTCAACTCTATGAAAAATTTAGGTACTATTGGTTTCATTTACTCATTATCAACAACGAATTGAACATGGTTCCTTTAGAACTTTGTTCAACGGATCATTACCCTATAAATGTGGCATAAGGCAAAAACCAATCGCGTAAAGCAAGCAATCATCTAGATATAACTTTGGAAAAGAAAAATAAGTAGGAAAAGATTACTGATACGTTGCTTAAGATATAATTAGATATATTGCGTATGTTCACAAGTGAAAAACATATAATAGTTGTCAAATGGGTGAAGTGAGCAAGATATGAGCGAGAAGTATTCATAGCGTCATTTATGCTCAAACAGTCGGATCTTTTACCATTCATCATCCCAAATCGTATAGTTTCGTTTTCTTATATAAAAGCATCGGTCATAATAAGGCCACAAAGTTGTTAAAGAATATAACACTCCAATTTGCGATGCTTTCCTGAGTTTGCCGTCCGATCACTAGAAATCCAATCTCCAGTTCCATATAGGCCCAACGAATAATGGTTAGGAAAACAAAAGAACAAAAAACAAACCGAGTAGGTAGATATACTAAAAGAAGAAAGAGGATGTACCCCAAAATTAATCGAATTTTTATATATGTATAATAAACTCAACAGGATGCATAACAATCTGCCATAATATATTGGTTGTGCATGCGAAAATTCTGTTAATCTTTATGATGGTGTTAAAAATTAAACTTTAGTAAGAAGAATTTGAGAGTTGGGAGTGCAAAATATTCAAAACTAATATCGAGGGTGCAAGGTAAAAATTGGGTATATGTTAGAGGGTAAATGGAATTAGTCCTAACAACAAAAATTAATATTGAAGAGACTTTAGGAAAATTATTGGTTGGTACTTAGAAAATTTCTTTATCCTTATAGAGAAGTTTTGTTTAATTACGTATTTGGATGAGGACCCGAAGAGAAAGGTGTGGGAAAATGTACTATAACCCATAACATAACGTTGTGAGCAACGTCAAATTGTCTCCATCCTTATCGCATCAGATCTTCTGACTAAAATCCTTTACTTTCTCGATCTTCCTTATTTAATATGAAGTCTTCCATTATGGAGAAAAGATGGTACTATATTTTGGAGGGTTTAAAGAGAGTAGAGTACAGCAAATGTTACTTAACTCAGCAGTACAAGACGACCACTTCCTACACCAGATATTGGTCGCAAGAATAAGACAGGTATTACAACCACCATCTTGTTTCTTGGAAGGTCAAATAGATCAATGATTGTTGGTACAATTAGTTCATTTGTCTACAATTTAGGCCCTTCTTCCCGCTTGATTGAAGTCGGATTTATCATTTTCTGGTCACCAGTCGAATCCTCCATTGACAATTTTTTCCTTTTATTTATTTATTTTTTGGGGTAGGCATCAATTCACAAATATTAATAATGAGGTAAAATCCAGCTAAAGATCTTCTATCTCACTTCTTATTCAACTCTCTATCTCACTATCCAATGAACTAAAATTCATAATTATATTTAAAAGAGAATCTTAATATTTCAAATAGATAATTAAATATAAAATAGAATAGAAAATGTTTTCTCATAAATTTCACTTACACCATGTGTGGTTTGGAAGTTCTACACATACCCCACCCCACTGTACATAGTTCCCCAACCCCATGCCCACCCTTCCCAGCCCTCAATTTAAACAATAATTTCTAACAGATTATCGTGTCAACCCTTGAGTTGACTAACCTAACCCGTTTAATTTCGTGTCATAAACGGGTTGATCTAATAATGGTTCGATAAATTTTGAATCGTATCATAACCTATTAATTTCGTATCGTAATCCTATTGTATCAGAAATTGCCAACCCTAAGTTATGTCTATGGTACATAATATTTGTTACGTTTATGTCAATGGTACATAATATTCTATTTCAAGCCAGTTGTAGTACGATACTTTGAGTATTTGGACAAAAACTAGTAAAAATACTGTAAATATTATCATCCAATAACTTAGGATAAGTATAGACTAATTAGTTAGGTTATGTAATTATAATTACTTTATACTTATTTGGATGTTTATGCTTATATCTATAAATATGTACACTTACTCTAATGTCTATATGTAGTACTGTTATACACGAATTTATTTATCACTAATCATTTGTCACTTTTATTTATTTGATCAAATTTTGAATAAAATATATAATAAAATTGATCTGATATTTCATTATTTACAAAAGAAGTAATATCTTCACCATCCTCTATCACGTACATAAAAAAGTATTCGTATAAAATAAAGAATCATTTAGTGATAACATTTTAATTAATAATTAAGTTACTTTTGTTAATATTTTATCTCAAATAGAAAATATCGTTTCTTTGAAGTAAAAAACATGAAATCCCTTTTTCAAAATAAATTGTTGTAGTAATGAACTAGAAGTATTAATTTCTATTCTGTTTTATTTTAAATTCATAAAAGTTATTCTTATTTTTTTACTTTTTTCATTTTGATTTCCTCACAAATCATTTTTTTTTGTTTTTTTTTTTTTTTTTACCAAGTTAATTAGTATTCAAAACCGAAAAGGATTGGGGATATTGTACCATTAGTTGAGGGTATATTTGTCAATAACAATTGCACACTAGTAGACTTGTTCTTCCTTCGCTGGATACTAAAGCAAAAGCACAATGTTGTAGCCTTGCAGGTTTCAAAATTTGAAGCGTAAGTTGTGTAAATGGGCTAAACCAAATATAAGTGGAATTTACCCTTTTTGTGTTGGGCATGCACGGAGGGATGAACATTTTGAAATCATTTGACAGTTACAACCAACTATATTTTCAGAATAAAATGTGTCAAGAATTTAAAAGCTTCACCTTATTAGACATTGATCAATGAAAAAAATTAGTAAGTTCCTATGTTCGAAATATTTAACGGAAATAGGGAATAGCATCCATTTAACTGTGTTACTAGTTGTTAGCATTTAATATTTCAATGCATCTTTATTTTATTAAAAAAAAAGTCCCACCTTCTAACGACTCGAACTTATGAGTTATAAGTCATAGGAGAAACGTCTAACCATCTAAAATATATTTCGTTATAATATTTCTATCATTTATATATAGTCATAAAATGACAAATTATGCCACTCGTCGCTCATTAAATCCAAAAAATGAACAAAATCTGAGACTTTTGTAAATAGTCATAAATTCTTACTTTGTAAATCATTTTTAACTTAATAACTTAAAAAAGTCCACATTTCACAAAATTTGAGTTGCTGGACTAAAAATACAAATTTCGGCCGCGACTTTCTTCAAGTTGTTTTTCTTCCCATAGAAATCAAAGACGAAAACGAAAAGAAAAGGCCCAAGCATTATTACACTAATTTACTTTTTAATGGGGTAAGCTTTTTCTTTTTTGTTTTTGAGCACTTCAATACTTCAAAAAATTAGTTATATGTGTTTTTTTGGAAAACAACTCTTTTCATATCCTTTAACGACTCAAACCAATAACAAATAAATTATAAAGAAAGTGTTTACTACTTAACCTGTACTTCAATATCTAATTATATATGTATGTTGCAATTTTTATGACGATAAGTTTGGTACGTTTCATATAGGTACCTAATGGGATAGGATTTATTCTAGGAACAACTCAACTGGTACTCTATGCAATTTATAGGAATCAAAATGCTTGCAATCGTTCACCCGCAGACTTTGAAGAAGCATCGCAGCGGCATGATCTGCACATCTACTCCCATGATCCATCTTCTGCCTCAAGGGGCAAAAGTTTAAGGACAGAAAGAAAACATTTAATTTGAGGCATCCAATATGCATAATACTTTTTTTTTTTTTTTCTGGCTTTTGATTATTGAGTTAATTTTTTTTTTCAACTTTCTTGTCATTGTAGTTCGTTACATTTTGTTTAAATTAAATTCATTGATATCTAATATGTTGTTTATATTAAATAAAGCCTAACACTTTGTGAAGCTAAAGTCTAAAGATAAAAGGGGCGGATTCAACGGCAGGTTAGAATTGTTTAGGTGTAAATAAGTTGAGGTGAAATTCAATACTAGTAATGCTCAAGTTTGAATTCGGTATACGTATAAGTGTTTGAATTTGAATTCGATCGAATACTTCAATTAGAGCTTGAACTTGATTCAGTTCGGCTTGACATATTTATGGTGAGTTCATGCTTGATTCAAATAATTATTAAATTCAATGATAAATCAAATATACTCGATTTTGAATTTTGAATGAGTTTAACTTCATAAAAAATTATTATAACAATTTTTATCTGGGCAAATTTTAAATAATAAATTCTATGTTTTAAAATAAAATAAAATAGAAAACAATAGTATATTAACTTATTTGAATTTTAACTCTAAGTCAAATATTTCACTTGGAGAGCAAGTGAAAGACTGACTTCTACAAATAATGTTAATATTTATTAAAAGAATTAGATTTTTTAGATGCAAAAAGGAAAAAAAGAAAAACCTAAATAGCAGATTTTTTTCATTCACTAAAAGAATGTGGAATACGTAGGTGAGCCTCTATGAGAAATATTTACAAAATTTTAACAGTGTTTTGAAAAAATAAAGGAAAAATCATTCTATTATATTAGTCATTTACATTCCCTATTAGTATTTATTTAATCTCTCATTTTTGAAATAATAATTTTTAGTCTCTTGCAAATGTAAGAAGTTGCATTTCGGTCCCTAGACCCAAACCTGACCACTTTTTGGCTTGAATTAGTCATGTACTGTTCATCATGACATATTTTTTAAGTGCAATTTGGAAACTCGTTATTTCTTCCCAATAAAATTTAGAGAAAAATATCGTAAGTCATTTCTTGAAATGATTTTAAATATAAATAAATACAAACTCATTGATAATCAATCATTTACTTTATATCCTTCATACTCATAGATGAATTTTTGAATTTACACTAAAAAATTATGCCATGTGAATAATACATGACAAATTTAGGTAAAAAAAGATCCGCGATTTGATTTAGGGACCAAAATTTCACGTATTACACTTGTGAGGGACTAAAATTATTATTTTAAAAATGAGGGACTATATAAATATAAATGCATAATGTGAGAGACTAATTTAATAGGATAGTTTTTCCAAAAATAAAAAAGGACAAAAAGTTTGGGTTTTCTCCAAACACAATAAAAATCACTAATAAAAATTCCTTTAATCATTAAAAAATTAAATTATGGGGAAAATGTGGAAATAGATTTAAAGAAATAAACAAGACCAAGAAAATGTTTAGATACTTCTTAAACATAATACATAAATAATGAATTAAAATAAAAATGAGAAGTGGACAACTGAAGTCTGGAAAAAAAAAAGGTGCAATGACTGAAAAAGGGCATGTATTATTATTATTATTATTATACTACTAAACCCTTATAAAATGCATAGCACACTTACAAAACATGTTAATACAGAAAATTCTTGGGTAGCCGTCCCTTCCCGTCCCCTAATGGTCTACCCAAACTCAAAAAAAAAAAAAACAATATCAATTATGTCGAGTACATAGTTGTTGCTCAACAATAGTCATTCGGGTTGCATAATATTAGTTAGATAAATGTTTGTTAGCTTATTACCATTAGGATCGTTTTGCGAATGATCTAATTATAACAAAATCTTTCAAATACCGAGTTTGTTCGTCAAACACGTCCTATAGTTAATTGTACGCATAGTATTTGATTATATATTTTTATGTAGACCAAAGTAAATGGCAAACTTCGTCAATTCATGACTAATTTAAATCCCCTCACCTCTTAGTGAAGGGGAAAGAACATTTACAAAAGCTCATGCTAATCTGCACTATATCCTCTATGATAACTCCGAGCAAGCAATTTAGTTTGCTGCCCTGACTGATCTCATCAACAATCTTCTTGCAATTTGACTAGACTATGATCCTCTGGCATCCATTTTCCTTTGATTTCTGAATTGCCAATCTGATTAGCATAAGCTTCCGCAGTTGTAGCATCTGCAACCTGTTTTAGAAGTGATGCCCGGGTCCCTTCAATCCTCCCTTGGTTCTTCCTTGCTACTACTCCCAGTCCTGCCTCATTTGTTCCATTCCTGAAAGTTGCATCAGAATTTAGTAGTATATATCCAGTCGGTGGTGGTTCTTACTTGGTGGTCTATTCAGTATTGCTTGCGCTATTTTCAACTTCTTGTTTGTCCTCTATTTTTGCTTCTTTGAATTTATATAGCCCATTCTTCAGTTTTTGTCCTGATCATCAAATATGCATCCTTGTGCTTTCCATTGGCATTTAGAACCAGTTGGCTTCATTCTTCCCTTTCCACGGGTGCCGAAGAAAATTTGCAGTGATTTCAATATGTTCTTTCCGATTAATTCTTCCTGCTGCCTCTTGCATTTCTCCTACCACATCTAAAAGATCGATCTTTCTTCTTTGGTACCATCCCATTGAATTGGAAAAAGCTTCCATGCATCTTGCACCTGTCTACAGAACAACAACATATGTTCAACAGGTTTTGTTTTGTCTCTACATCTAATACACATTACTTCCCCTTTCTTTATCCTTTTGTAGACAACTTCATTAGTTGGCACAGTTTCATGTAAACGTTTCCAGATGAAATGTTTGACTTTGTGCTTTATATTTAAGTTCCATAATTGTTTCCACTGAGATGATCTCCTATTTGCTGAGCTGTTTTCCCCTTGGTTATCCTGTGCACCTACTTTCAATGTTTGACTCATTTTTCCTTGAACATGTCCTGATCATTTAACTGAATAGTCACCATTTTGTGTATGTACCTGCAATAGTATCTGGATCAATGTTGGGCTTTTTTTCAATGAATAGGTCCTGTAGTAAATCTTGATTTTACTTCTTGCCTTGTATCAACTGGCAGATAATCTGAGTCTGACAATCCTCTGCCTTCAAAGAGATCAATTTTCTATTATGACTTTCTGGTAGCTATCTCCAGCAGCTGGAAAGAAAACTCCAGACTGCGCCAAATTTAGGATTATTGTTCCTCATTTTTGCCTTGAAAACTTCAGAGTAAGGGAAGTATCATCCTTTGATTATTTTAGTGGCAAGCAAGTTTAAATTTGTGATCATTCTCAAAACTTGCTTTGCCAGTAAAGCAGTGTTGAAAGTCTGAATGTCCCCGAAACCTAATCTTCCTATTCCTTTTGCATTAGTCATTCTATTCCAATTTAGCCAGTGCATCTTTTGCTCTCCTTTGTCATTGCCTTACCAAAATCTTGTCATTTCTCTTGTAATATGACCAGAGATGTGAAAGAATGGTCAAACTCATACAGCTATTATGTGTATTTATGAATAATACAATAGCCTATATTTACAGGCTTATAGCTACAATGAATTTAAATTGTACAATGAATATAGACACTGACTAATAAGATAACTATACATAAATTTAGGCACTAATGAATAATGTAACTATACAATGAATGTAGACAATAAAATTTATATTAACATCTCCCCTCAAACTCAAAGTAGTTGAGTACAGACCAACTGGAGTTTGGAACACAAGGCGAGAAAATAACCGGGTGGATGAACCGTAGTGAAAATGTCAGCAGTCTGATCCTGTGAGGAAACAGATTATAACTGAAGAGTTCCATGAGCCAGATCCTGGCGAACAAAATGACAATAATTTTCGATATGTTTAGTACGCTCATAAAAGACATTGTTGTGAGCAATTTGTATAACATTCCGATCATCACAATGAAGAAGAGTAGTAGACAAGTGAGAAACGCCCATATCTTCAAGTAACCACCGAAGCCAAATAAGTTCTTGAGTAGTATCAGTAACTGAGCGATATTCAGTTTTGGTACTAGAATGAGATGTAACGGTCTACTTCTTGCTTTTCCAAGAGATAAAAGATGTACCAAAAAAAAAAAAACTGTAATAGAGCGTCTATCCGTGGGATCACCGGAGCAATTAGCAACACGTGAATCAAGTGTGGAATGGCAAGAAAAATGAAGACCATGGAATGGAGTACCCTTGAGGTATCGTAAAATGCAAAGAACAACTGCAAAATAAGTTGTCCTGGGAGCTACCATGAATTGACTGACAACATGAACAGCGTAAGCAATGTCAGGTCTAGTAACTATAAGATAGACTAAACTACCTACCAACTGACGATATACCGTAGGATCTGAGAGACGGGACCCATCACGAGAAGTGAAGCGATCTTTAGTCTCAATGGGAGTAGAAACAATTGTAGTATCAGTTAAGTCAGTCCAAGCAAGAAGATCTGACATATACTTGACCTGAGTAAGAAAGTATCCATCAAAATTTGAAGAGACCTCAGGACCAACTTCTAGAAAATAACTTAGAAATTCCAAGTCCTTCATCTCGAAATGTTGATAGAGATGACGTTTTAAGACAATGATACCATCAAGATCATCCCCAATAATGATCATATCATTCACATAAAGTAAAAGAAGAATAGTACTACCATCTAATACTCGACAAAAGAGAGCTGAGTCATAAGGACTAGAGGTGAACCCAAATTGCTAGATAGTGGAGCTAAACTTAGAAAACCAAGCTAGAGAGGCTTGTTTGAGATCATAGAGAGCCCGACGAAGCTTACAGACCTTGTCTGCTGGATGATCATAACTAGGAGGTATAGACATCTTCAACAAGGTCACCATTAAGGAAGGCATTCTTAACGTCCATTTGAAATAGTTGCCAATAACGAACAACAGCAACAACAAATAAACTACAAACAAAAGTAAGACGGGCAACAGGAGCAAAGGTTTCTTCGTAATTAATGCCATGTTCTTGAGCAAAACCTTTGGCAACTAAGCGAGTTTTATATCTTAGAGCTCAATTGTGCCATATGAGTGAGTTTTAATCTTGTAGACCCATTTACATCCATTAGTAGATTTTCTAGGTGGTAGGTCCACAAGATCCTAAGTATGCATCTTATTAAGGGTCTGCAATTCATTTTTCATAGCTTTCTACCACACAGGGTTAGAACTTGCCTCTCGAAAAGAGGTGGGTTTTTGGAAAGATAAGACAGTAGAAAAACAATGAAAATCATGAAGACGAGTGAGAACTTCTCTTACACGATTGGATCTACGTAAGGTAGGTGGAGGCAATTCCAGAGAGACAACAAGAGTAGGAGCCTCAGATAGAGCATGATCTTGGGTCAAGCCATTAGTCGAGCTATCATGAGAAGATTCAACAACAGGTTCGTTAGGAAAAAGATCACTAGATGGATTAGTAAAGAGAATTGGAGAGGAAACGACAGGGAGATGAAATTCAGACATAGAAGAAAACATTTTATCTTCCCATAAGACAACACGACGAGATATACAGAGTTTTTTGGACTGCGGATCCCAACATCGATAACTTTTATGTTCAATCCTGTAGCCAAGGAAACAACACAACCTTGCACGAGATTCTAATTTATGGTGCTCATGTGGTTGGAGTAGAACAAAACAGGCACAATCAAAAATTTTAAGTTGTGTATAATTAAGAGTAGATTGAAAAAAATGTTCATAGGAAGTCTAATTATTAATGATAGAAGATGGAACCCGATTAATGGAATAAACAGCAGTAAGTGCTGCTTCGGCCCATAACTGTTCGGGCAAGAAGAAGAAATGAGGAGTGCACAACTAGTAACAAGTATATGTATGTGTTTGTGTTCAACATGACCATTTTGTGAGGAAGTTCCTGGGCATGATCTATGTACCACAGTGCCATTTTGGTGAAGAAATTCCAGAAAAGAGTGTTCTTTATGTTCCATGGCATTATCAGTACGAAGTATTTTGATAGTACTAGACAATTGTGTTTTGATCACGCTGGCAAACTCACGATAAATTGCAAACAAATCTAATTGAAATTTACAATGCATTAGATAAATTCAAGTATATCGAGAAAAATCATCAACAAAAATAACAAAATATAGGGAACCACCCATCGTGGATGAAGGAGAAGGTCCCTAAATATCTGAATGAACAAGATCAAATGATGCACTAGATATAGAATCACTTTTATTGAAAGGTAAAGCATAATGTTTTGCAAGTTGATATGAAGCACAATCAAAATCAGTATCCTCAACAGAACCAAAATGTCCCTTAACAACTAAAGTTTTAAAACGACTAATAGAGACATGATCAAGGCGTGAATGCCATAAATCAATAGAAGAAGGAGAAGCAGCGGAAAATGATAAAGAAAATAAGTGAGATAGAAGGCGGAGATGAACTAACTCAAAAAGACGACCAACTTTACGCCCAGTCCCAAGAATCTGCCCTGTCCGAGAATCCTGCACAGAACAACCAGAAGGTGTGAACAATATATGTGGGCCTAATTCACACAACTGACCAACTTATACCAGAATAAGCAGACCATGAGTTTGGGAATGAGAAAAGTATTAGGAATGGAAACTATAGAGGTGGATATGTTGCCTATATGACTAATACGCATAGTAGAACTATCAGCTGTATGAATAGGTGGGGCAGAGAAATTTTGATGCTTAGAACTAAAAATGCTAAGGTCAGAGGTCATATGGTTGCTATAAGTAGAATCAAAGTACCAAGGGGAAGTACTTGGAGTAACAGAAAGAGAAGTAGATGGAGCTGAGTTAAGCAGAACCTATTTAAGCATTGATTCAATATCACTGAGAGTAACATTGGAAGACGAAGATGCACGACCTCGAGATGATGATGGAGGAACATCATCAACATCAATAGTAGCGGCAGTAGCACGATGTGGGCCAGACTTAATTGGAACATGTCCTGGTCATCTTGAAGATCTGTATGGATTCTTGGGATATTGTGCAATAAAATGGCGAAGGCCTTTCTTTTGACAGATGCGATAGACACAGCTAGGGCAATCTAAAAAAATGTGACCAAGTCTGTCATGACAATAACGGCATTCCTGTGGTTGAGATGGTATTTGAGGAGTCCTTGTAGCCAAAACATTGCCAATGACATGGTAACCAAAAGTAGGACCCAAAGCCTTAAGGGTACGAAGACGAGTTCCCAAAAAAATAACCTCCTAAAAGGCAAACTCAAGTATAGGTAATGGATGCCGGTGAAGCAATGATGCACGGATGGGTTCAAAATCATCATGTAGAGCCATAAGAAACTGCATCAGACGCTGTTGACCTCGATGAGCAAATTATTTTGCTGCATCCCAACTGAGGATCCGAAAATGCCAATTGATCCCATAAATTACTGATATGAGCAATAAAAGAGTGAATAGATTGGTTTGATTCTTGTTTCACATGATACAAAGTAGTAAGAAGACGAAACTAATTAGCCAGGTCCTTGTTGATGTATCGATTGGCAACGAAATCCCACAGATCTTTAGCAGAGTTGACATGTCCAAATTACTGACGTAAGGAGGGGATAGAAGTATTATTAGGATCCAAGTAATGATTTGGTGGTTTTTACTATTCCAGAATTGGAGCTAGAATAGAATCGTCAACAATTCGTCATAATTTACGACCTTTAAGGAAACTTTGCATTTCCTGGGCCAACAAAACATAATTAGATTCATCTAAGACAGTGAAAATGGGATGAGAAATATCCGATTGGGCCACAGAAGTACAAAACGAAACAATAAACCAAGAACTAAATTAATAACCAGCCAATTTTGAAAAGAAAAGTTTACTGTGGGAGCAAAATTGGGAAAAATTGAATCCACAAATGAATTTAGAAGGCCAAAAATAGTAAGGAATCGGGTTAAATCGGAGTAAAACAGACCGAACCAGAGCAAAGAAAATGTTGAACAATGAACCAGACCGAACGATTGATGAAGAGAACTAGACTCAGAACACGTGGCAAGCTGATCTGACAGAACTGATAATGTGGCAGATGATGTGGCTGAATGGTGATGATTTATTGTTGACGTGGCTGATGACGTGTTTGCTTCGGTGTATGTGGCTTAGTGGTGATGACGCGTTTGCTGACGTGGGTTTTTTTTCTTCAACCTCTAGCGGGCAGACCCGAATATCAGTCGGGTCAGAAAACGTGTCGAGCAAGTGAGAAAGCTTGGATTGGTTTTTGGTCGCAAAAAAAATTCTAAGATCGATCAGAGGAGGTTTAGGAACAATTTGAATGCTATCTTGGGACGTGGAAAGGATTGAAAATCAATCCAATAACTTGAGAAGGCTATGAAAAACAAGGTCAAACTACAAACCAGATTATGAAAGAAATACCACCGGAAAAACAAGAAGATTCCGATCCAAAATCGGGCTCTGATACCATGACAAGAGTTGTGAAAGAATGGTCAAACTTATGTGGGTATTTTTGAATGATACACTAACCTATATTTATAGGCTTATAAGTACAACGAATTTAGACTGTACAATAAATCTAGACACTGACTAATAAAGTAACTATACATAAATTTATACACTAATGAATAATGTAACTATACAATGAATGTATTGAGACAATGAAATTTAATTAACATAATATCCTGACTTGGCCTTTTTAACAGTTTTAACACAGATATAGCATAGGAAGCCATCGAAATTACCACAGATAGAAGTTACCTTTTCTTGCATTACTCAATAGCTTTCCTTTCTACCCCTATTGAGATTTTTTATCCCACCTCTTATGTAGCCAAATACATTGTTCTTCGATCTTATTACAACCAGAGGTAGTCCTAAATATTTACCATGATTCACTAGTTTAATGTTTCCCATGACTTCAGCAGTCTTGCCAAAGACATCTTGTTTGGAATTCTTGCTGAAGAAGACATTTGATTTTTCCCGGTTTACATTTTACCCAGAAGCCATATCATATATTTTCAACATCCTCATCAGTTCCTGCTTCATCTGTTGTTGATTACAGGGTTAACAACACTTTACCCCCTAAATTAGGTGGGTAATTATATTTTACTCCTCTAAACTATAGAAATATATACTTTGCACTCTATTCACATTATTGACATCCTTTAAAAAATTTAAAATATCAAGAAAATTTAGTTAAATGGCTTAAATGGCCTTAGTATTATATTTTGATTTTTTTATGCATTTAATCGATTTTTGATAATTATAAAAGAATTAGGAGAAAAATAAAATATAATAACACATTGATATATTTGACTTTAGGGTGTGAAAATGTCAGAAAATATTGAATTATATTATATCCAATATTGTAATTTGCACAAGTTAAACCAAATATTAGAAAAATAAAATACTAAGAGACATCAAAAAATCACAAAGTTTTATAGAAAATGTATTTTCATACAATACTTAAAGAAAGTTTTTCAAAACGAAATAAATCCATTTGGGAATTGTTCTACCAGTTTGCTTAAATATTAAAATTCGAAATAATATAAAATAAAATCTAAAAAATTTAAAAATTTGACCAAAAAAAATATTGATAAGATTATATTGAAATATTATATAGTTTATTTTTTTTTATTTTTAAATAATTATCACATCACTATCGAAGAGACAGATATATGTTTATTCACGAATTTACATATATAAAAAATCAAAATATAGTACCAAGGATATTTTAGTTATTTAATTAGATTAACTTAATAATTTTAATATTGATAATAAATGAATAGTGTTAATGGGAGACAATATATATTTTTATAGTTTAGGGGGACAGTGTAATTGTCCACTTAGTTCAAGGGACAAAGTGTTATTAACCCTTGATTACAGAAATCTAAAGACTCATGAACAAAGAAAAAATGTGAAATAGTTGGACATTCTTTAGTAACTCTCAGACCACTCATCATGTGACTCCCTAAAGTCCTCACCACATAAAAACAAAAGGTAGGGGATAGTGTATCCCCTACCTTATCCCTCTAGGCAGAACATAGGTAATTTTTTCTCCATTAAGATTTAAAGAATAGGATACAATCCATAATCCGCTTGATCCACTGACTATAGAATCCCTTCTTTTGCATTATTCTACCCAAAAAAATTTATTCTACCCTGTCATATATTTTTTTCATATCAAGTTTAACAACTATGTAAGCATTCTTCCCCTTCCTTTTGTTATTTAGAAAGTGGACGTATTCATAAGAAACAATAATGTTGTCTAGAATTTGCTTACATATCACAAAAGCAAATTGATTACGACTAATAGAAGGATTTAGATTAAGTTTGACTTAAACCTTAGAGATGATCCTATAGAACACATTGCATAAACTGATTGGCCTAAAATTTGAAAGGTTAGTAAAAGTTGAAATTTTAGGAATCAAGGTGATAAGAGTTCTATTAACAATTTTAGACATAAAACTAGTATGGAAAAAGTTTGAATTGCCTCAACTACATCCTTAATTCCAGAATTTTTGAAAAAAATATAGAAGACATACTATTTAGACCAGGAACCTTATTAGAATATATGAAAAATATAAGCCCAAGAATGAAAATGTTGAATTAAGCCCAAGAAGATAATGAACTAACAAAAGCATTACTTTGCTTACCCAAAAAATAAAAAAAAATAAAAATAAAAATACATTACTTATATGTTGTCTCAGACTCTCAGACATTTTGTTAATTACAATCTTTAACTTTAGACAATTTCTTTAAATTATTATTTTTTTAAAATTCTACAATTGTCTTATGTATGTTTAATCCCGCTTTTATGCTTCCAGTCCAAAAATATCTTTCCAATTATATGTCTATATAATTTTGCCGCTCCCCAAAATAGAACTTCTGCATCTCTAAAAGTTTTGCGGTTCAAAATCATCAAAGCTGCAAAATTACATGTACACACATTGTCCTATCTTGAGTTGTAATCAGCGAAAACTATAGAAATAGCCTTAAAGTTTTGTTAGATTTCTTTTAAACCACCGAACTTTTCTTAATATAAATTTAGGCTATTAGGCTTCAATTTTTTTTTTCTTTTTTTTTTTAATTCAAATTCTTCTATTAACTGGCTAACTACGAATATTGTATGGGATGTACGACATTTCAAAGCACACTATTGCAACATCAATTAGTGAAATTTCGTACTTTGGACGCATTTGCATTAGGCAATGTTTTAATTTGCTAAAGTGCTATTATTTCTTCGAGAAATTCAAGTGTGAAAAGGAGCATGGAGGGCAATTTAATGTAGAGGTACATTTGTAAATCAAAGTCCAATTCTATTTAGTTAAGAGTTTTAGTATTTGAGTAGTTTGTTAATTAGTTTCCTAATTCATTTGTGAATTAGTGTTGAGTTTTATCTGTTAGTTTAGGTTACCAATTTTTATACGGAATATGCTGGCTATTATTTCCTATATATATATTGCTGCTGTTATATTTGTTATTGGGTCTGAAAAAAATAATAATAAAATTTTGATTTGTATCCCGTAAACCTTCGTGCCTCAATTGTTAGTTTTTGTTACTGCCGTTGGTTTGACTAGAACAAAAGTTATTTTTGTTTAATCTATTGCTGTGCATTAATTGTTTCAAGACATAAAAGCCTTGCGGCTTTATTACTCTTCTGGCCAACTTTATTTTTCATTGGATTAAAATATAAATTTTTTTGAGCTGACAAACGGTGAACATTGAGTTTTTTTGCTTTTCTTTAAAAAAAAAGATTGAGATAATCTGATGAGTTAATTTGTTCACCCAACTGTTTGCTCCAAATTATAAAGAGTTGGTTTAACCTAGATTGAGCAAAATACAATTATTGGTTAATGGAATAAGTGGTGCAAAAAGTTGATGATACAATCAGCACATTTGAGCAACTTATAATTCTTTGGTTCATAATAGAATAAATGCTGCAAAAAGTTGATCAAATAATATGAAATCATCATCATCATCTCAGTTTATTACTTTTTATATCTCAGAGGAAATAATATCTAAGTTGACACATTTGAAACGATAAGATGTTGGAGTTATCATCAACTATAATTCTTGGAGATCTCCAACAAACAAGTGCATACTTCCTGGGGTTTGGATAACATAGCCATTTTCATCTGGTGGGTTTTTTTCAATCATCCATCTTTGCATATCCTTGTTTGTCAAATTGTCCATTTCAGCTAAAAGTAAACACGGGGAATCCTGAGCCATCATTCTTGTAATGAGTGCATTTTTGTTTAATGATTCTCTCAGTCTCATAACAGAAGTTGCTGCAGGTCTCATCAGAAGGGTTGCTAGGGCGATATCCTAAGTCATGTATCAAACCATATTATATTGTGGTGCAAAAGCTAGGATTGTATATTGAGGGGGCAAAATTTAATAAACATATATTTATAGAAGGATAAATGACCCCAGTCATCCCTCAACTTTGAGCAAAGGTCCTATTTTGTCCCTCAATTTCAAAAAGATCCAATCTAGTTGCCAAAGTTACAAATTAGATCCTATTATAACCCTAAACCAGATTCCGTCCAAATTACTTCTAATAGATGTTAACATGTGTGGCTACATGCTAATGGGCAAGGGCATTTTGGAAAAACAGTAATTAAACCCACCTGATATACCTACAAATGTGTTTTACAAGTAGAGAAGGAATGGCCGAAATGGTGGGAAAATTTCCCGCCATTAAAACCCTATAAATAAGTTCATAATATAAAATGTGAGAGTGAGAAGATAAAAAAATCAGCTCATTTTGGATTGAAAACCGAGAGGAAGAGAAAGAGAGAGATGGTTGGATTCACTTGTCATTGTGGAAGTATAGCTAAAATAAGAACCTCATAGACTAATGCAAACCCATCCAGAAGGTTCTTAGGATGTGGAAGATATGGTCAAGACAATACCTGCAACTTTTTTGCATGGCATGATCCAGAGATCTGTGATAGAGCAAGGCAAGTTATACCGGGTTTGCTTGGATCTATGTGACGATACGAAGATGAGCTGGAGAAATGCAAGAAGAAAATAAGATTGCTGGTTTGGTTGCTTGTGTTGTCATGAGTTTGGATATTTGCAAAGGCTTTTCTTGGATCTGGAAATGGTCAACAATAGTTGTAGTATATTTAAGTAGAATAGGGCTTTTGTGTGTTCTTTATGGAACAAATTTTGTAAGTTGACCAATACAAGATAGCCCCTAGAAAATCTATATTTTGTCTTGTGCACGTGTACAGCCATGTATTCTTTCTTTGATAGAAAGAAGTAACTTTGTTAATGCAGCTCATTGTTTTGTCTTTGATATTGTGTCTGTGAAAGCTTAACTTTGCTAACCCTTTTCCATTGTACAGTAAATTTTAACTTACAACAAGGAAAATCTGATATATAAGATAAGTTAAAATATTATATAGCATTAATGCAACAAAGTAACTTCCAAAACATTACAATATCTTGCAACATTAGATATCCCAAAATCAAAAAACATCACTTTGTAGTAACAAAACAATATGTTTTAGAACATAGCATTCTACGCAAAAGTAGTCCTAATCCAGCCAACATGTTTCCCTTACAAAAATAACCAGTGCACAAAAAATAACAATAGTTTTCCATAAGATGTCTTTGCAACAAATCCAACTATAATACTCAATCAGAATCAAAGTCTTTTTGATGGATAAGTAGGTGCTTTGGAATTGTTGCTCCAGGTGCCAAATAGCAATGCCAATATGACTTCATGTAATTAATTAAAATTGCCTCTTTGGTTCCTGTAAGTGGAAATCTGATATTGATTCTTCTACTTGTGGATAGAGAGTGTTATCGACATTTGGGAGATTGGGTACTATGGCAGCAGTATACATTGGATGCATCACACCTTGGTGACTATGCCCTTCAATATCAACAACTGGTTAAAGAAATCTCTCAATACCAACCTACAATGATATGTGAAGTTATTTAGCAAGTGAAGTTCTTATTTTTTTTGGTAACAAGCCAAATTATTAGCATTTTGATAAACACTGATTAACCTCAAGATTAGCAGTTCGGTCTTGCTGAGACTCAGAAGAACTTTCAAGGGTACCAAGTTGGTGCTCTTGTTGAGTTTGAGTAGGCAATTGGACTAGTTCAACAGTTACCTAAAACATTACACAAAAATAGAAGTTATTTAAGTACAAGTGTTGTATAATAAACATGGCTATTAAATGTCCTACCTCAACACTAGCACTCTCCATATTTGCATCTGTAGGAGTCTCTTGATATTAATAGAACATTCATGCAAATTGTTTGCTACAGCGCCAACAGTTGTGCTCGCCTCATTTTCTTTTTGGCGGTATTCAGTGGGCAATCTCTCTTATTGTGGCCAGTCTTCTTCCATAATCCACACTTGTACCCTTTGCCTACAGTCCTTGAAATTTTTTGTAGTTTTCGTTTTGATGTTTTCTTCATTAATGAGTCAGGATCTTTTCGTCTTAGCTTCTTAAACCTGCCAGGTTGAGGTTGATAGATGGTGGCAGTATAGGTGGCAAATTAGGCCTTGGCCACATTTCTTGTCCATTGATAGGATTAATCACAGGATTATATGCACTGAGATGCATCTCCCTCGTGTAATAGTGGGAAAGATACAATTCTGGTGCTTCTCCATTATCCATGATTGCTCTTATGGTGTGTGCACATGGTATACCAGTGAGTTGCCATCTTCTACATGAACATGTTTTGCTAGGTAGTCCACAACAAATTGGTCATTTCCAGAACAATTAATTTGAAACTTAATGTCCCTTCTAACAAACATGCAACTATATCTAGCTACTTTTTCTGTATTGATGTCTAGGATTTTTCTTATCTTTGGGTGGATATCCCAATTCTTTTTTATCATCCACTGTCTTTTCTCTTGCATTTTCTTAGTAAGGTAAACTCTGATCCATTCTAGCATCCCAAGAATTGGCAAATTCCTTACACTCAACATCCTTGAATTGAAGCTTTCATAAAGGCTGTTGACAAGTAAAACACACTTTGTTGCTATCTAGAAGTGTGATCTAGTCTAGTAGCAGGCGTACTCATGAGATAACCATGTGTGTGCTTTTTCAATCTGCTCTTTTAGAGCATCCATGAGGGCCCTATATTTCTCAACATATGATGCTTTAGCAATCTTTCACATTTTTTGTTTGAGTGTAATTCTAAGATTCTCTTTCTTAAAATTAGTGTACATCATATAGTGCCTATGTTCAACATTGGGCAGAAACTCATACACAGCTAGGCCTAAACCCTGTGATAGATCCATATTAGTTAGCAGCACATAACATAGAAACTTTCATAAAGTAACTAGTTACAAGTGATAGATCATACCTTCTGCTTATTAGTTATAATGACCACTCTTTACTATCTTTAATATGAATGTCATCAATCACTAATTTTAGGAACCAGGACCAAGAATCCTTATTTTTCACCTCAACAGTAGCATAAGCAACTGGATATAAACTATTATTAGGATCAATCCCAATAGCAATACAAAGTTGAGCTCTACCAAGTGCTTTTAGATGGCAACCATCTACACAAATTAGCTTCCTACAGTCTTCAGTTGACCCCCTCTTGCATGCCTCAAAGCATACATACATTTAGTAAACCCCCTCTTGCATGCCTCAAAGCATACGTACATTCCCTAAAACCTAATCTATTTCATGGTCATCAGTTTTGAGCAACACTGTTGAATCTAGTTTGGATCTCAATAACTCAGCAATGTGTCTTTCTAGGACTGCATATTGTTCTGCCACTTGCCATGTGACTTTGTAACATCAAAGCCTTTTTCTTCACTCTTAAACCTGCTCTTTGAAATAGTCAACTTTTTTTCCTTTCTATACTTTAAACATCAAATGTGGAATTGTCATGCTTGGCTCAGATCTAAAATAATCACCATACCAGTCAAACACAACATTGGAGTTGCATAACTTGCTGCTCCATACTTTGCTACGAGTGTGTTTGCCAAAGTATGTTCTGATTTAAAAGTTTCTTCATTTTTGACTTTTCTTGCATAATATACCCATTCGCAACCTTCGGGACGACATTTGGCTCTGCTCACACAAGGTCATCCTTTTAAATTGGACATCCCTCTTTTCTTTAATTCCATGAGCCCTAATTGCTCTTTGAACTCATTCTTGTCAGAAAATAACATTCCTACGGTGAATTGTGGATCCTCCATATCTATATCAGCATTAAACTCAATGAACTTCTCTTTCCTACTTCTAGTAATTTCCTCCTCAAACAAACTACATATACTTCGAAGTTCAGAAACAGATGCACCTAATCAGTTGAATTTCCAGAATCACAATCTTCACTGGTTTGGTTTTCAATTGCATGCATATTCTTTTCCTTTTTACTTTTGCCTCTTGCATCCAGCACTACTTCCCTTTACCAGTACTCTCCAGAACTTCCTTCCTTTTATCTTTGCCAAAACTTGCTTCTCTTTACCTTTGCTAGTACCCTCAAGAACTTTTTTCCGTTTTCCTTTGTCTATACATTGCACAACTTGTTTGTCTTGACTCTTGTCTTCAGCTTTCACACGGTTCTTAACATTGTTGCAACTACCCAATCCCGTTGCTTTAACTTCTTTGTCTATAGTTTGTCCATAGGATCTTTCATCCTCGTCACTGCTCGAATAATTAGAATCATTCCTTGATCCCTTCTCAGTGCTGTCATAATCATGTTCTACAACACATTTAGTTGCATATTTCTATTGCTTTGAAGTTCCAACCCCAATGACATGCTCTTCTTCATCACTTGATATCCATTCTTTTTCGCTTGGAGAATCAGTCATTTGCTGTTATAAGGTATAACTCCAGCAGTCTCTTTTCAGGTAAGTGGTTCAACATTTCTTTCACATTTTGCTTGTCTTCTATGTCTGCTTATTTGTATATTTGTACATTTTTCTACTAATATTTGTATTATATTACTCTTTGTCCTACAGATATTCCTACACCTATATCTGCTTCATTTATATTTCTATAAAGGTCTAATATTCTGAAACTATTATGAGGTGGTATGGCACATAAACTATGTCCATTAAAATCAAATCTTTTTTCTGTACCACTGGGAGTTTGTTTTAATATACTAGGAAAATGAAATGGATTGTATAAACTTATAAATGTCTGATGAGCTTGCTAGCTGGATTCAGCAACAGCAGGTCTTGATACTGGATAAGAAATAAAACTTGGTCTGGGAGCACTGAGCTGGGCTCTTGGGTCTGATCCAGGCCTGTAAAAGTTAACAAACATTAGGCCTGTAAATTATTAATCATTAAAACTATAAATTTTTTCTAAGACCTGATAATTCATCTGCTAATTTATTGTCTTTTCCTTTTATATGTTCAAAATTGATATTATACTCTACTACAGAAAGTGAAAACTTTTGCTATCTACGATGCCTACTTTTTTCTTTCATATTTTGGGCATACTTTACTATTTACTTTGTATCTAGGAGTATTACTTTGAGTTAATTTTCCTAAGAATGCTGTACATAATAACAAATTTTTACCCTCAAAATCTTGATATCCTCTAGTCATTATTTTTATTTGTATATGTTCTGCAAATTCTCTAGTATCTAACATGTAATTTGGACAACAGTAAAAAATTCCTCCTCATGTCTGCATATCTATTTTTGTTCCTCCTATTATTGCTTTATGTGCATCATTTATTCTAGTATCCATTATTAATAATAACACTTTTCCTCCTGAATTTGTTCAATAATAACACTTTTCCTCCTAAATTTGTTCTATGTAAAGCTTTTATTCCTATTACAATTAATCCTAAATGAGTTAATCTAAAATTCCCCAAATTCTAATAATCTTTGTCTATGTGATGGAGTTACTAAATGTAATTGAACTATGTCTCCTTCTAAACATCTAACTTGGACTTCTCTGTAATGTTTGTAAAGTCTAGTTTGGTCTGATGCCTCATATAATGCATTAGAATTAATTATATTAATCCTATTATTTCTAAATGTTTCTATATCCCTATCTATATCAATTATTTCTCCCAAATTTATTAATTCTTCCATTTGATTTCTATTTGGCCTTATAAATCTTTGGTGATTTACTAAGAATCACACAGACCAGTACAGGGTATCAGCTGTACCAAGTCCCTTACAAACGGATAAGGGTAAAGACAAAATCAATAATCCGTTGATGGCTGGAAGTTTGCCAAAAACTTCTGAAAAAGAGGAGTTCTCTTCCTCAAAAACAAAAAGAGGGATTAAATTAAGAAAAAGTAAAAAAAAAAAGAAGAAGGAAGATATTACAAAGACAATTTTAGACCAACTTCTTGGAGAATTCAAGAATCTTCCCCAAAATTCCATTAAGTGGAATTAAGACTCAGACAAAAGAACAAACACAGGAAAACAAGATAATTGAAGACTCAAAGACAGACTCAAGAACTGATTCCACTCAAGACAACCAACAGGAGCCATGTGATCTAGAAGACCAAGTGTCATCCACTAATGGTGTAGACAACATTGGATTCCAAAATGTGGAGACCACACTTTAGACAGCTTTTTATCGCACTATGAAAATGTTAGACAGCTGTTAGAAATTTTTCTACAATTATTGTACTTTAAGACAACTTTTAGAAAAGTAAAAGAGATGTAAGGAATCTCCTTTATTACACAATAAAATTAGGATAGTTAAAATCCGGGTTTGAAGTCCGGAATTCATAGTATATATAGATTCATTCCTCACTTGTATAGATATCGAGGAAAAATCATCAGAAAAACTCAGAAAGCTCTCTCTCCTTTGTAAATTTTTATAAACAATCAAGTTCATATATTCTCTCTCTCAAGTGTCATCTAATATTAATCTCTTTTAATTTTAGTTCTTTATATTAGTTCTTTAATTTAAGAAGAATAAGGCCAGGGGGAGAGACCGAAAGGTCTCAAACCCATAAAATTTTCAACAAGGAATTTTCAAAGGACAAACTCAGACAAGAAGAAGATTCCAGGCACCATGAGGTATGCCGGCATACTCTAGATGAAATTTTCTTTCTATGGTTAAAATCTGGGATAAAATAAAACTTGTATAGAATTTCTGGACAAAAGGCTAGGGCCTTGAGAGTACCGGTTAAGGAAAATGTTGAAGCCGCTCAAGGGAAAATGCCCGTATGATGAGTCTAGAAAACCTCTATACTAGAGTTGTTATACCTCCAGATACTATAGATTGTAATGCATATGGGTTGGTTTGATTGGTTGGTTATGATGCTTGTTTTCTTGTCCTTTCTCCCGAGTCGGTCTAAGAGTCGAGGATCCTATCCTCCTCCCTTCTCGTGGTTTATGGTGCCACCCCAAAAATGTGTTTGTAAGTAATGGTCCATCAAGCTCAAATCTATGTCTTTATCTAGAATGTCTTTCACCATGTACTTCAGTCTGGGTCATAGGTATACTAGTTCCTCCTCCTAGAATGGCTTTGGGAATTACTCTTCTTTCTATATCTGTCATTTATATAGTTTTTGTTCTTAGTACTTTCTTTAATGCTCTTATATAATATTCTATTTCTGTATCAAAAACATCCATTGCATAAGCTAATCTAACTGGAAATCTATCTTTTAAATATTGTATTTCTCTTATGCAGTACATTAAATAAAAAGTCTGGTCTTTAACACTTACTATCTTGTTTCTTAATATTAAACTCTTTATATGTTGTTTCCTACTGTGATTTCTATTTAACCAATTATTTTGTCTAGAAAATTCTTGTTCAGAAATCATGGTGGTTGTATTGGGGAACCTACTAAGTCTCTACTACCATAAAATATCAACAAGAAAATTTCAAAGTCATGGCTCTGATACCATTTTTGGGGTGGCACTATAAACCACGAGAAGGGAGGAGGATATAGGATCCTCGACTCTTAGAGCGACTCGGGAGAAAGGACAAGAAAACAGGCATCATAACCAACCAATCAAACCAACCCATATGCATTACAATCTATAGTATCTGGAGGTATAACAACCCTAGTATAGAGGTTTTCTAGACTCATCATACGGGCATTTCCCCTTGAGCGGCTTCAACATTTGCCTTAACGGGTACTCTCGAGGCCCTAGCCTTTTGTCCAGAAATTCTATACAAGTTTTATTTTATGCTAGATTTGAACCATAGAAAGGAAATTTCATCCAGAGAATGCCAACATACCTCATGGTGCCTGGAATCCTGTTCTTGTCTGAGTTTGTCCTTTGAAAATTCCTTGTTGAAAATTTTATGGGTTTGAGACCTTTCGGCCTCTCTGCCTGGCCTTCTTCTTCTTAAATTAAAGAACTAATATAAAGAAGTCTACCAGTTTTGGATCTACAATTATGGTTGTACATCCTGTGTCTATAATTGCACTTGTTCCTATTATTTTGGCGATTATAATGTTTAAATGTAACTTCTAATTTTATAGAATTTAATTTTTTGTCTTGGTTACAAAATTTTATTTGTTGTTCTAAATTGGCTACAAAAAATAGAAAATAATTTAGAAAAGATAGGAAAACAAGTAGACAAAATAATAAAAGTCCAACAAATAGAGTAAATGGAACATAATATAGATTATAGAGTAGCAATAGATGAAACAAAGAAATATTTACAAGATCCGGTAGGATTTTCATCATTTGAACCAGGAACACCAGCAGACAAACAAATAATAAGACAAAATAATACTATAATAGCATTATTAATAGCAACACAGATTAAAATAGACAAATTAGAGCAAAAAATGGTAAAAATAGAAGAATATTTGAAAGATTTAGCCTCACATAAAGAAGTAGATGAATTAGCAGAAGCAATAAATAAAATAGATATAGGATCAAAAGAGAAGAAAAAGAAAAGACAACAACCTATTTGGACATTTTTACAATCTAAACAATAATGCCTTATCTAGATTAGGAACAAGAAATTCAGAAGATAGAGAAAGAACTGAGACAATAGCTGCAGAAACCAGAAGAAGTAGGGAAGAAAATAATACAGTTAGTACAATTGTAAATAGAATCCAAAGATTTATAAGGCCAAATAGAAATCAAACGGAAGAATTAATAAATTTAGGAGAAATAATTGATATAGATAGGGATATAGAAACATTTAGAAATAATAGGATCAATATAATTAATTCTAATGCATTATATGAGGCATCAGACCAAACTAGACTTTACAGACATTACAGAGAAGTTCAAGTTAGATGTTTAGAAGGAGACATAGTTCAATTACATGTAGTAACTCCATCACATAGACAAAGATTATTAGAAGGGAATTTTAGATTAACTCATTTAGGATTAATTGTAATAGGAATAAAAGCTTTACATAGAACAAATTTAGGAGGAAAAGTGTTATTATTAATAATGGATACTAGAATAAATGATGCACATAAAGCAATAATAGGAGGAACACATATTGCTATTAAAATAGATATGCAGACAGGAGAAGGAATTTTTTACTGTTTTCCAAATTACATGTTAGATACTAGAGAATTTGCAGAACATATACAAATAAAAATAATGACTAGAGGATGTCAAGATTTTGAGGGTAAAAATTTGTTATTATGTACAGCATTCTTAGGAAAATTAACTCAAAGTAATACTCCTAGATACAAAGTAAATATAAAAAATAC
The DNA here is from genome assembly GCA_025175665.1 of Cinchona pubescens. Taxonomy (NCBI): domain Eukaryota; kingdom Viridiplantae; phylum Streptophyta; class Magnoliopsida; order Gentianales; family Rubiaceae; genus Cinchona; species Cinchona pubescens. Next base: position 197,466 of record JANKKI010000055.1, on the reverse strand, counting down.
TGTAGAAATGTTTGGAAATAGAGGAATAAAACTTTTACCACCATTAACAGTAGATAATATAGACCAATCAGGATTACCCTAGAATTTAGAAAAACTTGTAAACACACCAGAAAAAATTATAGTTCCACAAGAAACCATTTATTATGAAGACAGTGTAGGTAGAAAATCTATAAGATTCACTGATTATATAGAAGCTAGCCATAGTAACAATAATGAAGAAGATGAGTAAAGGAATAATTCCATCTTCAAGATTTGAACCAAGAACTAAATAGTACAACCTAATAGGCTCTGGATACATTAATCCTCCCTGTAATTTCCATCAATGCATCTACTGTTAACATACCAGGGTCAATGAAATCAAAGTAGTCAACCTCTCCCTCCATATACAACCTTTTATGTGATTTAACAAAACAGTCACCATGATTTAGTTTGATGGAAATAAAGGTTGAATCATCACCTATACACAAGAACAGACCAAAAGTCAATAAATATTGGGGAGACCAGCAAGCTTGGTGGACCATAGGAGATGATTAAACAAATAGTGTATTTAGGACCACAATTTGATCTTTTCATAAGAACACAGGTTTCCCACTTAAATTGAACCCAAAAAAACATTTTTCAACAAAAGACTCCCACTTCAATTAGGTATTTCGTACACATTAAAACTGACAAAGGGTCCAATTTTATATTAACATTTTCTAATCCCTAGATTTCGTTTGCATGCAACAATTACACATTTTGCAATAACCTTAGTTTTCCTTCACAAACCCTGAACATTAAAATAAAAGAAGCCTAATTGTGCTATCTATCAACCCTTAATTTTCTTCCTCCCTAACTAATTTAGTATTTGAATACCATGAGTAGAGACTTACTATACATGAGTGGCTTGTTATCCAGATCACCTGCAGCATCGAAATCAATCCCTCACCACATTCTGTGTCCGAATCAAGCAACAGCTCATGCAGATTGTTTGCTCTTCAACCTCACCATCTAAGTCTTTGTGTTTGCCCGTAATCCTTTTCCTTAACCCTAACCCAAAAACTTTTTCTTTTTTTCTGGTTATTTTTTTTGCCCCAAATACCTACAACCTTTTGGAATATCACGTGGGTGACTAGGTGGGTTTGATTATTGTGTTTCCCAAAATGCCCTTGCCATTAGCATGTGATTGCACAGGCTAATGTCTGTTAGTGGCAATTTTGACGGAGTTTGGTTTAGGGTTATAATAGGATCTAATTTGTAACTTTGGGAACTAAATAGGATCTTTTTGAACTTGAGAGATGAAATGGGACCTTTGCTCAAAGTTGAGGGACGGCTGGGGTCATTTACCCTTTATAGAATAACTTATGTTTCTTTCAAAATTTAGGGGACAAAAATGCATATTTATATTGAACCAAATAAAATTTTTAAAATTTTTAGGGGTAGAAAACACAAATTTAAAATATAGGGGGAGTGGTGCCCTATACCCTCCCCCTCCTAAAACTATGCCTTGCCGATTTATACAAATAGACATAAGGCTTGTTCTCAACGGTTTATTAAAATCTACTTATACCTTTTGAATTGTAAGATATTTTTTAAAAAGAATTTGTTGAAAAAAATTGAAAAACTTTTTTTGTTTTCTTGTTAAGAAAAACTAAATGTTATTTTTAAAAGCAACTCTGAATATATTTTTTGATAAATTCTTTTTTTACAATTCTAAAACAGCAGTTTATACCTTTTCATAAATAGTTGAAAACAAGGTCATAATAGATTTAAAACCAACTTAATATGCATATCTTAATTTTCTTGAATATGAAGTTGAAATTAAAAAATGAATGATAATTCTGATAAGTAAATTAAATGGTATTATTGTTTTGTTTTTTAAGCAGTACATTATACTGCTTAAAAAACACAAACACTTATATAATGTGTATATTTAAAGTTGGTCGCTAGAAGAAATATCTTCAAAATGTAACAAATGCGAGTAGACTAACCTTCATCGAGGAGAGTTAAGAGAGCTTGGTTGATAAGAACTCAGGACCAAAAAGGCATGTAATTGGAGATTTCTTCTCAATGTCACGATAGACAAAGTTACTGTCCATGAAGGATTCGAGCTGCTCATTGAACTACACATAAATAAAGAGTGAGAAAATCGAAGTTAATACATTACTCTTGTGACTAAGCTACAAAAATAGATTTTTCGTCAATTCTCGTAATTTTGTTTAAATTTTGAAACATTAGAGACTAAATTTGTTTTGTTTGAAATTTTAGGAACTAGTTTTCTAAATACCCCAAAGAAGAGGGACCGAAAAAGCATTTTTTCCCATTTAAATACGATGTTGAGTGGTAATATCAAGTAAGAAAATATACAATAATAAACATAGCAATGCTGGAGAATTACTCTTTTAATCCCAAATTAAAATATTAATTAAAATAAACAACTAGTATTTTAATCTTCAATATTTTGGACCAAATTAATTTAGTACCCATATTTCTTGTTTCATTAATGTCAACATATTTATTCTTTTGTGTTTGTGTAACTTGCAAAACAAATAAGTTATTGAAAAATTCTACAATTTTTTTTAGGGTATCATACCATTCTACTTTAAAAACTTGTACGGTACAATATTATTGCTTTAAATCATTGTGCGGTATAAGACCATAAAACTACAGAATCATTCCCAGAACAGAACTGTAAAACTTTCCTACGTTATTACTTGTCCTCAAATAATACATTTTTTGACAGTTTTTAGTTAACCTGTCAAAAAGGTTATTTTTTTATATTGCACTATTAACTTAAGTAAAATTGGCCAGATTCTCTAAAATAACTACTTGGGCTTCTTCATCAATATTCTGGAAAAATTTTTAATGGACTAAGGTCCGTGTTATATTATTATGGACCTAAACCATTTTAGAGTTTCTCCTTTCTTCGTATAAGGCTTGTTTTGGAAAAGAAATGAGAAACCAAATATGCACCAAAATCAAAAAAAGATAAAACTATTATCGAAAATATTTGGATAAAAATTAATGAGGCAAAACACATACATGAATGCTGAACAAAGCTTACCAATGTTGGTTATGCATATTCCCGTTCATTTTTTTACTAACATTAAACCAAGTATCATAAAGTCAGTAGACAGGGAGTCTCTCTTGTAGAAGCTTTTCTCTCCTAGTGGGAGCTTTCCCTCCTTTGGTAGGAGCCAAAAATTTTAAATCTTTTCAAATTCTCTAGAATTCCTAATCTCTTGACTTTCTCAATCTCTCAAAATTCAATGTCCACTCAATTATTAGTTAGATAACTCAAAGAAGATTTTGTCTAGTTTCGATTTCTGTAGTTTCAATGGCCATTAAATTATCTCTATTTATTGCTGCTTGGTGGTGGGGTTTTTTCTCTTCCTCTATTAAATGCTAAGCTAACTCCTATTTTTCTGTAGTTTCTTTAGGTTTGTGGGGGGTGTTTTCATTTCTTTTTGTTTTGTTTCTTTTTATCTTTTCTCTTTATTTTTATGTTTTGGTTCTAATGCCTACCTGGTTGGGTTTTCACAGAGAAAATTTCATCATTTGACTCTTTCTCCTATTTTGGATCTGGTAGATTTGAGTATTTGAAGCTACCTTCTGCGGGTTTCAACTTGAGATATACTCAGAATGGCTGAAGAACTAGCTACAATCCTGGAAAAATTTGATCTTTCCTCCATTCAGGTGTGAGGACCTGAACTGGTAGAGAAGGATACAATTGATAGCCTAGCAGATTGCAAGTTGAGTATTATGGGAAAGGTTACTGGGGAGAAAGGGGTCAATTACGTAGGAATTAAAAGCTTTGCTAACCAGATATGGGGATACCCTAAAGGCCTAAGAGTAACTGAGCTTGGCCCTAACTATTTTCAGTTCATCTTCCCAAAGGAGATAGATAGGGATAGAGTACTGAATGGTCGACCATAGATTATTGACAATCAACTCCTTGTGTTGGAGCCATGGAATGAAGATTTTGAGGAGAAAAAGGAGAAATTCAAAATTTTGCCAATATGAGTACAAGTGTGGAACTTACCACTTCAATGGTATTCAAAGAGTGCTAGCAAGAAGATTGGTGAAGTTTTCCATGAAGTTATTGATGTAAAGATCCCACAAACTGGGGAAAAGGAAGGTAAGCACCTAAAACTCCTTGTGGAAATGGATATTACTCAACCTTTGTTGAGAGGCACTGTGGTAAAACTGAATGGGAAAGGCAAATGGCTTAAATTTAAATATGAATCCTGTCCTAATTTTTGTTACAATTGTGGACTAATTGGGCATAGGGATAGGAACTGCCGGAAAAGTACTAAAGTAAATTGTAATGACAAAGGAGACCAATATAGGTACTGGTTAAGGGTTAGTAGTGGGAAACCTTTAGTTCAGAAGAAGGACAATGGCAAGGTTATGACCCTGCAAGAATTAGCTACAAAAGAAACAAATGGAAATTACAAGGTTGGAGTTATATATTTGCAGGAACCTAATAGACCTAATTACCATGAAGAAGGAAAAGATGAAGGCATTAGGGAAGTAGTTTTGGTCAGTGGTTCCAGTAATGCCTTGATTGACCCCAATAATGCTTCAAGTGATTCAAGGACACAATAACCAAATACTGGTAATTCTGGGGCTCTGATTTATAGTCCTGGCAATTGTGACACCAACTCTTCTAGTAATTTAATAGTAAGAGGGATAGAGAATCGACTGAGTTGGTGAAGTAAGATCATGAGGAAAAGGAACTTGCTAGTGGTGAATGTGTGGTTACAGAGAAAGATCCAAATGAAAAAGCTGAGCAAGGAAGAGATGAAGTGACAATGGATTGGGCCAGAACTGAAATGGAAAATGCTGAAAGTAAGAGTAAAAGTACCAGGACATTTAGGAAACTTCCAGTATATATGTGGAAACTTGTTATTTGGTGGAGCTGCACACTAACCAATTGAAGCTAGATGAATTAGGAAAAAAGAAAGATATTTTTGGAGAAGGTATAAATGACTAGAAAGGAGGTTCTGAACAAAGGATAAAAAGGCTCAAAGATGAAAACTGCTCAGGAATATCTCAGGCTGACATGGTGGTGGGAGCCAAGCCTTATTGGTATCTCAATTCTCAATTAAAGTCATGGTGTATAGAGGGTGGTGGGCTCCTTGACAATCCCCTTTCTTAAGGAGGTTATGAAATTCCATTCCCCAAGTATTATTTTGCTTAGTGAAACAAAAAATAAGAAAGTAATTATGGAAAAGGTTCAGAAAAGAATAGGCTTCAATTCATTTTGTTGTTGATGCTGTGAGGAAAGCTGGAGGTATGGCTATTTTTTGGAAACATAATATTAGAATCTTGGACATTGTACCAATTGTTTCACATTAGAGATCAAAGCGGAAGATCCTAATGACAAAGAAATTTGCTGGTGCATTGGTATATATGATTAGCAGCAGACCTCAAATCAGGAAAAATATTGGGAAGTTCTTAACTTGAGAAAAAGTCTAGGGAGGACAAATGGTTGTTCATAGGGGACTTCAATGAAATTTGTTTTGATTAGGAAAAATAAGGAAATGGGCAAAGCTAGGGATGCTTGGTCTTATAGAGATTTCAATAACTGGATTCAAAGGAATCATCTCATTGATATTGGTTTTAAAGGCAATCCTTGGACTTGGTGCAATTATGGGGAAAAGAATGAGAGATTAAAGAAAGGTTAAATAGGGGACTTTGTTCAGCAAATTGGTTAAAGAAGTATGATAGGGTCAAGTGCCTCCACATTGAAAATGATGCTTCCGATTACTCCATTTTGATGGTTCAGTGTAGACCAGAAACAAATAAAGTGAGGAAGAGATTTGTGTTTTGACAAAATGTGGCTCCAACAAGGTGGAGTAGAATAGGTGATTAAGGATGCTTGGTAGAAAGAAGTCAATGGGTCTAGACAATTTAATAGTGGTGAATAAGATTAAAGCCTGTAGAATATCACTACTAAATTGGAACTGGAACTTGCATTTCAATGCTAAAAAGATGATATTGAGCCTAAAGGAGCAAATTAAGTTGGTGAATGAATCTGACAGAGAGGATAGGAAATCCAAACAAATTGAGTTGAAAGTTCAATTGGAGAAAACTTATAAGGATGGAGAGTCATACTGAAGCTAAAAAGCCAGGTGCTAATGATTACAGGAAGGGGATAGAAATTCAGCTTATTTCCTTGCTGCTGTAAGGAATAGAAGGAGAAGAAATGCAATACACACTTTGCAAAAGGAGGATGGCACTTGCTGTAAGGAAATTCAGGATATTGAAGAGGAACTCACCTGCTTCTATAGTAAGCTATTTAACACCATTGCTATTCCTAAGTATGATGAGATTTTAAGGGGAATCCCACAGAAGGTAACAAGTCAAGTTAGCCACTTCCTAACTAGACCTTTTGAGGAGAAAGAGATCAAGGAGGCTTGTCCTTTCTCATTGCATCCACACAAAGGCCCTGGGCCAGATGGTATGTCTCCAATTTTTTTTCTAAAATTTTGGCATATTATCCAAGTGGATATGGTGAAATCCATTCAAAGTTTTTTCCATTCTAGTCAGCTTTTTGAAATCTATTAATGAAACCATTATGAACCTCATTCCTAAAGTTGAAAATTCTATCAACCTTTCCCAATATAGGCCTATAAGCCTTTGTAATGTTATCTACAAGGCAATTGTAAAGCTGTTAGTTGGTAGAACGAAATGTATCCTTGATGCTTGCATTAGTTCTAATCAAATTGCTTTTGTGGTTAGTCGGCAAATTTTTGATAAGAACATCATTGCACATGAATACATGCATTTTTTCAAAAACAAAAAAGAATAGGAAAGATAATTTAATGGCCCTAAAACTTGATATGTCTAAAACTTATGATAAGGTAGAATGGAACTTTTTGGCTGCTATGATGGAAATATTAGGTTTTTGCTCAACTTGCATTAACTTGGAATATGAAATGTCTTGCTAATGTTACCTATTCTTTCAATGTCAATGAGTAAATGATTGGATATTTTAAACCTACAAAGGGGATAAGATAAGGTGATCCCATTTCACCCTATTTGTTTTCCATTTGTGTAGAAGGCTTCAGCATTACTCAAACAAGCCATTGATTCCAAGAGAATTTCTATAGCAAAAGGGGCCCAGCTATCTCCCACATTTTCTTTGCAGATGATGTTGTGATCTTCTGCAAAGCTAATAGAAGAGAAGCAATGGAATTAATGGAAATATTGAGCAAGTATGAGAAGTGCTCGGGCCAGCTACTTCACCTTGATAAATCTTCAGTGTTCTTTACTAGAAACACTGATGAGCAGACCAAGGAGGAAGTGTCTGGCATACTTAGAGGACTAAAGGTGGTAAAACAAGGCAAGTTCCTTGGATTACCTCTAGTAGTCTCAAGGAGTAAGAACCAAGTCTTTCGTTACATCAAACAAAGGTTAATTAATATAGTGTCAGGTTGGAAAAATAGATTTCTAAGCTGTGCTGGAAAAGAGGTCCTGCTCAAATCAGTTGCATCTGCCATCCCTGGTATACCATGTCTTTTTTTCAGGTTATCTAGAGGACTATGTAAAGTATTATCTGCTATCATGGCCAGATTTTGGTAGGGATCAAAAGAAGAAGAAAAAAAATGCATTGGCTGTCTAGGAAAAAATTGTCTGAGTAGAAAAGGAAATGAGGCCTTGGATTTAAAGATTTTCACTACTTCAACACTGCCTTGTTAACCAAACAATATGGAGACTGATTTCTTATCCCAACCTGCTGGTTTCTAAAGTCTTAAAGGCTAAATACCTGCACAAGGACTCTTGGTTCTCTGCAAAAATTTTGAATAGAGACATGTTTGAGAATGGATTAAGGAAAAGAGTGGCGGATGGTAAATCAATTAATATCTGGATAGACAGATGGTTTCCAACATCAGAAAATTGAAAAATGTCATCTAACGGAGATGTTTCTTTCCCAGAACATCTTGAAATAGTGGATTAGCTCATCACTAGCCATAGGTGGAATATCAGTCTACTGCATACCTCTGGCCAGATTGATTGGATTGCATTTGGAAGTAGAGGTCTTCCATACCTTTGGCCAGATTGATTGGATTGCATTTGGAAGTTTTAGGCAAGTTTTGCCAATAAATTGAAGCAAAAATTCATTTTCTCAAACCACCAAAAATTGAAACAAGAACACAGAGTTCTTAATAAGTGTTTAAGACTTATTTTCGGTCTAGTTCTTATGTGTTCATTTGGGATATTTCTCTTTCGGTCTATCAGGATTTTTTCCCAAGACTTTTGTCTCTTTTTCATATAGTGAAATATTGCTGCTTTCTGCCCATGGATGTTCCGCCCGTGGACGTAGGTCTAATTGACCGAACCACGTAAATCTTTGTGTCTCTTTCCATTTATATTTTCTCCACATATTTTGTTATTATTTTCGTTATCGTCGTTAAAGGGCTTGCTAAAATTAATTTAACTAAATTCCACCAGGGCACGGATCCTAACAAATTGGTATCAAAGCTTTGACATCCCGGGTTAATTTCTATCGGCTAATATGACGGTAACGAAGTCATATGTTGACAAATTTGACCGGAGTGCTAACTTCGGTATGTGACAACTCAAAATGGAGGCTATCCTAGTTCAGGATGGTGTTGATATTGCCTTATAGGGGAAGGAGAATAAACTAGAGAAAATGTCAGACGTGAATTTTGCCAACTTGGATAAAAAGGCTAAGTCAGGTATTGTCTTAAAGCTCTCTAATGAGGTTTTACGGGAGGTAGCATCCGAAACCATGACCAAATGCATGTGGGACAAATTGAAGACTCTGTACATGTTTTGTATGACCGAAGGTAATTCTATACTCTCATATCTTGATAAATTGGATTCCATTCTTATGGATTTGAGTAATATAGGAGTTAAAATTGAAGAAGAAGATCAAGCCTTATTAGTGTTATGTTCCCTACCCCAGTCATTTAAGCATTTTAGAGATATAATGTCATTTTATAGAAAAAAAAACTATTTTCTATAAAGAAATGAAATCTATTCTGAAATCAAAAGATCAGATAGATAAAAATATTAATGGAAAAACTAGTGGAAATCAAAGGGAAGGCTTATTCATTAGAGACAGATCTGAAATGAGAGATACAGACAGTAAAAAGTCAAAATCAAGATCCAAATCCAGACACAAAAATTTGGTGTGCAATTTTTGTCGTAAAAAGGGCCACATTAAGTCCGGATGCTTTAAATTAAAAAATAAAGAAAAGCATAAGGAAAAAAATGAACAAGAAAATAATGACACCACTGAAGCCAGTGTTGCAGCTAATGAGAATGATGGAACTATATTTTTAGCCATTGAAAATAATTCTAGATCAAATAATGAGTGAATTTTAGATTTGGGTTGTTAATATCATATGTATCCCAATCGGGACTGATTTTCAACATATGATTTAGTTGGAGGTGGATTTGTCCTAATGGGTAACAACACTGTTAGTAAAGTCATTGGTGGGAAAGGTACTGTCCGAATCAAAATGCACGATGGTGTGGTGAGGACGCTCACCAATGTTAGATATGTTCTAGATTTGAAGAAAAATCTTATCTCTTTGGGCACCGTGAAAGCTCTTGGGTGCAAATATACAGGTGAAAGTGGAGTTCTAAAAGTCACTCACGGTGCTCTTGTGGTCATGAAGGTGCATAGGTCTGGTACGTTGTATATTTTGTAGGGATCTACTGTTATAGGTACTGCTACAATTTTTACTGCTGATCAATCTGATACTAAAATCACCAAATTATGGCATATGTGTTTGGGACATATGAGTGAGAAAGGTCTGTCCATGCTTAGTAAAAAAGGTTTCCTTCGTGGACAAAGTACCAAAAAATGAATTTTTGTGAACATTGTGTCTTTAGAAAGTAGAAAAGAGTCAGTTTCAAATCTCTAACAATCCATAGAACAAAAAGTACTTTAGATTACATTTATTCAGATTTTTGGGGGCCTTCTCATACCCCATCTAAAGGTCGTAAGTCAGGTACATGTTGACTTTTGTTGATGATTATTCAAGAAAAGTTTGGGTTTATTTCTTGAAACATAAAAATGATGTTTTCCAAACTTTCAAACAATGGAAAGTTTTGATTGAGAAATAGATAGAAAAATAAATCAAGAGACTTAGAACAGATAATGGCTTGGAATTTTGTGAAGGCAAAATTGAAGAGACTTAGAACAGATAATGGCTTGAAATTTTGTGAAGGCAAAATTGATGAATTTTGCAAGAATGAACAAATTGTTCGACACCATATCGTGAAAATGACATCTCGGCAAAATGGTGTGGTGGAACAGATGAACAATACTCTTTTGGAAAGAGCTTGTTGCATGTATCAAATGCTGGATTGATGAATGACTTTTGGGCTGAGGCAATTTCTATCGCTTGTTACATTGTCAACCGTGCTCCTTCTGTACCTCTGAACTTTAAGACTCCAGAGAAAATTTGGTCAGGTACACCTGCTGATTATTCTGACTTAAAAATATTAGATTACAATGGGTGTCCTGCATACATGCATGTAAATGATGAAAAATTAGAACCAAGAGCTAAAAAGTGTATTTTTCTTGGGTATCCATCTAGGGTGAAAGGATATCGTTTATAGTGTCCTAGTCTCAAGTCACCTAAATTCATAATCAGCAGAAATGTAACTTTTGATGAATCCTCTATGTTACATCCAATAAAGGAGTCTTCTATTTCTTGTAACACAAATGGAAAGGAGAGTATGCAGAAGCAGGTGGAGATTGAAATTGGGAACATTAGTCCTTCTCAACCAAGTTCTTCTACAGTTCAGCTAAATGCAGATGAGACAGTTGAAGCTGAACCAGAAGAAGAAGAATATTCCATAGCCAAGGATAGACTAAGGAGAGAAATTCGATTAACACAAAGTTATGAGAATTTTGCTACATATGCTTTGTCAATTGCACAGGAAACTAAAGAAATCGGTGAACCATCTACATATTTAGAGGCAGTTTCACGTGCTAATTTATCCAAGTTGCTGATTGCAAAAATTGAATGAGAAATTGAGTCTCTCCACAAAAATGTTACGTGGGATCTTGTGAAGCCACAGTCAGGAAAGAAAATTGTTGGTTGCAAGTGGGTCTTCAAGAAAAAGGAAGGAATTTTAGGGGTTGAAGATGCAAAGTACAAGGCACGTTTAGATGCAAAGGGCTATGGTCAGGTACAAGGTGATGATTTTAATGATGTTTTCTCACCTATTGTCAAACATAACTTTATACATGTTCTACTTGCTTTAGTTGCCAGGTATGATTTGGAATTGGAGCAACTTGACGTTAAAATAGCTTTCTTACATGGTGAACTTGAAGAACAAATATACATGAAACAGCCCAAAGGATTTGAAATTGAATGAAAAGAAGACCATGTTTGCTTGTTAGAGAAATCCTCTTACGAATTGAAGCAATCTCCAAGACAGTGGTATAAGAGGTTTGATTCCTTTATGTTGGGTCATGGTTATTCATGGAGCATGTATGATAGTTGTGTTTACTTCCAGAAGTATCCTGAATGATTGTTCTTTCATTTATTTGTTATTATATGTTGATGACATGCTCATTTCTGCCAAGGATTTGACAGAAATTCACACTTTGAAGTCTCAGTTGAACAGTGAATTTGAGATGAAAGATTTGGGAGCAGTTGAGAAGATCCTTGGCATGGAGATCAAAAAGAGATCGAGGCGTAGGAAAGTTATTTTTTATCCCAGAAAAACTACCTAGAAAGGTCTTGGAAAGGTTTGGCTTGAAATATGCTAAACCTGTAAGCACTCATCTTGCTGCTCATTTCAAACTGTTAACTGCTCAATCACCATAGTTACATGAAGAGGAGAGGTATATTGCACGTATTCCTTATTCCAGTGCAGTCAGCAATATTATGTATGCAATGGTTTGCACACGTCCAGACATTTCACAAGCAGTTAGTGTGGTAAACAGATACATGTCTTACCTAGGTAAAACACATTAGCAGGCTGTGAAGTGGATTCTCAGATACTTGCGTGGGACTTCAGACGCATGTTTGGAAATCTAGTTCAGAAGGAATAGTGACACTTTGATTGTCTTTGTGGACTCAGACTATGCCAGAGATCTTGATAAAAGAAGATCACTCACAGGCTATGTATTTTGCATTAACAGTTGTACAGTTAGTTGGAAAGCAACCTTACAACATGTAGTAGCCTTGTCTACTACTGAAGCAGAATATATGGCTATTACCGAGGCAATCAAAGAAGCCTTATGGTTGAAGGGCTTGTTTAGTGAACTTAGTCTACATCAAGGTGTAAAACAATTCGCTGTGATAGTTAAAGTACCATTCACTTGATTAAAGACCAGATGTATCATGAGCGGAATAAACATGCTGATATGAAGTATCACTTCATTCGGGATACCATTGTTGAGAAGAAGATCTCTATCTAGAAGATCAATACCAGAGAGAATCCCACCAACATGTTTACAAAACCTCCACCGGTTACTAAATTCAAGCACTGCTTGACTTGATTGGTGTTCGTGGTGATGATTAGGCCCATTGGGTTTTTTAATTGGAGAATGTGGAGCAAGTTTACTATTTTTGTGTCAGATGCAAAATCAAGGTGGAGATTTGTTGTGGTGTAGGAAGCTTTTGCATCCTGAAAAAAGCAACCAACCACTACAATTTCTTCACGAAATTGAAGTAGTGGTCTTCCATACCTTTGGCCAGATTGATTGGATTGCATTTGGAAGTTTTAGGCAAGTTTTGCTTATAAATTGAAGCAGATATTCATTTTCTCAAACCACCAAAAATTGAAACAAGAACACAAAGTTCTTAACAAGTGTTTAAGGCTTGTTTTCAATCTACTTCTCAGGTGTTTATTTCGGATATTTCTCTTTCGGTCTTTCGGGATTTTTTCCCAAGACTTTTGTCTCTTTTCCATATAGTGAAATATTGTTCCTCTCTACCCGTGGACGTAGGTCTAATTGACCGAATCACATTAATCTTTGTATCTCTTTTCATTTATATTTTCTCCACATATTTTGTTATTATTTTCGTTATCGTCGTTAAAAGGTCTTGCTAAAATTAATTTAACTAAATTTTTGGGGCACGGATCCTAACAGTACCTCCAAAAATGAGTCTAGTGGGAATGTTGGAATTCGACTAGCTGCTTGGGAAAGGGATATGAAGCTATAGAAGTTGTGGGCTATGGTGGAAGGAAGCAAATATGATGTCGAACTTAACACATTAGAAGCCATTTGAATGGCCCTTGTCAAAGCTGTGGCATTAGGTTGGCAAGACACTATTTTGGAAATTGAAGATAAGGATATCGTGGAAGGTTTGATAGAGAAGAAGAGTGTCAAGAGCAAGTTTGAAATTCTAATAGAAGACATCTTAGAGCTTAGTTTATTGTTTCAAAAGAACTCCATTTGCTTTACTAGTGGTGATAGGTTGAATATTAGCAGAAATATTGTTAACTTTGCAAAAAAAAAAAAAAATTTTGATTACTGATGTAGAATGGGAGCATTTTTTTTCCCAATATGGATTGCAGTGCAATCATAAATACTTGAGGGAAGTTTCAACTCACCTCTTTTTGTAAGTAATTATACAAGCAATAAAAACTTATATCATTTTGAAAAATAAATAGATAAAGTTAGTAGACATCCCATCATTGAAAACCCATACCTCATTTAGCGAGATGCCCGTGTAAGATGTTGGGTGGCTTATCATTCACAAAAGCAAAACAACAACGTACATAAAGAATACTTCTTCCGTCTCATATTTTCTATTGCTTTTTGGGAATCAAATTTTTAAAAGTAGTGCTTTGATTGTGATGTTAGTACTTTTTTTTTTATTTTTACTCAACAAAATTCAGAACTTGAATTTGAATGACATGACTAATAATAAAGTGAGGACAATGTTGTTGGAAAGAAAATCAAAGATAAGTTTGACTTTGTAAAGGTGACAAAAATTTTAGGACCTTTGAAAAAAAAAAGGATGATACTTTCGAAGGGAGTAAAAGGAAATTAAATAAAATATAAAAACCTTGGAAAGGGCCTAGCAAAAATTATACAAAAAAAAAAAATTAAAATATTGTGAAAAAATGTTTCCTGAACTTCGGTTTGCTTTTTCTTCTACAGCATCTTTTTGACCGTCATTCAGGCGATTCGTTCAAATGGTACATGATGTTAGGACAGGCATTTCAATTTTGTAATATTTTCTAAATTAGAATATTGATAGGCTCGTGACTAACAGAATGTCCCATAGTTTGTCAGTACGAATTTGCCAAAAAAAAGTTTTTAAAGCATTTTTCAAAATTCCAGGATTTTTTTCTGTGAATTTCATATCCATTCTAGAAGATGCATAATATTTTGTGATATTTAAGTCAAGTATCAAAATAAAGTTTCCCAATTTTGGCAGCCGTTAACTATGGAATGCTTCACTTCATCTGCATAAAACTATTTTGCACCTGTCGATCATTTGTGCACGGGGCATTGGATAAGCTTTTAGAATAGTTCATGACAATATATATGTTAATAATAATTTAAAATTAATTGTGATTAGGTCCCTAGAAGAACTCATCCACTTTACAAATTAGAAAGAGAGTGTTTTCCAACTCTTTCTTAAAAAGTGTTCCTGACTACAACAAACTCTCAAGATCAAGAAACTATACCATAAAATCAGGAGACCAACTGATTTAACGTAACAATATCAAGAAATTAAGGAAATAAAGTTAACTCTAAGAGCTACTTTTCTAATGTCCTAAAACTACTATAAATAGGAGACTTTCTACTGTAGAAAAAAAAACATATGATAAAAGATATACTACAAATTAAATTATATTACTTCTCTCCCTATCCATATCCCATATCCTTATCACCATATTCACATCTGTACAACCTACAATCACATAGATATATTACATTTTTAAATAAATTGAGTACAAGACAATATCAGTTCGTGGGTATTGTTTTGCTACATCAAAATATATTTGGAGGTCGTTGTATAGTAGGAAAGGAATGTCACATCAATCTAGTGCAGTATGGAACGTACCACTCCTAAAGATAGCACTAATTAGTATGCCTCGACCATAATCAAGCTATTCTATTGTACCTTGAATTTAAATTAATGTATTTATTTTCTAGTGAATTGTTTTGTGTTACTATTTTTCCTTTCTTTACATACAAAATTTTTCAACAATCTTAGGAGTGATAAAAATTAATTTATTTGAGTTTTTGTTAGTTGTTTAAAAAAAAATTACTATGAGTTTGAATGACTTTAATTCGTACACACCTAAACAAATTTGATAGGGTGAATTTTATTATTGACAACAACAAATAAAATTTTGACTCACTAATTTAGGCAAGTATTTAGTCATTTATGATTATTCAACTCTTATAAAGAAAGGAAAATGTGTAATAATAATTATAAAAAAAAATACAAATAAGAGAAAAGAAAACATGACGTGAGCAATAAACAGAAGATTAAAAGCAAAATAGTGAATTGTCCTCGTACAATATTTTCCAAATATCTTTTGAACAACTTCATCTACTTATTGTGCTCGTATTAGTCTCTTCACTAAATGGGGAATATTTCTGTATATTCTTATCTTTTTTATCTGTAAATAGTGGTGTAAAGTGGCCATCATTTAACCATCATAGCTTGAAATAATGACTTTTGGCAAATAGTACATTTCTTGATAATTATAGTGTGTTGAAAAATTCCAGTTGTCTTGTTATTGAACTCTTTTGACATAGCAGACTTTCGGGTTAAATTTTGCTTTCCTGCTTATTTTTGTATTATTCATCACAAATAATATATAATTTGACCAAATATTGAATTCCGATCTGCGATTGTAGGATTTTGAAATTTCATGAAAGTCAAGCTTAAAAGAAATACAAAAAATTCTCCGGATATATGTAATTGATCCTTGGGGGATTGAAACCTTCTAAATATTTAAAAGGGTTTATTACTTCAATTTTTTTTATCTATGTGTTTGTTTAGTTTTGTTTATTTTCGTATAGAAATTCGCAATGCCACTATGAGGAAATGGTCTTTGAATGTCAAGATTCAGGTGATAATTCTATGTTGAACAAATTTGTGTTTTTAAATGGTTGATGGAAAGAATTATTAGGGAACAAATCACGAATTACAATATATATTATTTCATATGAATATGAATTACACATAATTATCTGTTTATTTTAATGTAGAATATGTTGAATAAACAAACAAACAAACCAACTCCTAATCCTACTAAGTAGGGTCCGTTACATGAATCTTACTACGCCATTGCATTCTATCATGGACAATGTAGAATATGTTGAATATTGAAAAAAAAAATAGAAAACTAATTTAGATTATCTTGAAGTGTAGAGGTGTTTGGCAAATGTGATAGTACATGTGTAATTCTTTGCCTAGTATAAATGATATTTTAATTTTTTAAAAAAAATTGAATGTGATTAAAGAAGCAAAAGATTTCTTATCAAGCATTTGAACACAAAAAATATGGGACAAACTAATACCATCTTAGGACCTAAATCATTGAAAAAATAAGAATAGAACTGTGTAATCACAATTACATTATTGGAAAAAATTCAATTATTATAATTTGACATATATTTCTGTTCCGCACGATAATAATATTCATTTGTGAAAAAAATAATTGTGAAGGTGTTTTACAACACTAATACTCACAAATAATTAGGTCAATAATGTGTATTTTTTTTTTTCTAATTATACAAGACTTGATATTTCTATTATTGTCTCCAAATTCAGAAGAGACACTAGAAATCCTAGTGTAGATCATTGGCTGGGAAAAATATTTAGATACCTTAGAGATATTATTGACTATAAATTTCACTATTTTTGAATTCCACCTGTATTAGAAGGATATTGTGATGTTAATTAGATCAAATTTTGATGAAACTAAAATCGCTAATGGTTATATTTTTACACTAGGTGGTGATGCAATTTTCTGAAAATCTAATAAATAATCTTTAACCTCTAGATCAACAAAAGATGCTGAATTTGTTACTTTAGATTTGGCATGTAGTAAACCTCAATGCATAAAATCTTTATTATATGATTTGCCATGATTACTAATAATGTCTATTCCTACTGTGCATATTCATTGTATACGTAATCAGACTGCTATATCTAAAGCAAAGAATGCCAATTTCAATGAGCAGAGAAGGCATATAAAATTTAGACATAATTCTATAAAATAATTGTTGTCTCAAAGCATAGTTACACTTGACTTTGTGAAGTCAAGAAATAATTTGGTAGATCCTTTTACAAAAGGGTTAGCTCGAAAGCTAACCATTAGAATATCAAGGGGAATGAGACTGAAGCCTGTAAGTAGTCATTGCAGTGGACATCTAACTTCAATGATTGGAGATCCCATAAATGAGGTTCAATAGCTAAAAACAAAACTACAGTGCAACTAGAATGAGCACATTATTATTTATCTTGAGGGCTATTCCCTAGTCTTATTCCTAAGATGTGATGCTCATTACTGTGATAGTTATTAGGAGGAGTTAATCTCTAAAGGCGTCCAAAGCAGATATCTATAGAGTAATAATCACAGACTACCCTTGGAGGATACACTTATATAAATATAGCAGTGAGGTCACTGTTGTGGGAAAGTTAAGGCTATTCTCTGAAAACACTTATGAAAATGAGATGCTTATGCAAAACTGTCTAATGAGCCTAACAGTGTTAGAACTGAATACATTGTCCATGCTCTGTATGTGGTAAATTAAAATTTGGTTCAAAGGACCTAGTTCAAGAATTTCTAATTCACTATATTCCTTCAAACTAAGACTTGCTATTACTAATTATAGGTTCAAGTGCAGAAGATACCTATACCTATTACACAGTAAAAAAGTACTTAAATAATAACTTTTAAATTATGTGAGGGATTGTTAATAATAATAATTTAAAATTAACTGTGAGTGGGTCTCTTATGGAGCCCACCCACTTCACAAGTTGGAAAGAGTTTTCTAACTTCTCCCTTGAGAAATGTTCTTGACTATAATAAACTCTCAGAATTAGGAGAGTATACAATAAAATCAGGAGACCAATTGATTTAGCATAATAATATCAAGAAATCGGGAAAGTAATGTTAACTCCAACAGATACTTTTCTATAATAATATATGCTAAAACTACTATAAATAGAAAATTTTCTCCTATAGGAAAAACGTCTGGTAAAAAATATACTACAAATTATGTTATGGTACTTATCACCCCATCCATATTCCATATATTTATAACCATATGCATATCCTTATAACCTACAATCACATAAATAAATTACATCTTTGAATAAATTGGGTACAAGAACAATATCAATTCGTGGGTATTGTTTTCTTGCATCAAAATATCCTTGGAGGTTGTTATATCTTGGAGAAGGAACTTCACATCAACCCAGTGCAGTAGGGGAAGAGTGCTAATTAGTGTGCCTCAACTCTAATCAGGCTATTCTACTCCTTGAATTTAAATTAATGTATTAATTTTCTAGTGAATTGTTTTGTGTTACTACTTTTCCTTTCTTGAGATATAAAATTTTCCAACAGTAAACAATATTTAAGCATTTGTATTGTTGATCTCTGCTTTTTTCTTTGACATTCATAAAGGTGGATAAATACAAATGTGACGATAAAATACTGTATTTATTGAATATTGTAAAAAGAAGTTTTGAATAGTGTGACTAATATAAGTAGAACTAAAATATGAATTACACATGTAGAACAAATTCAGCAGGATATACAGCAATTTGGCACAATATTTTGGGTCTATATGCGAGATTCTGTTTATTTTCCTAGCAATGTTAAAAATTGGATTGAAGTAGAATGGATTGAGATTAAGGAGTGCAAAGTGAGAACTATATATAAGTTAAGGGGTGCGAAGTGAGAACCGAACACAAGTTAAGGGGTACAAAATGGAAAATCTTAGTAAAAATACTTCCCCTATACAAATATAAAATAATGAAAATAATGGATAGGGAAAAAATGAGTGGTCGGTATTTGGTAAATGGAAAAATCATATAAATAGTCCCTCAAATATATGAAAAATATTTTTTTAAATCTCTCGAATATAAAATGATGAGTTTTAATCTCTTGCAAAATCTAAATGTATATTTTTGGTCCCTTATCATAATTCTGATAGTAGTAGAGACACTTTGGTCAGAAAATACCACATGAATTATGATAAAGGACCATGTTTAGTTTTTTTTTTTTTTAAGGGATTAAAACTTATCATTTTATATTGGAGGGACTAAAAAATATTTTTTGAATATTTGAGGGACTATTGTGCCATTTTCCTTAAAAAAGGAAGAAAATAAAAAGTGCTCTGTGTAATCTTGATTTCTTCCTCTTGTACTTCCATTAGCTTGTTAAAACTCAAAATATTTAAAATAGATAAAGAAATCAACATAATAATCAAATAGAACCAAAAAGAAAACTAATTTTTTGTCTAATATTATAATTCTTTTTCTTTTTTGTTTCACTCTGTTTTTCCATGAAAAATCAACACATATATAATTTGGCTAGTTATACCCTAGCTATAATTAAAGTAAAAATTTACCCTTTTTGTTTTATTTTAATTGTTGGTTTGACTTCGAGCACAAGAATTAAAAAAGTTATTAAATTACATTAATTTTATAAAAAGATATTTGTTATTAAATTACATTTATGCTTTTTATAAAAAGATATTTTAAAGTGACTAAATTATCCTTTCACATTAATATCCCTAACTAGAGGTGTGCACGAATTCGGTTAATCGAATTTACAACCAATTTCAATTTCAAATTAGAATTTCGAAATCGGTTACTCAAAATTCGGTTAGTTGATGGGTCTGACTAAATTCAGGAATTCAAAAATGAATACGAAACCATAATTGACTTTTCAATTCGAAATTAACCGAATTACTAATTTGAGAATTCGGTAAAATGAAACTGGTTAATCATTTTACTAATTTCATTAATCGAATTCGATTCCATAAGATAAGTGGGGCAATTCCTATGCAGAAATGTAGGCAAAGAATACTGAACTTTAGATCTCTCAAAACTAAGTGACTAACCTACATGGCTACATGCCAGTTGCCACCAAAGCAAACTGAAGCTTGTGTCTTTTTATCTTCTTTTCAAATAACTATACTTTTTAATATAAGATAGTCTTACAAAATAATACTTTAATTTTACTTACATCGAAGAATACATATATAGTCACATAAATAATATTATATATGTACATACGTACATATAGAATATATGTATATAAAATTTTAAGAAAACATTGTATTTATTTAAATATAATATAGTTTTAATGATATTATAAACTTATAGATTTCTATATAAACTACGAATTCAAAATAAAACACTAATTTGTAATCTTAAAACGATTGTATATTAGACCTTTTATATATAGTCACACCTTGTATGTATTGTAGACAATGAAATTTTATTTCAATTAAAAATATCATTTGTCTATAAATTAATTTAATTGGCATATTTATGGTCCAATTAAATAATGCCATATGTCATATATATTTGGAACGTTGGTTAATTTAAAAACCAATTATATTGCTCCACATGTCAAGATGAGGTGGTTCGACCAATCAAATGAATTTGCGTCGCTCTTCCAATTAAATTGTGCCATGTCACATGTCTGCAAGACTTGGCCAATAAGGATATATGTATTCTAGTTTTTTGGCTATCTCTTTATTAATAAATTAAAATATGGAGATAATATCAAAGTAGTACAATCCCTATGTATTAATATCTCTTATGTGTAAAGAGATAAGAATTTGTTTCTTGGTATGCAAGTAAGAAGTTACACATGTACTACAAGTCTTCTAACTTTCTTCCCACCCATACATGTATAAATAGGGGTCATCCCTCAGAGGTTCAAGACACACACATATACACATACACACATATTTCTGAAGTCTGAAAGTTGTGAAAGTTCTGAGTCTTCAAATTCTCTCTTCAAGTCTTCCATATATCAAGATTTGAAGATCTTCATCAAGTGTTCTTCAAGTCTTCCATATCAAGATTTGAAGAATTCAATACTTGGTTCGGGAATAAGCTGTGAAGCCATCGGATCGTGTCTGAAGTAAAGAATTGAAGGAATTTTCTCCATATATTGAGAATATCCTAGAAATTGTAACCTTTTATTTCATATATTCATATATTTATATTATCACTATATTTCTTATTTGTTCAAATTTTTTTACAGACTTGGAATATTTCGTTGCGCACAATTTTGGCACGCCCAGTGGGACAATCTCTACCTTCCATCTCTTTGCTTCATATATATTCAACTGCAAATCTACCTCAATGGCTCCAAAGAACGACAAATCCATGCCTGCTCGTTCTAATGCTGCTAACTCAAAAACTACTATGGGATCTGCAAATGATTCTGCGAATCCACGAATTGTTGGCCCAACCATAAGAAGCATGACAAGAGCCCTCTCTCAAAGTAATCCAGAGGTGCAATCTGCATCACCTCCCGTGTTTGGCTCGACACCACCCAAAATCACTTCTCCTGTGTTGGGGCTCAAAGATGTTGGAGCTTCAATCGAGAAAACTCTCTCGATGCTCGAAGCAAGTTCTAATTCTAGAACTTTGAAACATGATGATGACATATCAAGTAATAATTCTACATCTTCTCAAGGGACTTCGCATACGAGATCTCCTGTTCGAGAAGATTCTGCAACTTCTACAGCATTTTCTATTATGCCTGCTATGGTAACGCAAACATCAACTCTGGAGGATCAAATGGCAAGCCTAACTAAAATGATGGAAACAATGATGAAGCGCATACAAGATCAAGATGCCGTCATCACTCAACTCGTCAACAAGAAAGACAATGCCACGGAAGGAAGTCAAATTGATTCAAAGGCACCTGGCGGACATCAAGAAGCTGAAACTTCACAACAAAGAAAGGCTAAAGAAGTGCACGTGACTTCTGATGGAATGATTCATGCCGATCAATTGAAGGAGTTCGTTGAAGGAATGATCAAGGTGAAATATGAAGGTGGTTCAAAATCGAACCCTATATACGCTAAGCCTTATTCTGCAAGAATCGACAGCTTGATGATGCCTTGTGGATATCAACCACCTTCAAGTTTCAGCATGTTGAAAGTGAAGGAAATCCGAAACAGCATGTGGCACACTGTCTCGAGACATGTAATAATGTCTAACTTATGGTGATTTATTGGTCAAGCAATTTCTCCGTGTCTCACTAAAAGGTAACGCATTCGACTGGTACACTGATCTTGATGCCGGTTCGATTGATAGTTAGGAGCAATTAGAGTGGGAATTTCTCAATCGATTCTACAGAACTAAGAGGACTGTTTCTATGACTAAACTTTCCAACGCCCATCAGTGGAAAGACGAACCAATTGTTGATTATATTGATCGATGGAGGACTTTAAGCCTTAATTGTAGAGACCGACTATTCGAGACGTCCGCCATTGAAATGTGCATTCAAGGCATGAAATGGGGACTTCGTTATATCCTACAAGGCATCCAACCTCCGATATTTGAGAAATTGGAAACAAAAGCTCATAGTCTTGAAATTGGCCTTGAAAATCAAGAACCGCCTGTTCCTGATCCTCGCAATAATAAAGAAAAATAGGACTTTAAGAAAGGGGGCAAGCCTTCTCCCAAGTCTGGAAACAAAGAAACTATGACAACAAATACTGCACCTGTTAAGATTGCGACGAAAGTCAGTCAAAAAGTAGACAGGCGGTGTCCGAGAAGGTAGAGCCTGTGCAAGGTAGGCCACAAAGAAAACCGACACTCAGGGAGATGCAAGAGAAATAATACCCTTTCCTCGACTATGATCTTCAAGGCATGTTCGATGATCTACTCAAAGCCAAACTCATTGAACTCCCCGAGATGAAACGGCCGGAGGAAGCTAGGCGAGTTAATAATCCAAACTATTGTTGTTACCATCGCCTGGTTGGTCATCCCCTCACAAGGTGTTTTGTTTTTAAAGATAAGGTGATGGAGTTAGCCCGCCAAGGTAAGATTTTGCTTGAGGAAGATAAAGCAAGTGCAAATCAGACCACTATAATTCCTGACTCCCACAATTTGTTGAAGAATGGTAAAGTATCTCGACTTCCATCGAAGATAAGAACAATACAGCCCACGATAAAATTTGGAGATTTCAATCCCGTTCCATTATATGACAACCTCTTTCCACGAGATGAAGTACCTTTTGAAAGGAAAACTGAAAAATTATTGAAGGAGCTGATGATGCCACAAATGATTAATCAGACGAAGGATGGACACTCGTCACTCGCAAAAGAAGCCAAAAAATTAAAGTGCAAAAGACTAATCAACTGCCAAAATTTCGGATGGTAAAAATGCAGGTTGGAAAAAGAAAGTCCAGAAGAATAACAATTTCGTCATCAATCCCTCCGAGTGATGTGATGTTTCAAATTGTCCGTCGACCTATTACTTTGAAAGAATTCATGCCAAGAGGATACTTGAAAGATGACGACGTCCTTGCATCTTGCCATGTTGTGAACATCAATAAAGTTGATGAAGAATTTGAGAAGAAACTCACTGTTGCTGATAAAGTCCTTGAGGAATGTGCCACAACGATTGTTTTTGATGACGAAGATTTATTGCTCAGGACGAAAGCTCACAATCGATCCTTGTTTGTAAATGGCTATGCACGTGAACAAAAAGTGAATCGGATACTTCTCGATGGAGGATCTACTGTGAATATAATGCCTTTACGTGCAATGAAGGAGCACCTCTATAACTTGGAATCACAAGTGATGAACTCTCACAAAGCCGTCTCATGATCCAAGGATTCAATCAAGGGGGCAAAGAGCCATTGGTCTTCTAACACTTGATTTATTAATTGGCGATTTATCCTCAAGTGCACTATTTCATGTTATCGATGCAAAAACATCTTATAATATGCTTCTTGAGAGACCATGGATTCACGAGAATGATGTTATACAGTCAAATCTTCATCAATGTTTCAAGTATTGCCATAACGGCGTCATAAACAAAGTAGTTGCTGATGAAAAGCCGTTCACTGAAGCCGAGAGTTACTTTGCTGATGCTAAATTCTACCTGCAGGGTAACACAAAGAAAGAGTTAACAAAGGAAGATGGTCGAAAATCTAAGACGCATGTCTTACGCTATGTTCCAAAGTCAAAGAGAAAAGAAGGTCAATCTCTTTTTGTTGGATGCAATGAATTAAAGGAGTTCACTGTACCACTCACCAAAATTGAGGTGGTCAAGCATAGCGAAACTAATTTCTTGAAGGCTTTGTTCGGCCAAAGGTAGAGTCCGAAATAGAGCACAATTCATTACCTAAAACACGTACCGACGAGGGATTTGGTCCAAATGCATACAAGTTGCTCGTAAAAGCTGGTTACGATCCTAAGGAAGAAGGAACTTTGGGCAAGCTTCCTACAGAGATAAATGGAGAAGAGACACATGGCATGACTTCTACCCAAAAGATGTTGAAAGACAAAGGATATGCTGTCAACAACCTGTTAATGGGACTTGGGTATAGACTACCTTCTCCTGTGCGTATAGCAATTAAAAGGGCTAATACGCATCATATTACTATCAAAGAAGAAACTGCGTTGAAAGGTTCAAGGCGATCAGTCTTTGATAGATTGAGAAAAGTTACACCACGTGTTTCGGTGTTTGATAGGCTTGGCCCACGAGGAAGAGTTTTGATGAAGCAACCTATTCATGAAAGGTTGAGTTTTTCAAAGGCACAAGAGTATAGTTTTAATACGAAAGGAACAGAATTTGGACAATGCTTCCTGCAATGATGGAAGTTTAAGAAGACAAATTACTGACTTTTCATACATTACGGCGATTTGTTAAATGTGAGAAAGGAAACCATCATTGATATAAGCATCAAGGAAGAAGACAAGGAAAGCATTGCCTCCTGCAACCATATCACTCTTCGAAACGAAGAGCCTTTGGAAGAAGAAGATGCCTGAGATGCTCCTCCTGAATTGGAAGAAGGCATGAAGGCAACCGTTGATGAGTTGAAGGAAATCAACCTTGGCACAAGTGATGATCCTCGCCCAATCTACATAGGTACTTGGCTGACTCCTGAAGAGGAACAAGCATATGTTGAACTATTGCTCGAATTTAAGGATGTTTTTGCTTGGAATTACAAAGAGATGCCTGCCTTGGATCCGAAAATAGCTGTTCATCACTTGGTCGTTAAGCGAGGTGCAAGACCCGTTAAACAAGCCCAAAGACATTTTTGGCCTGATTTGATCCCATTAATTGAGATGGAGGTAATCGACAAGCTCATAGAAGCTAGTTTTATCCGAGAAGTAAAATACCCAGTGTGGATTTCAAGTATAGTCCCCGTGAGGAAAAAGAATGGACAGATTCGTGTTTGCGTTGATTTTTGAGATCTCAATGAAGCTTGTCCGAAAGATGACTTTTCTCTCCCTATTACTGAATTGATGGTCGATGCCACAACTGGTTATGAAACCTTATCCTTTATGGATGGATCCTCAGGAAACAACCAGATCCGAATGGCATCGAGAGATGAAGAACTTACTGCTTTTCGAACTCCCAAAGGCATTTATTGCTACAAGGTCATGCCTTTTGGCTTAAAGAATGCGGAAGCCACATATCAAAGGGCCATGCAAAAGATCTTCGATGACATGCTTCACAAGAATGTAGAGTGCTATGTTGATGATCTTGTTGTCAAATCGAAGAAACAAATTGACCATGTCCAAGATCTTAGAATGGTGTTCGAAAAACTTCGAAGATACCAACTCAAGATGAATCCTTTGATGATGTAGTGCGCTTTTGGAGTTACCTCTGGAAAGTTTCTTGGGTTTATCGTACATAGTCGAGGAATTGAAATTTATCAATCCAAAATCGATGCTATCTTGAGGATGCCCAAACCACGCAACATTCATGAGTTGAAAAGTTTGCAAGAAAGATTGGCTTATCTTCGAAGATTTATCTCCAATTTGGCTGGGAGATGTCAACCATTTAGCCATTTGATGAAGAAGGGTGTACCTTTTGAGTGGGATGAAGCATGTAGTAATGCTTTCAAAAGCATAAAAACATATCTTACGAAGCCACCCGTATTAGCTGCACCTATTCCTGGTAAGCCTTTAATTCTTTATATTGCTACACAGGAACGGTCTTTAGGAGCATTACTTGCCCAAGAAAATGATGAGGGTAAAGAAAATGCACTATATTATTTAAGCTTGATGATGACACCAAATGAGTTAAATTATACGCCGATTGAGAAGTTATGCTTGGCTCTCATATTTGCCATTCAAAAGTTAAATTTGCACTATTTTCAAGCTCATACTATCCGTTTGATATCCAAGGCAAATCCGATCAAGTATGTTATGACTAAGCCTGTGCTGTACAGATCGTCTCGCAAACTAGACTACCTTCAAATTCAACAATTTGAAATTGTTTACCTTCCTGTGAAGGCTATCAAAGGACAAGTATTGGCTGACTTCTTGGCCGATCATCCCATACCAGCTGAGTGAGAATTGATTGATAAACTTCCAGATGAAGATGTTTTCATGGTCGAAATTCTTTCGCCTTGGACAATGTACTTTGATGGTGCTGCACATCAAGGGGGGCACTGGAGCTGGAGTAATATTCATCACTTTCGAAGGAGATATGTTGCCATATTCATTCACTTTAGCACATCAATGTTCAAATAATGTCAGGAGTATCAAGCACTTATCCTTGGTCTTGAAATGGCGGTTGATATGAAGCAACTGCAACTTAGAATCTTTGGAGATTCCAAGTTAGTAGTCAATCAGCTCCTTGGCAAATATGAGAAGTCAAGAAACCCAAGCTGTGGCCATATTATAATTATGTTAGGCAACTAATAGGGTGGCTAGGTGATGTGACTATAGAGCATGTTCCAAGGAGAGACAATCGACAAGCTGACTCCTTAGCAAAATTAGCTTCGATGCTCATCCTGCCTAATCAACAAGTTCAAGTCCCCATATGTCAAAGTTGGGTTGTGCCTCCTCATTTTGAAGAAAGAGATGATGTGAAAGAGGAAAATACTCACATGGTTTCTATTTATGAAGTGGAGAAGGAAGATTGGCGTCAACCAATAATTGATTATCTTAGTTGTGAGAAGTTACCTGATGACACAAAAAGAAGAACTGAAATTCATCGTCGTGCACCTCGGTTCATCTACTATAGGGAGACTCTTTATCAGCAATCATTTGATGGAGTTTTTCTGCGATGTCTCGGTGAGGATGAAGCTATGCAAGTGATGGAAGAGGCTCACTCAGGAATATGTGGCGCTCATCAATCCGGCCCTAAGTTGCCCATCCATGCATGGACTTCCACATTAAAAGGATGGGGTACTACTGGCCGACCATGGTGAAGGATTGCATAGACTATGTACGAAAATGTCAAGCTTGTCAGTTTCATGCCAATTTCATCCATCAACCACCAGAACCGTTGCATCCTACTGTTTCTTCTTGGCCATTTGATGCTTGGGGATTAGACATAGTAGGACCACTGCCAAGGTCTTCTGGTGGACATATCTTTATCCTGACTGCAATAGATTATTTTTCGAAGTGGGCTGAAGCAATTGCACTAAGAGAGGTAAAGAAAGAAAATGTGGTCGATTTTATTCGTGTGAACATTATCTATCGATACGGGGTTCCACGATATATCATCACTGATAATGGAAAACCTTTCTGCAATGCTGCAATGAACAAGTTTTGTGAGAAGTTCGGCTTTAAGCAACATAATTTTTTTATGTACTATGCTGCTGCAAATGGACTTGCTAAGGCTTTTAACAAAACTCTATGCAATTTGCTAAAAAAAGTTATTGACAAGTCAAAAACAAGAGATTGGCATCAAAGGATTGGTGAAGCTCTTTGGGCATATAGGACAACTTTTCGAACTCCTACTCAAGTGACTCCATACGCGCTTGTCTACGGTGTCGAAGCAGTTCTTCCACTTGAATGTCAAATACCTTCTTTAAGGATTGCTGTGCAAGAAGGACTTAATGAAAAAAACAATGCCCGCCTTTGTCTTGAAGAGTTGGAAGCACTTGATGAGAAAAGGTTGGAAGCTCAGCAACGACTTGAGTGTTACCAAGCTCGCCTTTCTAAAGCATTCAATAAGCGAGTTCGGCTACGCTCTTTTCAAATTGGTGATATCGTCCTTGCTGTTCGAAGACCAATCATCCTTGCACATGGAGGTCAAAGGAAGTTTGTCTCAAAATGGGATGGCCCTTATGTTGTCCAAGAAGTCTATACAAATGGCTCGTACAAATTGATCGCTGAAGATGGATTAAGGATTGGCCCCATCAACGGCAAATATTTGAAGCGATATTACGAATGATTGAGATAGATGCTCCTTGACGCATGAGCCTAAACTGCATGTTGCTCTTGGCCCACATGAGCTAAAATTGTGGACGGCAACCACCAATAGTGTAGTATGTGGTTAAACTGCTGAAACACTCCACCAAGTCTAAGGTGGTAAACAAATGGATACTCTTGGCCCGCATGAACTAAAATTGTGGACGGCAACCACCAATAGTGCAGTATGTGGTTAAACTGCTGAAACACTCCACCAAGTCTAAGGTGGTAAACAAATGGATACTCCTGGCCCGCAAGAGGATAAACTGTGAACGGTAAACCCCCCATATTTTTCCAAAAAAAAAAAAAAGGAACTACGTGTGACTTGATTCCCTTTTGGGATACGTAGGCAGCTTAGAGGACAACTTCTAAGTTCAATTACACCCCCTTAAAACCAACTCATTTTCCTTAAAGAAAAATATGATGAAAACAATATTTGAAATTAAATTCATAGATGCTAGTTACTTTACTTCTTTTTTTTTAAAAAAAAAATCACAAGTATAAGGAAAAGTAATTAATGTCTTTAATATTGAAAGAAAAGTTTCCAAACAAATAAAATTTAAGGAAAAGAATAAAAAAAAGGGGGTTTGATATAATTCAAATATCAAACTTGAGGTCCACTACGGCTATCTTGCTTGCTTCAAGGATGTTGTTCATCTCCTCAAGCTCCCTTGCGTCTTCATTTGTCAGAAAGGTAGTGCTTTTGATGGAAGAGATTTGATCTTGTGCTCTTAATACTTTAACTTGCATTTGCTTGAGATTTTCATATTCTCGGTCAATGGTCGAGCTAACTTCCATGTTTTGCTTCTCCAAATCATCAAGATCTTTTTGAAGAATGGTCTTTCTATCATCAATAGATTCCCGTTTTCCTTGAAGACTTTGTAGATGGTTGGTTACCTTTTCCTCCATTTCTTTGACTTTCGCAAGGTGTGCATTTGCCTTGGAGAGAATTTCTGCATATGCTTCTCTTGAAATCTTCTCCGATGCTAAAGCTCTTGAAGAGAGAAGAATCATACTTCTTGGCCTTCATGAGCAAGTCTGCTAAAAAGTCTCTTAGAGGAAGGGCAATTTAAGAATCTATCCTTGTTATTTCTTCAACTACCTCATTGATACATTCCTCCAAAGAAGAGATTTGGTCTACGGAAGTGTTTGAGATATCATTGCAAAGTTCTTTCCACAGGCTTTGTATATATTTTCGTTGGCATGATTTTATGACCTTGCGGCCATGAAATTCAAAAATTGGTGTTCTAACTTGCTTGTGGAGACTTCCATGGTGATTCAATGGTATTTGTGATGGAGTATAATCCTCTACCGGCTTGTCAATTGTTGATCCAAGCATATTTGGATTGCCAGTAACATTCTCATGCAATTCTCTATCCATGTTCGTCTCACTGATGATAATGTCTTGATTACTGAATAAATGGTCTCCGGTTTCTTCCACAGACGCCTCAATGGTAGTGAACTAAAAAAAAAAGAAAGAAAAAGAGAGTCAGAGCAATGTCAAGACGCATAGAAAAAGGGAAAGAAAATATATGACGTATATTTACGTATAATCCATGTATTCTTATGGCACATCCCAAGAAACAGGTAAAGTCAATTTTATTTCAACCATAATAGAAATGTAGTCCAAACTTTAAGGTTTTGACTTCAAGCGGTCGATTCCAGTGGCGATCTTTATTACAGCTTTCTCCAGAATGTTCACCCTCTACTTGAACAAATTCTCTATCATCCAATATCTTGATCGTATTATTTTTTTGATGCTTCCCAAGAAGTTGAGTTCGAGAGGACCTCATGATTCTTTGGAGGAATGATATTGATATTTATCTCCATGTCCTCGATGCCTTTCAATAAAGGTGTTTCTTATAACATTTGGATGTGTATTTGTGGGTTTGACCGAAGTTGGTCATCCCATCTCCGTTACTTGCTTTCCTCTCAAGCTAGTTGATGCATGATTTTGGCCTTTTTGCCTCATTGAAGGAGGCTAAGAGACTACTCTATGAGTATCTTGCGAAGCCTTGTCTTTCGCAAATATTGCAGACAGGCGGGCATTCGTTTGGCTTCCTTTCTCATTAATTGTATTATGGTCATCTTTTCCATACTTTAAACACTTAGGAGAGGCATCGTGCTTGGATCTCTTTGATGGGGATGTTCTCACTCTCGCGTCTTGAGCTTCATCCTCGAGTGCTCTCTTGACACTAAGTTTGATGATTGTGCTTGGAACTCTTCGTCGATCGCATTGACCACCAAGTGTCATACTCTTTTGTAACCAATGGATGTCTTTTTTGCGGGGGTATGGTCAAGATAGAATGAGTTGATGTACGAACTGAGGATTCCCACAACTGAACAATTTCTCCCAAAGTGTGAGTATGAGTTATCTCCTTCAACTTGTTTGGGATATTTTGGCAAAAACCAAATTGCCTGCTGAATCTGCACGGGTCATACAACTCGATGATGAAAAGGTTGTCCCATCGAAAGGTCAAGAAACATGACCGTTGACTGATGAAATATTCCGTGCATTGCAGTGATAGATTTCCATCATCTCTCATGAGGACTTTTTTCTCTTCTTGGGTCATGCATAGTCTAGGAAAGGTCGATGGGTTCACATTCTTAATGATATCTTCCGCATGTGTTGTGTTGACAGAATTGCGCCATCTTAAGAGACACTAAACTTGGTCATTCGAGCAAGACAGCTTGTTCGATCATTTATGTGATAAGTATCAAAGTATTGACCAATCCATGCATAGACATAGTGAAATGGGAAGACGACTAGACACTCTCGTAGGTTTGGAGCTTGAACAAGTTTTCTCAAGCCGTCATAGATGCTGGCAAGTACTGGGATTGCGAGAGAGAACTTCACTCCCGTTGCCATTAAGCTTGCCACCTTGAAGACACTTGGACGTATGTGATCCATCTCCCTACTTGGCAAGAGCAATTTGCAAATCCAGCATGCTAGAAAGGCTCCCACATATACTTCGCCCCTTAGAGAGTCTTCGATGTTCAACATATCAAAGGGGATGTGTTCGTTATTGATCTTTAGTAAATAAGAATTGTCCACATGTCTTCCACATGGATTGAATGTCTTCTTGGGCTTTGTGTTGGTGCTTCGTCTTTGACCCCTTGGAGGTGGAGTTCGATATCTGGATTGTCCTCGGAACCAAAACTACACCCAGTCCTTAATATGAACTTCTTCACGAAAATTTTTGGTAAGCCTGTAGTACGCCGCAAATAAGTGTATACAACTTGTTGGAAGTGAAGATTTTTCATCCCCATCAATGTTGAGAAGTTCTTTGGCTGTTGGCACGACCTCATCATAAAATGAGCCACAGATAGTAAGAAGAGACCGAGTTTATAAAGATCCCAAAGGGAAATTGATAGCTCGCCTGCCGAAGTATGAAGACTGTTTATCGAGGGGCACCAATATTTACAGAAGGCACGCAAGATGTTATTGCAATGATCATATAGTAGCGTGACGCGTAAACAGCATCATAAACATGGGCCCTCAAGAGTGTCTCCTTGTGTCGCACGAGCACATCTTCCGACCATTCCCAATAGTTAGAGGTATGTCTTGCTTGAGCTGCACCAAAGTATGAGGAAGGACCAATCCACGTGGTTTTGCCGAGATTAGAACTCAAAAAAGGAAGTGAGAACTTGGCAACATTCGGCTCCTTGATATGAAGGGAGGAATTTAGTATGAGCACTTCTTCACTCCTTGTCGTAGTAGAAAACGACGATCCAGCGATTGTTTCTTTGTTTGACTTGGTTGTCCAGTCTCTAAGATGTAGCGACTCATCAAGAGGAATGTAAGGTTGTGCTAAGGAACCGATGGCTGGCTTGCAGATATACAACGACAAGCTCTTTGACCGAGATCCTTCTCTTTCATCGAAGAAGGAGATGTGTGGTAACGGTGTATCATAATCCTTGATTTGCATGGTTGATGTGGCTGCATGGCAAATAAAATTCGAATACTAAGCATAAAGTATAAGAGACAGATAAATAATTTATGGATTTTACCTTGGGACGTTTAAATAAAATACTACATGGATTAGCGGCATTATAGTGATCATAAAGAATTGATATCACATTCTCGTAGTCAATTTATTAAATCCAAGCAATGTGATATTATAGATTAAATTGTCGCTTGTGATAAGGTCACTTTCTCATTAAGATTGATAACTATGCACAATAGAAACATATAGTCCATGAGAATAAATAAAATAAAATAAAAAAAAGAAGAGCGAAAAATGAGGTACTCGTGTTTTTATGAGGTCGGTAGGCGAATCAAAGAAAGAGAAATCAGCAATACCGGCAACGTAGTTGCAATAGTAATGGACAGTTGCGAGGCAAGAAAAAACGGCATGATGTTTCAACGCGTGAACAGCAATGGCAGCGGCAAAGAACGGCAAATGAGAAGCAAGATAGCAAAATAAACCACAAAGTGGCCACAAAAAGCGGCAAGCAAAACAAGCAAAGAAGAAGCAAAACAGCAAAAAGGTGGCAAAGAAAACATGGGCAGCGGCAAAAAGCTAGAAAACAGCTCATGTGACTTCATACAAGGCATTTACTCCGATACTATTACTTGTAAACTCCTTTGCTACTAAATTGAGCTGAACCAGCTCAATAATGGTTGAAAGAGTTACCTCCAAACTCAATGAGCTCTTTCTCAAATCTTGCTTAAAAGTTTACTAAGCACTTCATGAGCCTATTCAGAAAGAACCTTCGCATTGATAGATTTCTTAATCTATAAAAATGAATTTAATCTGTGCATAAATATTATCACAGAATATCAAATGCGGAATAAAATCGAGAAACGTACCTCAAGCCATTGATGTTGTTGGGTCACTGTCAAATAAAAAGAAATAGAAAATAATTTTTTGGATACTTCTAAACCTAGACAATCTGATACGATGGTGTATTTTTGATAGAATGTCAGGCCTAGGGACCCAAAATACTCTGTATACTTATAACATTTTTCCCCATCAGAAAACGTAAGCCGTAAGAATAAGTAGTAATCACAAGTGTAATCATTATCACAATGTGATAATTATCACAAGATATTTATTAAGTCAAATTGATAAATATCATAATCAAATATTGGATAGACAAATATTTGGAATTTCAAAAAATAAAATCACATGGGATAATTACAAAAATTCCAACATTTCTCCCACTTGATCCACATATTTCATTCGATATACAAACTATCAAATCTCACAAGTAAGATCCAAAATACATGAATCATGGCGACAAGTCCTCTAAGAAACAAGTATTGTCTTCCATGTATTACTATGCATTATGTCTCTTCAACACTAAACTTTTATGTGATAACATACGTTAATAAATAAGCCTTATGCTTATTATAGGTCCAACTTAAGTGTGTTTTCTCAAATAACTAAATAAGTATGCGCAACTAAATATGAAAAACACAATTGAATAAAAGTTTAATGGAAATATCAAATGTACGTACATGTAAAATGAGGTCATATCATGGAACCAAGTCTCATTCTAACTATATGATCTCTAAAAATCTTTGGTGGCATGCCTTTAGTCAAGGGATCGGCAATCATGAATTCAGAGTTAACACATTCAATGACCACTTTATTCTCTTTAACACGTTCTCTAATGGCTAAGTACTTGATGTCGATGTGTTTACTTCGACTACCACTCTTATTATTTTTAGCCATAAAAACAGCAGCTGAATTGTCACAAAATAACCTCAATGGCCTAGAAATAGAATCTACAATTCTAAGCCCAGACATGAAACTCTTTAACCATACACCATGCGAAGTTGCCTCAAAACAAGAAACGAACTCAGCTTCCATAGTAGAGGTTGCAATCAAAGTTTGTTTAGCACTTCTCCAAGACATAGCTCCACCGGCTAGCATAAAGACATAACCAGATGTCAATTTTCATCTAGAATTTAGAGTCATTTGTTTTGATATGTGTGTGTACAGTAATTCTGTATTTTGATATCACCTATAATATAAGACATTGGAATTATTAATTTAGCCCTTCTAAAAGTAATTTTTCGGACATTGGTCCAAATTGAACCTGTCACCCTTCGCAATAGGTGCCACACTTGGTGAACAATCTTTCATCCGAAACCTCTCTAAAACTTTGTTAATATAGGTTTCTTGAGACAAACCCAAAATGCATCGAGTTCTATCTCTATGAATCTTTATGCCAATGACATAAGATGCCTCACCCATGTCTTTCATATCAAAGTTTCTAGAGAGAAATTGTTTCACCTCATGTAGCAATCCTTTATCGTTACTTGCAAGTAAGATGTCGTCTACATATAGAATAAGAAAACAAATCTTTTTCCCACTGACCATCTAGTATATACATTGATCCATGATATTCTCTTCAAAATCACATGAAGAGATCACACCATGAAATTTTAAATACCATTGATGGGAGGTTGCTTCAATCCATATATAAGACTTTTTAATTATTGCATTGGCACAACTAAATGCTCACCATAATAAGAGGAAAATCCTTAGAACTGTTTCTTATTATAATTATATGTGTTAAGAGAGGCAGATATATGTGTATAAGAGACAGATATTGTATAATTAAAGGGGTGAAATATTAAATTATATTCCATAATAATTCAAGAGAATCTTTCTTAGATACAGAGAAAAGGTTTCGTATGGTGAGCATTCTTTTTGAGTGAATCCTTTGGCAACAAGTCTCGCTTTATATCTTTCGATGTTGCCTAATGAGTCTTTCTTGGTTTTGAAAACCCATTTACATCCTATGGTTTTTGCACCAATAGGCAACTTGACAAGATCCCAGACTCCATTCGATGCCATCGATTCTATCTCCTCTTTCATGGCATTGTACCACAAGTTAGATTTATTACATTTTATGGCTTGTAAAAACATTTCAGGATCATTTTTGGCTCCAATATTATACTCAAACTCTTGCAGATATACCATATAGTCATCAGGAATTGTTGTTTTTCTTACTGCTAGTAGATCTTCTCAATGTTGTTCCAACATTATCCTGAGGAATATGTTGTTCAACTGGTTGTTCAACAATTTCAGGTATTGGTTGAATAGGATCTACTGGATCATTATCAGCAGTTTGTGGAGTTTCAAGGACTAGTTGTTCAACACGTACTTGATCTCGGGGAGTGTCATGAATAACAATAGTCCGTCCATAACTAGAAGTGGAAGATTGTGGAACAGAATATTCTGTCTCATATCTAATACCCCAATGATCTATCACTCCCACTAATTAGGTCATTCTCAAGAAACTTTGCATTTCTTGACTCCACAATTCTTGGACTATTAGATGGACAGTAAAATCTATATCCCTTAGACCTTTCAGCATATCCAATAAAATACCCACTCATGGTCCTTGATGTCCAACTTCTTTTCTTGTAAACAGGTTATAAACTCTCAAGGACACCATGGGAATCCCCAAATGCGTACATGTCGCAAATTCGGTTTCCAACCTTTAAATAATTCAAATGGTGTCCTTAGATGGGACAGCCTTGGATGGAACTCTGTTTAATATGTACACAGCCGTCTTGAGAGCTTCACTCCACAAAGATTCTGGAAGTTTTGAGCATGCTTGCATGCTACGCACCATATCCAATAATGTTCGGTTTCTTCTTTCTGCTACACCATTTTGGCTCGGAGAACCAGGTGTAGTGTATTGGGCAACAATCCCATGCTCAGCAAGAAAGCTTGCAAAAGGACCAGGTGCTTGTCCATCTTCGGTGTACCTGCCATAGTACTCACCACCTCAATCAGATCTCACAATTTTAATTTGCTTTTCACATTGTTTCTCTACTAAACACCTTACTAGGCGTCTAGTGCTTCATTTTTGTTATCAAGCAAGTAGAGATACATGTATCGTGAGAAATCATCTATGAAGGTGATGAAATACTTTTGACAATATGTGTCCATATTCGGATAACATATGTCAGTATGTATGATTTCTAATAATTTCGAACTCCTCTTGGCTCCCTTTTTTGACATGTTGGAATCTGCTTACCTTTTATGTAGGCCACACAAGTCTCAAAATCAGTAAAGTCTAGAGTACTAAGTACTCCATCATCCACCAATCTCTTGATTCTCTGAATGGAGATGTGTCCCAAT
The DNA here is from genome assembly GCA_025175665.1 of Cinchona pubescens. Lineage (NCBI taxonomy): Eukaryota > Viridiplantae > Streptophyta > Magnoliopsida > Gentianales > Rubiaceae > Cinchona > Cinchona pubescens. Next base: position 161,028 of record JANKKI010000055.1, on the reverse strand, counting down.
CTCCGGTGCCACAATATAAAGGAATCCTCATTCATAACACATCTTTTAATACCAACATTATTTTGAACATGCAAATTACTTAATGTTGCATTATTTTGCAAATTAATTTGAAAAAGACCATCAAACATAATACCATTCCCGATAAGGTCAGATTTATAAAATAAACTAAATCCAACATTTGAACAATACCAGGAATATCCCAAAGGTACAAGTTTTGACAATGAAATTAAATTTCTAGAGAAATTTGGAACATAAAATGTCCTTTCCAAATCTAAAACAAAGCCACTAATGAGAACTAAACTGCATGTCCCAATTGCTTTCACGTGAGACCGCATCTTATTTCCTGAATAGATGTACTCCTCACTTTCCATTGGCTTCCTTAGGTTTCGCAATTTCCCTGCAAGGAATTCGTAATATGGATTGTAGAACCAGAATCAATCCACCATGTGTTATGATTAACATCTGTCATAGTAGATTCATAACATGAAAATTCATAGGTTGAAAAACTGCACAAATAATTACATACACGCTTAAGATTAAAATTTGAGGCAAATTAACATTTATTATGTTTTACCAATGCAAAACATAGTAATAATATGAATTACATGACATAGAAATTGTCTGTAGGCTAAATTCCTAATTCAAATAAATTCATATAAATTCAAAATGACGAAACTATTAAATCATGTTCCTTTCCTTAATTCCTGTGGGTAAATTAAGGAATATAATTTAATATTTCACCCCTTTAATCACACAATATAATATAATAAAAATTTCTGTGGGATAAAATTTATTATATTAGAAGTGCTATAATTAATAATTAATGTCTTATATTATAGGTGATATCAAAATTACAGAATTACTGTACACACATATATATATATATATATATATATTAATTAAAGGCGATGCTGCGGCTACTCTATAATTAAAAAATATATATACATATTTATACAGATCACAGACATTAATAATTACAGAAAAGTCACAAACATATATATGTTCAAATAACAAACTGGAAGTATCATATATATAAATAATACATTCTACAACTACACAATTTGAATAGTTCAATTGGTCAGACTGCCTAACCTTTAACCTGAAGGTCTCAGGTTCAAAACCTTCCAGCAGCACCTCTGAATTTTTTTTTTTTTAAACAGAATAAGACCCTAAGTAGTTTATAACATTGTTGTGTTGCAAAATAACACAACCACTGCTGATGGCTTGATGGTCAGAACGCGTGACCTACATCCACATGGTCACGAGTTCGAACCCCAGCAACCACCCTTTTGTGTATTTATTTTAATAATGAGAACTAGTTTATAGAATTATCTTATTCATAATTTCCATAAACCACAAAGTGGTCCAGTGGTTCAAAGGAATCCTTGTCCCCTGCGGGGAACAAGTTCAAATCTTACACATACAGACAACTTTCTTTTCTTTTTTTTTTTAATAGAAGTACTATATTAAAAAATACTAATAACAAAACACATAAACTGCAGGGTGGCCCATTGGTAAGAACATGGGCCTGGTGACCATTTGGTCACCAATTTAAATCTTCCTACAGAAAATTCACTTTTTTTTTTTTTTTTTACACTTCTTCTTCTTCACCCGTTTGGATGTCCAAACGTGTATGTGCGACCCGGTTGCGATCCGAATGCAACCCGCACATATTCCCATCCATTTGGGCATCAAAAAATTGCGTTTTAATCACAAAAAATATGAAAATCTAATTTTCTAATGATTTCTAACTTTAGTTTTCAATAAAAACATCAAAATCATAAACCCATGTCCTAATCCATAATCCGTATATAAAAAATATATATGACCATAACTCAGCAATAAATAACACCAATAGATGTTTTTTAATCAAGGAAAAATCATAGAATCAATTTCAAATAAATTATAATTCTAGATTTTTTTTTTTAATAACAAGTCAACAGTAAACCCAAATCAACATATACATATATGCAAATCAAGGCAAAGGCATAAATGCTCTGATACCAAATGATAGATTTCTTAATCTATAAAAATGAATTTAATCTGTGCATAAATATTATCACAGAATATCAAATGCGGAATAAAATCGAGGAACGTACCTCCAGCCATTGATGTTGTTGGGTCACTGTCAAATAAAAGGAAATAGAATCTATAATTATCTGGGTACTTCTAAACCTAGACAATCTGATACGATGGTGTATTTTTGATAGAATGTCAGGCCTAGGGACCCAAAATACTCTGTATACTTATAACATTTTTCCCAGTCAGAAAACGTAAGCCGTAAGAATAAGTAGTTATCACAAGTGTAATCATTATCACAATGTGATAATTATCACAAGATATTTATTAAGTCAAATTGATAAATATTAGAATCAAATATTGGATCAAATATTTGGAATTTCAAAAAATAAAATCACATGGGATAATTACAAAAATTCCAACACGTATATCATATGAAATCAGGCAAAAACCAAAGGAATCTTTAAAATAGTACATTGGTCGTTTCAACAATAAGGTCATCCTAGTTCGAAATGCAGATGAAAAAATTATCATTACAGCCTGAAATAAAGCCTGGTGGCTTCAATACAGAATTTGCTGCGAAGGTTCCGAAGACCTACAATGAACTCCTCTTGAGGGCTGATATTCATATTCGTGATGAAAAGTCAAATCGAACAAAAATGGAGCTTTATGACCCAAAGGAAAATGATTCCTAAACTAAGACATGACAAAGCAAGGCACAAAGAAGATACCAGTGGAAGAAATGACAAAAAAAAATTTTAAAAATGACCAACAAAACTTTATGCCTAGAAATCATCAAAGTAATCGTCCGGGACCACTAGCTAACAGAATCTCCTTTCCAAGGCCACACAATTTCCAACCACCGTGAACCCCATTCTACCAGACACAGATTTTACCCCTCTTCATACTTCTTGTAAGGAGATCTTGTTTCAAATCTAGAACGAAGGAATTCTACAATCGCTCTCAACATAAGTAGGACAGATCTCACTATTGCAGGCATCGTGGAGACCATGGCCACGATATAGAGGATGCAATGATCTAAAAATTGGAGTTAAGCGAGCCATAAAAGATGGATTTTACAAGATACATCCTCAGAGTAGCTGACCAGTTTAGATAGAATGGTAATGGAATTTGGAATGATAATAAGCCTCCCAGACCTTATAATCTAAACCAAAGAAAGCACCATAAAGGACCTCCTACTGATAACAATAATGTAGTAGGAGTTATCAATATGATAATCAGAACTAAAGAGTTCGGGAGAAAAGCAAAGGAAGTAAGATGAATGAAAACACCAACAACGCTATTGCAAAAGGGAGAATGTTATATGATATCCCTCTAAAGCCCACCTACTAAGGAAAAAATCCTGGAAGTCAAAAGTTCAATCGGGAGTTCTCTCGATAGCAAAAGAAAGTGTAAGCAAAGATGAAAGGTCAAGCTCAGGTATTCTGACAAAAGATCTGACTTTCTATATAGGACCGAACGATGAAAAATAAAAGGCAATCGATCCAAACTATAGAATCCCAATAGAAGAAATTACCTTTGACCCTTTCCACCCAAATCGTAAGTTGAGAATCTGTATTACCCTACCTGCTGAACTAAAGAATGATCTGCTCAAGCTTCTATATGAGTACAGAGATCTCTTTGCTTGGTCTATGGATGATAGGCCGGGCATTTCTTGAGAGGTTATTGAACACAAGTTAAGAATTGAACCCGCATACAAGCCTGTCAAGTAGAAGAAAAAATTCTTCAATCCCGAGAGCAAACTTAGTCATAGACCTCGAAGTGAATAAGCTATTAGCAGCTCGGATAATTTGAGAAGTCTTGTATCCTACTTGGCTATCTAATCTTGTACTTGCAAACTAGCGAATGTGTATTGATTTCACCCATCTTAATAAAGCCTGTCTAAAAAATAGTTACCCTTTACCTCGTATCGATATAGTTGTTGATTCATTAGTAAGTTTTCTAATAAGACAGGTCTTAGTATTGTTAGATGCATATGAGGGGTACGATCAGATCTTTCTCATAGATAAAGAAACCTACTACTACCAAACCATGCCTTTCGGATTAAAGAATAAAGGGGGCCACATACCAAAGGCTCATCAACAAGCTCTTCAAGAAGCAGATTGAAAGAAACATAGAAGTCTATATTGATGCTATGGTAGTGAAGAGTCAATCTCATGAAGACACTATCAATTACTTAAGGGAAACCTTCAAGACATTAAGAAATGTCAACATAAGGTTGAACCCCTCACAAATGTATTTTTGGGGTTCTTTCAGGAAAAATTTTTGTCTATATTGTCTCTGAAAGAAGTATTGAAGCTAACCCTAAGAAAGTACAAACAGTGTTGGACATAAAGCCTCCTCAATCAGTCAAAGAGGTGAAATGTCTCACTGGAAAGATTGTCACTTGAAAAGTTCTTATCCAAGTCCGCTGAGAAAGGATTACCATTCCTCCAGGAGCTTTGAAAAGCCAAAAAAAATTGAACTGTGAACAATGTCAACAAACCTTCAACAAACTGAAGGAATATCTAGCCAACATGCCTACTCTGACTGCACCATAGCCCGAAGAGACCTTGTATCTCTACCTCTCAGCTTTTATAGAAGCAATAACAACAGCTTTTCTCTAAAAGAGATCAGATTCAAAGACTAATTTATTTTGTCAATAGAGTCCTTCAAGGGCTCGAGGTAAATTATTCATCAATTGAAAAAATGGCTTTCTCTCTTGTCATTGCTAATCAAAAACTAAGGCCATAATTTTAAGGACATAAAATCATATTCTACACCAATTTTTCTCTACAAATTGTCTTGGGAAAACAGGACGTTTCGGGAAAAATACTTAACTGGTCAATAGAGCTCCTCAAACATGATATAACGTTCAAGCCTAGGCCGACCATAAAAGTGAAGGTGTTGACAGATTTTATTGTGGAAAGCATAACTCTACCACAGTGAGTTAGTTCGATCTCTCAAAATTAGGGCTCTATAAAAAGTGATCTAACGAACTATTCAGTCTGGGAGTTACATGTGACTGGAGGCTCATGTAAATCGGGATTGGGTGCTGGAATAATCATCCGATCACCAGAAGGTTAATGCTACACGTATGCTCTCTGATTTAATTTTCTAGCCACCAACAATGAAGTTGAATATGAAGCCATCTTATTTGGTTTAAAGTTAGCCAAAAAAATGGCACCTAAGGGGTCAAAGTCAATAGTGATTCCTCGTTGGTGGTTAATTAGATCCTTGGCAACTTCAAGACCCAAGAAGTGATCTTACAGAAATATTTGCAAAAGGTACAATAATTAAAAGAATCCTTCGATGGAATTCATTAAGATTCCCCGAACGAAGAATAGTCGTGCTGATGCTTTAGCAAAGCTAGCATAAGCTATATACTCTCATTTGGCAAAAGAGGTATCGGTAAAAGTTCAGTCCCAAAGGTCGATCGACGAGGAGGAAATCCTAAACGTTGAAAAAGACCTGGGATAGATGAAACCAATACGAGACTACCTACCCTCTCCGGAAAACTCTTCTCGAGGGAATAGTAGACGCTTGGAGGCTCAAGATTCAAGCTATCAAATATGAAATCATTGAAGGCATCCTGTGTAGGAAATCATACTTATCTCCCTTGCTTTGATACTTAGCTCCTAGAGAGGCTGAATATGTGCTTCAAGAAATACATGAAGGCATCTGTGAGGGTCACGTTAGAGCAAAGAGCCTGGCCAGAAAAGCTTTCTTGAAGGAATATTATTGGCCAAGCATGTATAATGATGCTCATCAACTTGCCTCGAGTAATCGTAAGTGCCAAATTCATGCACCTATCTCAAGAAGGCCTGCAGCGGATCTCAATCTGATCACATGCTCTTGGCCTCTTCAGTAATGGGGGACCAACACACTAGATCCTCTTCCAAGAGAAACTAGGAATATAAGTTTTTGGCAGTCGCCATTAACTACTTCTCCAAATGAATTAACGTTGAGCCATTTAAGTCAATCTTCGGGAAAGAGTATAAAGACTTTCTTCTGGACAGAACATAGTTTGTTGATATGGCATATCTCATGTTCTCCTCTTAGATAGTGAGACGCAATTCATAGGAGAACCATTCAAGTCTTTTTGTGAAGATTTGGAAGTTCAACTACATACCACCTCTGTGGGACATCCACGGGAAAATGGTTAGGCTAAAGTTTCCAGCATAACTCTTCTATCAGGAATCAAAACAAGAATCAATTGAGCCAAAGTAGATTGGATAAGGAATTGCAGAGCGTGGTATAGTCTAATAGAACAACTCCACGTGTAGCAAATGGCCATGACCCCTTTCATTCTCGTTTATAAAGTAGAAAATGTGATTCTAATAGAAATTGAAATGCCCACATCTAGGATAATCCATCATGAAACAACTTTTACTGATCAAGAATGAACGGCTGACCTAGACCTCTTAAAAGAAAGAAAGCTCATAGTTGCCATCCAAAAAGCAAATTAAAAACAAAAAATGGCAAGACATTACAACTCGAAAGTTCAATAGAGGTATATTCTTCTGACCATGTGACCTAGTTCTTAGAAAGAACGAGGTCAGTCGGATTGATGGTACCCAAAAGTTGGACGCTAATTGGGAAGGACCCTATCAAGTTAGGAAGCTTATCCCTCAGGATTCTATAAGTTAATCGATCATCAGGACAAACTTGTTCTTCAAACTTTGACCATTGTTAATTTGAAAAAAATATTAATTGGGAAACTAAGCAATGTCATGATGAAAAGTTCAGCCAAAATCCAATTGTAGATTATATATTCATGTTGTCAATAATAAAACCTCTTGACAAAAGAATTGCCACCAATAGATATTATAAAGATATATTCTATTACAAGCTATTTATCCTCCTCTTCCGTAGAGGAGACTTCAGGAACGGAAGGCAGCAAAGGGGCTGATAAGTTTTCACCTGTGCGAAGCCTTATGAAGAGGTCTCCAAACTCATATAGAAAACATCAGTCACTAAAGGCTCGTAATCTAGAAAAGAATTGAAGTCCAAAGAGAGATCAAGAAATTTGGATCTTGAACTTCCTTCAAAGCCTTGTTAAACATCATCCTACTAGCATGCCAATAGAAGAATTGTAGATCTTTCTACAATCTAGCTGAGCTTAAGAAAGCCTAATTAACTCATTCGAGAAGATGTTCGGGTCTGGTGGGATTGGCTTCACCTTGTTTGGAACTGGACTCACTAGCGGCCAATTGTACTTCTTGAAGAGTCTTCTTTAATTCCTATAGCTCAGTCTTGTCCCCTTCAGCCACTACAGTTTGAACTCTAACCCATTCTATTAGCTAACTAAATTCAGTCTCGTACTTCTTTTGAAGCTCAGAAAGAACAGACTCCTTCTCTACTAAAGACTTGGAGGCAGACTCTGCCAGAGTTTGCTACCTAGCGAGTTCCTCCTTCTGCATATTGATTCAGATGCTATTTTGGAAATTCAATAACTTCTACAGAAGTTACGTTCAACAACAAAAACAAAAGGGGATGAGACTACCCACTTGAATAAAAAGAAAGGGGCATCAAAATGAAAGAATGCTTTATACAACTTGGAGTTCATTCATGTACTTCTTTATCAATTGTTCATCAGATAACTTTCTTGTCACCCTTTGAGCATCACTAGCAACCACAGTGAGTATCAATTCATTCGACGTCCCTATCGACTTCAATCTGTCACTTATCTCCTTCTTAGAAGGAAGATTAATGCGAGGACTACAAGAAGGTTTCTCGATTCTCTAAACCTTTATCTCTCTAGCAGGAGGAGGAAAGTGGTCGACAATTTCTATTAGTCTAATCCTCTTCCTATCTAGCAGATCTAGAAGTTTGGAAGCCTTCCTTTTTCAAGGACCCTCCAAAGGGACAACTTGAAGTAAGGTTATATCAATAGTCTCAACAGTCACCAACTCTCACGACTCTATCATTTTTTGAGTCTCTATCACCTAGTCGGGCTCAATAAGAGCTATGAAACCGATAGTGGGGTTTTAATCATTATGGAGTTTGCTAAGGTTGAACCCCAATATCAAGCCTCCCCAAATTATCAGACCCTACTTCTATTTTGCTATGGCTGCCTTGAAAATCAAACGTGATAGCAGATTTTTCAATGTCATACACTGTGGACTGGATAATCGAGGATGCCCATTCAGATCCTTCAAATTATTAGGGGCTCTTCACTCCATTTGGATCCTAATCATGTCCTTAAACTTGGAGAAGAAATAATTGTCCTTTCACCCTTTGACTAAAGAAGGATATCGACGAATAAAGGTCATGTTCTGAGAACGAAGCTGAAAATAATAGGTATTCGATCCTCCACTGGGGGTCAATTTATGGAAAGCCCTAAAAGCAGCAATCGAAGGACTGATGTTCAGATATCTGCATAACAAACAGAAGTAAACCCCAAACATAATGGCATTGGGAGCTAGTTGGGATATACTGATCCCAAAATACAAACAAATTGAAAAAAAGAAAGAGGCGGCGGGAAGGCGAAGCCTAGATACCATTTAATCCTCAAAAATGGTCTCAAAGCCTTCAGGTAGAGCCTCTGCTTTGTCACCCTGGTCAGGATGACTTCAGGCTTGATACAGAAAGCATCTCAAAGATCTCGAATACGCTCTTCAGGGGACAAATTCTTTGAATCATTAAATTATGTGAAAGAAAAAACCTTTACAAGTTCCGAAGCACTGGAAGCTTGATCAGAGCTACCAATCTGATGTCTAGCAATAAATAATGATGCCATTGATAAAAAGTAACAAGAATACGAAAAGAAAGAGGCACAAGTATGAAGAAGTCGATTGCCCAGTGTAAGGTAAAGATTGATGAATGAATAAAGAAAAATAGAAGGGTAAACCCCTAAATGGGATAGGTAAAGTCCTTTGGGCTTACTCACTGAAGGTGGGAAAACCCAAAGCGTAGAAAAGTAACCACATCAAAACAAATAAAAAAGACATGTCTTTAAATGCACAATATTGAAGGCACAATTCTTCATAGCCCAATTATAATAATTCCTATTCAACTTGCAAGTTTTTCAAAAAGGAAAGAACATGTTTGAGCTGGTAGAAGTCACTAGAAAGTCATCTCTTTATTGGTCAAATATAGAAGAAACCTGATGGCAAAACAAAAATATTGTGCTGATTAACAGAACAAAAGTCAGATGGCTACACTAGTTAGAACACAAGCAGAGATCCAGTTCAGACACAAAACAAAAAAAAATACACAACTTTGGTCAGAACTTGTCGAACCATTTTAAGAGGCTCTGAAAGACCAAATAAATAGAAATATATAGATTTGGTCAAACTCACCGGAATGCCTTAAGAGATTCTGAAAAACCAAACAAAAAGAAATATACATATTTGGTCAACACTCACCAAAGTGCTTTAAGAGGTTCTAAAAGACCAAACAAAAAGAAATATACAAATTCGGTTCAGAGCTTGCCTAAATGCCTTAAATAAGCCCTTCAAAAACCAAACTAGATAGATGGAATATATCTTGTGGAAGACTTGCCTAAGTGCTTTAAAAGAGTTCTCCTAGAAATCAGCAGGAATTAGCCTGTGTTTTCTAAACCAGCAGAAGGCATAACATCATGATGGCCTAACTTCAGAGAGTCATCATATCAAAAAGAAATTGGCCTAAGTTCAGGCCAGTACATTTATTCTTCAGAAATTGGCCTAAGTTCAGGTCAGTACACTCATTCCTTAGACGATTTGGCTTAAGTTCAAGTTGACATATCAACAGAAATATATGGGTCTAAGTTCACGTCACATAACAAACACAAAAAAATGGCCCAAGTTCAGGCCTACTTATCAACAAAAACATGTGGGCATAAGTTCAAGTTAGCATCACAAACACGAATGTGGCCTAAGTTTAGGTCAGTAAATTCATTATTCAGAAATTGGCTTAAGTTCGAGTCAGTACACTCATTCTTCAGAAGCAGTTAATTGTTAAAATCGCATTAGACGATTTGATAAGCAGAAAAATGCACAAAAATTACAAGAAACAATAATATATTTTAATTAATTGATCAAATGGGTTAAAGTCATAGCTAATCTCAAAAGATGACAGAGCTACTACTTCACTATTACAATAGAGGTCTTTAGATCTATTCCAAGCATACAAAGGATTGATATACTAGATCCCACCCGAAAGATGGGTGATCTTCTTGAAAGCCAAGGATCTTTACTAAAACAAAAGAAACAATAAATAAATAAATAAAAAGGAAGTTACTTGATAAAGCTGTCAAAGACTAGAGAATATAAGAGGTTTCTAGCAGTACCAAGGAAAAAAAAAATGGTGATGCAAGAAGACCCACCTATTACCATGTCAAATACTTGGAACTGAAAGTCAACTGACAGACCAAGCTTGACAAGGAAGTAGGCAGACAATTCCTCCCACCACATCATCCTTATTATGGAGCCCTCAACTTGAAAAGAGAACCACCATGCATGAAAACTGAAAGACAAGCTTCATACTCATGGTAATTGACTTCTCTTTCTCAGGTACTCCTTTATCAGCTAAAATCAGGCATTCAAGAAGGCTATCCTAGCTAGAACAAAGTATCCAAGCCCAAATCTCATGATTTTGGAAAAGATATTGGATGCTTGATTCTAGCTGAGAAAGCATTCTTCTCCTGTCGTGCTAAAGAAATAAAAAGGATGGCAGAAAGAAATCATGAAAATTCTGTAGGTTTGAAAAATAAAACCCAAGTTTATTTATAGCTGGGAGGAAGCTAAAATGATGGGACGTGAAATGACATTATACAAATCTGATGAAAGATAACAAATGGAGACGCATATCCCAAAAAATACTCCTAGAAAAACAAGAAAGCACTTTATAGTAAGGAAGGAAAAACCTTAGAGTATAACCTTTGAGTATTTCCAATGTACATTCAAAAAATGTGGTAGTTAGACACTCATTTGTGGATGGCCCAGAGGTTCATGAGAAAATGAACCCACAGAAGGTTAGATCGATATAAGCACTCAACCAACAGTTCACAAACGATGAACACGTAGAGGTCAGGTAAACATACATATCTGACCTGCATGTCCACAGAAAAAGGATAACAAGAGGTCGAGTAGACATACATAAAGGACCCAAGGGTTCATAATACGAACTAAAAGAGGTCAAATAAAACCAGTCTTGAAAGGATTGACTCTTTAGATCCAAAGCTCTTTGAAAAGATAAACAGCCAGAAGTTAAACAATAAGCTATTAGCATTCGTGTTGGACGAATAGAAACCACTCACTATGACGTTTGCATTAGATGAACATTTAGGAAACAAGAAAAGGTCTTGAGCAATAGCAATTCCGTCCGAATAAGCTTTTCCACAACAAATATTTATTCATGCTTAGAATATAGTTCCTCCAAGAAAAGGTATGAATGTAATTATAAAAAGTATGATCTCATGCAATTTCTACTATGTTCAAAATACAAATGAATAAATCAAAGAAAGAAACAATGTATTATTACTGGGGGTTGGCACAACAAGTCCCTAAGTTACAGGCGCCTGATACCACCCTCATCCTAGCCCTAACTCTAATCAGCATAAGGCTAATCAACATCAGGCGGAGGAATACCTAACGAAAAAGGCATCTGAACCAGAGCCTGATCATTAAAATCAGAACTATAGTCCATCAGGTGATCCATATCAAAAACAATTAAAAAAAAAAGATCGGATATAAGAACTATCTCAAAGGATTGCCCTTGCTTGATGGTTTCTACTGAACAATTGGTGAACACACTCTGAGTTATGTTTTTCTCTGTATGTGTAGCTCTAAATAGATCTCCCATGGTCTCCACGGATTCCTTAGATAGAGACGAATCATACAACTCATTTGAAGACCACTGCATAAGATTAATCGAAAACTCTTTCTTAGTGAGATCTACTGTATCCTTAAATCCGAGCCTGTGAACTTCTTGGCAAAGATTCAATAGATTGTTTGCCAGGGCAGTAGAGGAAAAAAAATTATTTATAGCTTGTAACGGTAGGTTGACCTCCAGGATAGCCCGTTTAGCTTTCAACGAAACCAATTTAATCCTTAGTTTTTCAACTTTGGACCTTTGAGATTCGATCTCAGTATGAGCAGATTCCAAGTCCTTAGAAATCTGAACAGAGGTCTACTTCAGATCTTCAACCTCAGACTAATGATGACTTTCTAGTTCGTTCCCTTAGAGTAGCTAGAGCGGATTCTCATTCTATCCTCATCTTTTTCTGAAAGAGGACCAGGCTTCAACATCCTACCTTTGAAGCTTTTTTGACATTTCAGCTAGCTTTCCCTGCATCTCGATCATGCTGGCTATATCAGAAGAAGCAATCATGCAGGCCTTAGATAAGCACCGGACTAAAAAATGTGTAGCTGAAGTAGAAGATACGCTGTCCATAATTGCCCAAGCATGTAGGTCGTTGTCAGACAAATTCTTTAGATACTCCACCTTCTTTGGAAGAAATGTGTGATAAAGAAAATTTTGGTCGGTGTTCAAGTGTTTAGGCGATTGTGAGTGATAACCTCCCAATTGGGAATACACTTCTTAGGGACAGCGTCATCAGCCGTCGAACTGGAAAACTTACCAGGTTGGACTGATTGGATAAATTTGAATCCTGATCGGCCCTGCTCAGCAACTTGGTCCAAAGGTAGGTAGTAGATGCATCTGATGAGGTCATGTCAATAATTGACCAAACTATAGGAATGGACAACCGGAAGAGGATTTTTCTTTTCTAATGTAAAATTACAGCAATCCATGATAATGTAGATTGTGAAGATGTTATAACAGCAATTAGTGGCGAAGAAATGGCCACTGTAGAAGAAGGCTATTCGCCAGACTCGAGTTTGGTAAAATCATGAGCATAGAAGTTGTAAAAGTAACTGGGACTCTAGGAGCTCTCATTGTTCTTCTGGATCCATAAATGCTCTTTCCTAAAGAAAATTTAGAAGGAACAGGATTCACAGAAGAGGTTTTACTAGAGTTACCTTCTTGGGAAGCCATCAGATAACAAGGAAGAAAGATTTCTTTCAACAAATTTTCTCTTTTCAGGAGGAAAATGCAGCCTGTAACTGATGTGCAGGATAGAGTCGATGAAAAATACCCTGTTAGAATAAATTGGGTTATATAAATTATGATCGAGTTTAGGGATCTAGCCAACTAAAATAGGTCAAGTATTAATTAAAGTCGACTCCTTAAAAGCAGCACTCCGGCAAGACATGAAAGTCGAAGCGAAGAAGGACAAAAACAAGCAAGAAAGCAGTTTCTTTCTGGGGACATGTGCAAATTAAATATAGTTTCAACAGCGGGTACCTCAGACGATGATGCTCAAAAATATGACCCATCACCTCTTAAGAAGATCTTCTAGAGGGCTGAGCTACTCTTCATAATAAGCAGAACAGAGTGCCAGAGTTTAGCTGGACCTCTTTTAGGTACAGATTCAGCCGAGAGGTATGAAGTGTTTACCTAATAGAATAGCAATATGTGTCCTGTGATCACTATGAGGGTAATTCTGTAAAGTGTTGTTATTGCCAATGTATGCTTGCTTATGTATATGATCGAACATAGCTTATTGGCAGAACTCTCGTTCTAACCATATAGGTCAAAAAGTCCCAACCTTAAAGGCAGGAACTTCTACCTATAAATACTAGATGAAAATATATAAACACAAGGACAAGTAGAGGCAAGCAAGACAAGGGTAGCTAAGTCCAAATAAGCTAGGCTAATCAAGCTTATAATCAATACAAGCCTACATGCCACATTCATACATCTCTCTCTCTCGGCACCCAAACCCCCATCTTTTTCGTCAGAAACATGTAGTATGAAGTCTTCAAGGATTGGAAATAACGTTCTATTGTAGTTTATTAGAATAATAACTATTAGAAATAAATTGGTTTTCACATTTGATTAGCCAAGAAAATTTTTTTCCTTTATATCATATTGAGTATTTCTTTCCATCGACTTCTCATCCAATATCATTATGAATAGTATATTTGCCATAAATCACCATGGCATGTATAATGCAACATGTTGTATGCATTACAATTTACCTTGTTCTATACAAGAAGCTACAGTCCCAAAATATATAAGAATGCATTAGCTCTTTTTCTTTTTAGAATGCATCAAATCACAATGACAATAATCAAAGACGATGATGACAAGACATTAGCATATTAAGGCTATTAGAAGAGCCTTATTATCCAATCAGAAATTTATTGCTCTCACAAATATGCCAAAATTTCAAAGGAAGTGAGTTTTTGAATTTAAGGATTTATAGAAGAAAGATATATTTCTAATTGTCCTAGCACATGTCATAGTTTGCAAAGAAGACCACGACTAGCTAATCATCTATGCGACAATCTAATCACGAAATCTTTTGACTCCAAATATTTAGCCAGTCAAAATATTTGAATCCAGGAAAACTTACTTTGACCTTCACAAGATTAAAGGAAAATTCTTAAGCGCTCCACTGAATTTGGGGAGCATAGTATGCCCCCACACAAAAGCTGTGAAAAGAAGCTAAAAAGGTATGACAAGTACACTTTGAAGTGACACCAACCAACAAGAACGCGACACGTGGACTGATTAGCAAAAAAAATTTGACCGACTGAAGTGGGAATGCCAGTTTTATTGACTTCTTAGGCTTAAAAATTGATTAAAAATGACCATTTGTTTTCCTTCATAAATTAATATAGAACGAGTTTTTCTTTTATGTGACGTAAAAATATTGAAAAAATGCATGTGCAAAAAATATTGGTGCATAAAACAAAAGAATAGTAACAGTTGAGTGAAAGTAAGAACAAATATTGTCAATCTTGAATAATGTAGGCCACAGTAAAGTAGATTTTGTATAACCAGTGGTAAGCCAAAACAATTGGGAATAGATGTGCAATATGTGTTCCAATCGACCCTAATAATATACAAGAAATTGTGGTTGATAATAAGTCAATATTGTTATAATGTGCAAAACTGCATAATTATTATTGTATAAGAGGCGATCCTAAAACTTGTACTTAATATCCAAAATGAAAATGGTGCTTTAAGCAAAAAGTAGGAAAATAAATAAAAATCGATAAAATTGGCCTGACATAAGTAACAATTGTCACCAAAAAAAATACATAAATCTCCTATCGTTGTAAATAGTTGGTGATTAAATTATAATGTATTATATTTAGTATGAATACAAGAATATTATTTAATGTAAAAGCGGAAGCAAAATGAGAGGTTGATTGAATTCGAAATCAAAGGAGTATTCTATTTTGGATATAACTTGTCTAATTAAATACTGCACATAGAGAACTACTTCGGACAAACAAAATATGCAATATGTCATTGCTGGTAATACACATATTCTAACATTTTAAAAATTATACAAAATAATAAAAAAGAAAATATTCTAATTCTAGATGAACGAATTTTGAAGAATAATTATATTTCTTGTCTAAGTATAATAATACAAGAAATTCTCTTAAATAGACTACCCTATGAAACAAATAAGGAATGTCTTGCTAATCAAGATCTATAATTAAGGAATAGAATATACACTTAACAAATATATACAACTAAATATATTCCTAACATATATATTAAAAGGTAAATAGGTAAATATGTTAACATCCCCCCGCAAACTCAAAGCGGTTGAACGCAAACCAACTGGAGTTTGGAACAAAGAGCATGAAAATGGCCAGGGGGATGAGCATTAGTGAAGATATCAGCAGTCTGATCAGGGGAAGAGACGGATTGTAACTGAAGAGATATACCATGAACTAGATGTTGGCGAACAAAATGACAGTCACTTTTTTATGTGTTTAGTGCGCATCATGAAAAATATCGTTGTGAGCAATTTGAATAGCACTCCGATTATCACAACGAAGAAGAGTAGCAGAAGAATGAGTAACACACATATCTTCGAGTAACCAGCGAAGCCAAATAAGTTCTTGAGTAGCATCAGCCATAGCCCGATATTCAGCTTCAGTACT
Organism: Cinchona pubescens; assembly: GCA_025175665.1. Taxonomy (NCBI): domain Eukaryota; kingdom Viridiplantae; phylum Streptophyta; class Magnoliopsida; order Gentianales; family Rubiaceae; genus Cinchona; species Cinchona pubescens. The sequence continues at coordinate 145,051 of JANKKI010000055.1, read as the reverse complement.
AGAACGAGAAGTGACAGTCTGCTTCTTGCTCCTCCAAGAGATAAAAGAAGTACCAAGAAAGAAGCAGAAACCAGTAATAGATCATATGTCTATTGGATCATTAGACCAATCAGCATCAGAGTATGCATGTAGATCAAGCGGAGAGCAGGAAGAAAAATGAAGACCATGAAAGGGGGTACCCTTGATATATCGCAAAATGCGTAGAACAGCAGTATAATGAGTTGTCCGTGGAGTTGCCATAAACTAACTGGCGTCATGAACAGCATAAGCAATGTCAGGGCGAGCCTGACAGTAAGATAGACTAAACTACCCATGAGCTGACGATATAAAGTAGGATCAGAGAGAGGAGATCCATCAGTAGAAGTAAAATGAGCATTAGCTTCAATAGGAGTTGAGGCAATGGTATGATCTGTGAGGCCGGCACGAGCAAGAAGATCAGAAACCTACTTAGCTTGAGTGAGGAAGTAACCATCAGAGTTGGACGAAACCTCAAGGCCAAGAAAATAACTCAAAAGACCCAAATCCTTCATCTCAAAATGCTGATGAAGATGATTTTTGAGATCAGTGATGCCAACAATATCATCGCCGGTTATAATCATGTCATCCACATACAATAATAAAAGAATAGTATCATGATCAAATACTCGACGAAATAGAACTGAATCATAAGGACTGGAAGTAAACCCAAGTTGACAAATGGTAGAACTAAACTTGGGGAACCAAGCTCGAGGAGCTTGTTTAAGACCATAGAGTGCTCGACGAAGTTTACAGACTTTGTTCGGCGAATGAGATAATAACCAGGAGGTGTTTTCATGTAGACATCTTAAATAAGATCACCATTAAGAAAAGCATTCTTGACATCCAACTGGAAAAGGGACCATCTGCGAGAAGCAGAGACAGCAAGTAAACTACGAAATAGAAGTAAGACGTGCAACAGGAGCAAAGGTTTCTTCATAATCGATGCCGTGTTCCTGAGCAAATCCTTTTGCAACTAAACGAGCTTTGTATCGCTCAATAGTTCCATCCAAATGAGTTTTAATTTTATAGACCCATTTGCAACCAACAGCAGACTTTTCAGGAGGTAGGTCGACTAGATCCCAAGTGTGCATTTTATCAAGTGCCTACAACTCATCTAACATAGCTTGTTGCCAAATGGGATTAGAACTAGCTTCTCGGTAAGAAATGGGTTCATGTAAAGATAAAATAGTAGAACATAGTGAAAGTCACGAAGTCGAGAAGGAATATCTCTTACACGATTAGATCGACGAAGAGTAGGTGGAGGTGGAGATGAAGGAGAAGACAATTCTGGAGACATAGCCGGGGCAAGATCACCGTCAGGAGCACGATTATCAGAGCTAGCCCTCAAGTGTTTTCCCATCCATCCACACGTGTCTTGGGTCATGTCCAGCCCCTTCCAATGGGCTCTCTTCTATCCAGCCCCTTCAACGGGCTCCCATACGTCTGACCCACGTGTAACAGGATTCTAACCCCTTCCAACGGGCTCTCATACGTCTGACCCACGTGTAACAGGATTTTATGTCCAACCCAAGTCACGTGTGAGAGGGGGTGTTAAAGATATTAAAATTCAAATACCCAACATCGACTAGCCAAGAGATCCTGGACTAATTAATAAGGTTCATGGGCCACTCCACTTATTACCAATTGGTTTTAAGACGGAAGCCTATGTTCTCTAACACTAGAAATTATATCATGGAAGTAAGTTTATATTTGTTGCTGATGAAAATATTCAACCCTGAAGATGAGTTTTCTAATCAACTAATGGGGATTTCGTTGTTGAAGGTTTAAGAAATTACATGCATGCCTGTTATTAAAAAAATTAATTATTTGTGTAGCCTATAACATGCTTGTTAAAATACTTAGTAGTACTTGTTGAAGTATCTGTAGTATAAACTTGGATAAAAATAAAATGTTACTTTAAATATTATTGTGGCATAATCTGTGTTTGTTCAATCCAAATCGATAAGTAAAAAAAAAAAAAATAGTAACATTCCGAATAATATGAGAACACATAATAATGATCTTGATTTGTGGAGGTCTCATATAATCGTAGATATCGTCAAGAAAATAGATACAAAAATTTAGTAAAATACGAAAAATATCAAAACATAATACTTGTGGTTTTTAAGATCGGTACATTATAAATGTTCTTAACCATATGAAAAGACTTGATAATGTAAGAATGTTATAGGCTACTTATAACCTAAATGTAAAATCGCAACTTACAACCAAAATGACAAGAATATATAGTTCAAAAGACAGAATATATTTTCGAACGCATGGCCGGTAAACTTTATAAAATATTTGTATCAATTGTTATGTAAGGAATACATATAATTTCAACTATGACTGATTTTTTTATGATGCTCTATTTTTTATTGTATTTGTTGGTGATCAAACACTAGTGTAAAACATTAGTTTTAGTCAAAGTCAAAATCAAGTAATATAAATTTAAAGTCAATTAAGGTCAAATCATTTAAATTTGACTTATTCGATCGGTAAGTCGAATAAGTCGACTGAATAAGTTGAACAAAAATCCACTTTTGTCCCATATTCTAATTCCAAATTTTAGTACATCATTTTACAAATTCAAAATTTGACATATTATCATTCAACAAATTCAAAATATGACATACTAGAACTAAAAATTAATTTAGAGATTACAAGTTCATAGCTAATACAAGAAAAATGTGTAACCAAATGCATAGACAAGTTACAAAAACTAACAATCACAACATAAATATAATTTCTTAACTCTAGTCTCTATATGTATTAAAGGAAATCAGTAATCCATTTAATTAGACTCATCTTACTAAAATAAAAGTATTATATTAATAAGTCGTACACTTATATTAATGTATAAGAACATAAATTGTATATAATGTTATTACAGTAATAACTGCAACAATTATGCAAGAAAAAATATATTTAAGTATTAAGAGTGTTATCAGTTATTAAGATATTTAATTATTAAGAATTAAGAGTATTATGGAAAAAAAAATATGTACACAAATATATTAATATATTTTTGTATTTTTTAGGCAAGACCTAGTCGCAATCTATTTTTATTCCTAAAATAATTTCAAAAAGAGAATAAAAGAAATATACTAAATAGAAATAAAATGAAAAGACCGAAAACAAGATTTGTAAAATAAGATAATCATCGACCCATAAATAAATCTCGAAAAAGTGTTTTTCCTTAAAAATTGTAGCATCATTTGGTGTTGGGTTTTATGTGTACAGAGATTCGATAGAGAATTTATCAAATCATTCCCTTTCATTAAAATCTGAGTTATTCTAAACTAATTATGTATTCATTAATTAACATAAAAATGAATTTACAATCTTAAGTATGTATAGTACATAGTAAATAATACTTAATGTTGAATCTCCTTCAAGCTTCGTAAAAAAGTTAGTACCATTAAAAACATCACATCTTATAAAAATGATAGAAAATTAACAAATACTCTATCTGTCTTATTTATATTGTCACATTTAATATTAGGATCCCCACTTTAGCATATACACCATAAAATTGCATTTTTAAAATTTGTGCCCACCCTTTGAGTGACAATAAAATTAGGATAGAAGAAGTAACAAAAATAAATAATGTCATGTCTCTAGTTAGAATCGCTCACATGACGTATAAGAGAAAACAATATACTAGCTAATAGTAATTGACAAAAATAATGTAGTTAAAAGCTCTTAAAATACATACATTTAAACTAGGTAATTAAAGTTTAACTAATAGTTAATTAAACCTTAATCAAATATTAATTAAACTCATGATTGTTAATTTTTTAAAGTTAGGACCTAATTTAGAAAAATTTTCTAATAAGTTACGTCAGTTAAAATTAGAGTACTACTAAAAGCAAGGGGAAATATTGCCATAGCTAAAATATTCCCTTGTCAAAAATTTTTATTATAAAAACGTCCTATTATGTGGCAATGTCAAGTATTATTTCTAAACTAACAAAATTTTAGTATTTTAAACAGTAGTCTACTAATTTATTTTATTTTTAATCCCATCAATTTAAATAGTAAAATTTTATTAATTTGAAAACATATTATTTAGTAGGACTTTCTCATAATAAAATAAGAGGGAATTCTACAATTCCGTTGAAGAAATCATTCTTCTGACTTTAAGGACTTGTACAGTACAAATTTTTAAAACACATAGTATTGTATTGTACAATCCCTTAAAGAACAAGAAAATAATTCCGTAAGAGGGATTGTAGAATTTTGCTAAAATAAAATAAAATTTCTCACTTTTGTTTCCCTTTGCTCTACAAAAAATATTTAGATAGACCCGATTTTTGACCCCACCTATTAATTTTACAATCAAGCATTATAGATCATGTGATCAGGATTAAATCTTAAAAAATCTTACTTACATCAACTGATGTCATAGATTCTCTAAAATTTAATCCACACCACAGAGTCTACAAGTAAAGTAAAAAATCGAGTCTACCTTGCCTTCCTCTAGTAACCTTCCGACCCCATCCCCTACCCTAATCTGAAAAGTTTTAGACCAAAATTAGGCTCGAGTGCAAAATATTCAGTTCCACCAAGATTCCTTTTGGCTGATGCAAAAGCTAATACCACAAGAAGCTCAGAAATTTATTAGGGCATCGTCTTCCTATATTTCCAAATATTCAATATTCAGTAGAGACTATTCTCTCATTTAAATCAAACTCATATATCACAAAACAAAGACTAAAAAAAGTAATTTGTCAAATTATGATATCTCTATGTTTCTTCCTTTTCAGATTTGTCATTTTGTTGATTTAGACAGAAGGTTTTTTATTCAGATTAGTCTTCCAGTTGATTTGTCTGCGTATGTTGTTATCCTCCGCCACATCAACTACACCGCTGTCACTTGAGCAAAGAATTGATAGGGGAGAAAGCATGAGAGTTGAGCAAAGAATTGATAGGGGAGAAAGCATGAGAGTGAAAATATATAGGGATCAAGAAATTAGGGTGGGGATCTGAAAGGAAAAGATGGCCAAGGGGTTGGGCGGTGGAGAATGCGTATTTTTCCTACCGGAAAAGGAGAAAGGGCAGAGAGGATGCTGGCGTTTGAGCCCGCAATTTTTTAAGGTCCAGGAGGAGGAGGAAGAGAAGGGCAGGGATGAGTGGTGGTTAGGATAATTGAAAATGGGATATAAGTAGGGTTGGAATTTTTTACACGATAGGATAACACAAACATGAACATAATACAAATTTAACATGTTATGACATAATTTAAAATTTATCGAGACATTATTTATTCAACTCATTTATAATATAAAATTAAACGAGTTGGTTTAAGTCAATTTATGTATCGATACAATTACTCGTTAATTTATTATATGAACAGATTTAATTGAAACTTTTTTTCTTTATTATACTTTAATATAGTATATTTTAAAATTGTGAATAATAGATTTAATATAAATTTAATAATATTTATTTTAAATATTATTTTTTAAAATTTAAGAATTTTAATTATATGTTTTAAATTACTATGACAATAAGGTTTGTATTAATAATTATTTAAATTATTAAATAATTAAATTCAAACTTTTAACTCAAATGGATCGCAAGATATTTAATTTGTGAAATAAGCTAATACCTTCAATAGTAAATGGGTCAAACACGAACCCGAACGGATTAATCACGAACATGACAAGATAAGAAATGGACCTTAACTCGAACGGGTCAAACACGAACATGAAACGATAAGAAACAGACCTCACACGACACGATAAGAAACGGGTCACACTTGAAACTATACGATTACCTAATAATTTGACCCATTAACACCTCTAGATATAAGGTTAAAGGACTAAAGTTGTAATTTTTGGTAATTTTCATTAGTAGCAGGGTTAATTATACGGTTTACCCCCTGAATTTACACTCTAGTTATACTTTACCCCCAAAATCCCAACAATGTACACTTTACCCTCTCTGAAAGATTCCACCATATAAATAATTTTAAAAAAGTGATGTAGATATTAATTTTGGAAAAATGGCCTCCAAACAATTTGTATACAAAGTTATTCTCCTTTTATTTAATTTTTAATGATTGCACATATTCCTTTTATTTATTTTTTATTGCGAGACCATGAGAGAATTCCATAAATTGTCAAATTTCTTTAATTAACTCATATATATATATAAAAAGCAGATTTTTTTTTACAACTATTTTTTGTTCATTTTCATTTTGCGTGAACTAAACTAAAGAGTATTGTTTAATTAAATAAGTACATTTCTTCTTCTTTTTTACGACATCAAAACACACAAAATTTTTATCAAGTATAAAATGTGTATAAATAAAATAAATTTACTTAATTATTTATTATTAATATGTTTAGATACCACAAAGAAAATAAAGAAAAAGTAGATGATAAAAATTAGTCATTTTTGTATTTAGTATAATGAAGAAAAATAATATACAAATTGATTAAGAAAAATATGATAATTCAAGAAATCCTTATATTGTTACAAAATTTTTTAAAAAAAAATGTATGGAAACATCAAAAATGAAATAAAGGTAAAGTTATTTGTGCAAAAAAAATTTAGAGGGTAATAATGTTAAAATAAATATCCACATCACCTTTTTAAAATTATTTATATGATGAAATCTTTTAAAGAAGGCAAAGCGTACATTGTTGGGATTTAGATAACAAAGTACAACTAGAGTGTAAGTTTAAGGAGATAAAGTGTAATTAACCCATAGTAGTATTTGTTAAGCAACCAGTTCTTTAGGTTACCCATACAAATCCCTTTGAATACACACATCAGCATGTTAGACCCGATAGCATTGTATGCGCCCCGCTTTTGGATGAGTTTGGATGAAAGGAAATAGAAAGAAGAGAAGAGAAAGGAAGGGAAAGTTAAAGTTTTTCTCTTGAATGATTTGGAAGTTTTAAGTGGAGGAAAAATAAGAAAAAGGGAGGCAGATGGATGGATAAAAATTTTAAAAAAAACTTTCCTTCCATAAGTGGGAGGAAATGGAAAAAAAAGTTACATTACCTTATCATTAATTGTGAAATGTCGTATTTATCTTTCAAATATAACAAAAAAAAAGTATCAAAAGATTGGCACTTTAGTAAAATACTAATATTAATAAAACTTTCCTTCCAAAACTCCCAAACAATTTAGGAGGAACTTCTCATCCCTTCCATTCCCTTCTCTTCCCCCCTCATAAAAAACTTTCCATTCTTTTCTCTTCCTTCTTAAATTCCCAAACTCAACCTTAGACGAGCACTTAAGGCCGATCTCAAGAATAAATATCAAATTACAGTAAAATACTAAGCTTCAACCCCTCATCGAATGAAGATATTATCAGCTAAGGTAACATGTGTAACATGAAGAAATTCAGTGATAGATCCCAGAAATTTGGCTTTAAAAAATACTTTTAGTTTTTCAAAGTTTGGTCCAGTGACATTTGTTGTCTTTAAAGTTTCATAAAAAATAAATTACGTCCCTCATCTTTCATATTTTTACTAAATTAGGATAATTGATAGAAAAATAGTATAACTTTTGTTAAAATTTATGTGAAAGAGCAATTTTGTTGGTTTAGCCAAGAGAAAGTAAAGATAGGGAGTAATTTTTTAGAATTTATTATATGAGGAATTAAATGTTTGTTAGGGTAGATGCATAGAAATCGAAAATTATATTATTTTTATGTTAATTGTTCTACTAGAGTTGAAACTTAGAAAATGATGGACGTTATTTGTTTTTTGTGAAATTTTGAGGACCAAAAATGTCACTTGGCCAAACTTTGGAGACTAAGAGTGTTTTTTACCTTCTCAAATACTACTTTTCCATTGTCGAAAATGGGGTTAAATAAAGTAATACCCATTAAGATTTGTATAAGAGACACACCTAGAGTGTATAAGAGATTTTTTCTTAACTGTCCCTTCCGTTAGTATGACATTTGCAATTTGATTATTAAAAAGTCAAGAAAGATATTTTTTTTTACTCTAAACACTACAAGAAAACATAAAATTAACTCCATAAAATTTATTATATTTGTCATTTTAGTCCCTAACTCTAATTTTGTGTCATTAACCTCTTTAGTCATTAATCAATATAAAAATATTGTCGAAACAACTAAAAAATATAATGATGCATACCAACCCAGTGGTTTTTTAAAAATGCTTGTGAAAAAAAATTAAATACAAAAATTTCTTAACATTATCGGTATTTTTTTATATTTTCATGTAAAAGAAAATGTTTAAATATACGAGACCTATAATAATCTATTAAAGTTATATCAGTCTATTTTCTTTTTACTTTTCTTTATGTTTATTTAAAATAATTTTCTTTTTACCTTTTTTCCTTTGTTAATATAATTCAACTATCACCTAAATTATACGAAGTAACTTTATACATATAAACTAAAACTCAAATTAAAATAATTTAGGTGACAAAGCTTTCCAATAATTCATAAAAAATTAAAATTAATTATTTTATGGTATTTTTAAGTTTTAAATATTGAAAAAAGCATAATTTGAAAATTAGAATAATAATTAATTAGAACATACTTATATTTTTAACAATATTGGCAGCATTATTACTTTTTATTTATCTAAAAACATTAAAAGATACAAAATTTACATGAGAGACTAAAGTGAAATCTTGTTTAAACCTTAAGGTGGTTTACCGCAATTAATCTTTGTGTTTTTTATAAAACTAACGACAGAGTTATATTTGACCGTTAGTCAAAGAGATAAATTGAAAAAAATAACGTTAACGTATTTAATATAAAACAGTCCAAATCTTAAGTGGGTTTATTGTATTTAACCCCTGAAAATACAAGCAGCATAAAACAACTTTAAATAATTAATATTAGAACATGCAAACTCATCTAATTATTTTATTTTCCTTTCCTATAGCCAAATTTTTGGGTACTTCTATGACTTATGGAAAAACACAACTAATAATGGCCAAAATAACCTATAAAACATCCTGAGCCTATATAAGGCTTTATCGTTCTCTGTATGCAGGCACACCATTTTATATGTTAGTACACATTTAAAAATTCGATTACTAATCCTCCTTTCTCTTATATATAATAGGCAATCGTCTAAAATTATTAGTTCTATATTAACAAAATCATGTTAATTACAATTAACATTTCAAACAAATCTAACTCCAAAAAATAACAACACTTGATATTACATGAGAAGTACATATAATTAGTTCTGATTTGTACCACGATTCACAAATATGTCTTGGGATGAAGTACAACTAGGTCACTCTCTTTAGACTATTCGTGTACTTACGGAGTTGTTTTCCGATGTAGCAAGTCTAGCACGTCACCTTCGAGAGTACAACAGCCCAACCTTTCGCTATACTCTACTTCGTTCTACACATTGGAGTTAGAATGAATCTTACACAATACCATATTTTACCCATATAATAGTAGGAAGAATAATAGAGGGTAGGACTAAAATCTTATCAACTCTTGGTTTAGAATAACTCTAAAAATTAAGTTCGACTAATATATAATTTTTCAATTACAAATCTAAATTGTTCATGTTCAATGTACAATAGTCAACACGTGTATTAATAATATTATAATTACTATACAATTATACAAAGTGGTTACACATTTAGAGAATTACTATAAATAAAACCTTTTTAAGGATTTGTAACTTACAAATTTAAATTCCAATAATTAGGTAATTTATTTTTATTAAAATATTTATCATATGCCAACATTATCTCTCTTAAATTAAATTAAACTCTTTATAGAATTCGATCCAATGCCATCACCAGCAATACTCTAAATGGAAAATTCTGTCATTGTATATACCATGTGTAAGCACATATGACTCCTATCTATAGTTAGTCTTCATCTTTGCACGTAAAAGTGGATGAACTTTATACTTTGACTATAATTTGGTGTCTAATTTTTCTCGATCAATGAACTCGTTCATGCAACCCATTTTTGGACATCACTCGAGAAGACAATATATTTTGCTTCATGAAAATTGCTCAGATAATAATCATCCACGTACTTTTAAAAGATAAAGTATTTGTACTCTATTTGACAATTTTCACTCCCAAAATTTTCAATACCACAATTTGATATAATTGGTCCACTCTAATATGATCTTGGACAAAAACTTTTAAAGTGTTCTTTTCTTCGAATAATTCATTAATAACAAGAAAATTAGCATCATCCACCACAGTGTTTTTTACAAAAAAAAATAAAAATAAAAATATTACTCCTTAGTACACTTTTTCTTTCTTTTGCTACCAAATTACAAGTTCATGTCTCATCTTTATTAAAATGAATAATTTTCTCTCTTTTATGGACAAATTCCTTATACTTATCCCAAACAATGAATGCAAATCAAAATTTTCAATCTCAAATTATATCAATCTCAAAATTTTCGCAAATTATATCATCATATACATATTCAAAATCAACTTTCCATTCCAATTCAAATTTAGCATTTATGATCCCAATCATATGCGAAATCCATTAAACTTTAGAAAATATCCAACTAAAAAATTGGAAGTGATTGAGCATTAATAATAAGTCTCTTGTAAAATTCCCAACTTTTGATTTAAGCATAATTTTGAATAATAATTTTTCATGCTTTTCCTAAATTTCTTTTGGTGAAGGATTGGATAATTTTAATTTTATATCATCATCTAAACTACATATTTTCAAATATTCTTCCATTAGATTTGCTCAGAGACAAATATTTTTTTAAGCACTATTAATGCTGTGCTAAATTCCAAACTTTTCACTATTAACAAATTGCTTGTTCAGTATGGTAACTTGAGAAAAATTTACGTAGCTTCGACAGACGATTTATTTTATCTCTTCTTGAATTTCTTGATTTCCTTGACTTGTGTTTTTATCAAGTTCCTCAACCAGTTATTTGACGGGGCTTGTTTTTCAATAATTTCTATAGACCAGCAAAAATAATTACAGCATATCCCTCTTTTTACCTAGATCTCTACCCAACTAGAGTTGATTTAATATTACCCTAATTCTCAATAAAAAAAAGTATCTCAAAACCAATCTCATGATCTAATTTTCAATATACAAGTACTCTAAAAAAAAACTCTTTTCTTCAATTTTAACAAGGGATAATTTTAGAAACCTCCGCAAAGGTTTATGTTCATATCAGTTAGTACCTGTAAACTTTAAAAAAAAATCACTTAGTTCCCTTAATTCGTACTAATTGTAACATTATCAATCCATTCCTTTAAAAAAATTGATTTAAGTAGAGAAAGATTATTTTTCTTCCAATTTTATTGTCGTGTCTCATTTTTCGGAGGGAAAAATGAAATATTACAAATAAAGAAGAAATAAATAAATATGTATAGTGATAGTACTAGTACAAAAATAAGATCTAAAATGAAATTTTTAAAAACTCAAAACAATCTATAATAGGGTTTTATAAATAAATAAATAAATAATGGAGTCGCCACCTAGTGTGTGAAGTCTATAACATTTTGTAACCTAAACCTAAAGAAAAGGAAAAAATCCTAAAGGTCGAGGGGAAGTAAAAAGTTTAAGGCATTTAAAACAAAAAAAATGAAATAAATAAATAATTCGGTAAAACAAATTGGGAACCTTATAATAGATGACTCCTAGTCTACAAAAATAAAAGAAAAGGATTAGAAATCCTATTGAGGAAAGGGAAGGATAGACTACTCTACGGGTAACCTAGGCATCCCTTCACCTCCGGTAAAATCAGTTGCGTGATTTAATTCATGTTTTCAAGAAATCAACCCAAATTTACATCAAGTTTCGATGAAAAAAAATAAATACAAAAAGAATGAAAAATGTGTGGAATGTATGGGGGAATGGGGGCTCACTGTGTTAGCATTGGACTAACACAGGAGCGAAAATTTTCAACATCAATGTTGGACTAGTGAAGAACGTGGCAAAAAGAGAATATATACAAAAATAAATGTAGTTAACAAAATAAAACAATAAACACATAAGCACATAAAACACATAACGCATATATAAAGTATAATATTCTAACATGCAAAACCTAACAAAAGCAATAAACACATAGCACATAACCTTGTCTTATACATTACGTTTAAGCCCTTTTTTATAAGATGTAAATTACATTGAATAATAATAATAATAAAAGAAACAATAATAATAAAAGAAACAATAATTATAAAATAAACAGAGCGACTAAATACATTAGCACACGTATTACAAGTAAATGATTAAGAAGTATACCTCTTGAAATGCCAAAGTTACGAAGTTATACTATTTGTTAGCACAAAAGATGAACAAACGAGTAAATGTACCAATATACAAGCGTAAGTAAAATTAAACTAACAAAAATAATGTTATTAATGTGACAAAAGCAATTTCAATATGGAAAATAATCTAATTTATTCTAGAAGCCGCTAAATAACAATTATTGAAAGTAGAAAGGACTTAATTGAACAAAATCAAAAGTTTAAGGACTTAATTATCAAATGTCTAAACAGTGAAAAGTCAAATATACAAGATTTAACAACAAAATTATAGTAGTAAAACAACAACTTTGAAGAAAAAGAAACTTAATTAGGAACAAACTCAACTTTTAGGGACCTAATTGTAAAAAGCTACAAAGTTTCAGGGGTTCAAAATACAATCATAATAAAGCTTTAGAGACCAAAAATGCAGTTTTATAAAGTTTTAGGACAATCTACAATTTTAGGAAGTTTCAAGGACCAAAACACAATTTCATATTTTGGGACTAAATGCAATTTCAAAAAGTTCACTAGGACCAAAATGCAATTTCGGAAAATTTCAACAATAATTGGGCCAAAAAAAAAAATAAATAAATAAATAAATTCTGATAGCCCAAGAAACAATAAAATAGGGCCCAAAATATTTACTAAGCCTTGTCTATTAATCTGGCCCAAAAATATGATGAACCCACAATACAAAACAATTTGTCTTTAAACACATAATGAGAAAACCCAACTACGAAATCAACTAACAGTCGCTTAAAAAAAACTAGCCCACCCAATTTAAAAGATGTACTGGACCAATCGAAATGGGGTCAACATTTTTTATCCATCATATTAGAACCATTGCCTAAAAAATAATGGCCCAAAATCTAAAGTATGACCCAACTAAACAACAATCCATTAAGCAATCAACATTCCAACTAGCCCATTATTTAAATAATAACTGAACCCAATAATTAAACAAACCAAATAAATCTAATAAGCCTTTTAAACATATATTAATTTCTAATAACTTATAAAATGGAAAACTGAATAAATAAAGTAACAAAAGAAAAAGGGTAAAAAACTAATAGCAGAAATAAACTTAAAATTCTAGAACTAAAGTAGGAACTACAAAAGTTTTTGGGGGTAAAACATAAGGCTTTAAAAGACAAAGGGACTAAACATGTAATTTCCTACACCTTCAATCAAATTTTTTTTTTTTTTTTTACTTTTTCTTTTTGTCTTTCTTTTCTTTTCTTTTCTTTTCTTGATTTAATCAAAGCTCAAATGATTTCTAAATGACATGAAATTTAGAGACACCCTGAACTAGATTTTTAATGTATATAACGATTTCAGCTCCAGATTTAGCAACAAAAAAAAAGATCGAAAAGGAGACAAAAATGCTCAAATAACTAGGTCTCTCTTTAATATTTTTATCAAAACTCAACCCAAAAATACAATTCAAACACCAAAGTTATTCTCACAACATAAATATCATAAATGGACTATAAATTTAATCAAAGTAACAACATTTGCATTAATCAAAATCAAAGTTCAAACTTTCATAAAAATACATGTAAAATTACTTGAGAACAAAATATTAAAATAATAAATTCATGCTTACCTTATGAGAAAAATGAAATTCAAGGTGGTGGCAAATGTTCAATCAAAATTTGAATTTACCATTTCCCAACAATTTTTTCTTTTTTTGTTTTTTTTCTTGTATGCTTGTGCTTGTGTTGTGTGTGTCATGTCTTTAGTATGTGTTCGTGTGTGAATGTGTCAATGGGTCGGGTTATCAGGTTATCGTATCGTGTCAACTGTGATCCATTTCTTATCATGTTCGTATCGTATCGTGTCGTGTGGGGCCTATTTCTTATCGTTTTGTATTCGTATCTGACCCGTTTACTATTGACAGAGAGTATCAGCCTATTTAACAATTAAATAACTTGCGACCCATTTGAGTTAAAATTTCAAATTTTGATTATTTAATAACTCAAACAATTATTAATACTAACCTTATTATTATAATAATTTAAAAAGCATAATTAAAATTATTGAATTTTTTTTGATAATATTTAAAATAATTATTATGTTTGATTTAATAATCTAATATTAAATATATTATTTATAATTTTAAAATATACTATATTAAATTATAATAAAATAAAAGTTCAGCAAAACCTATTCATACAGTAACTTAATGGGTTATCGTGTCAATCTACGGGTTGACCCAACCAACTCGTTTAATTTCGTGTCATAAACTGGTAGATCCAATAATAACTCGATAAATTTAGAATCATGTCATAATCAGTTAATTTTGGGTCGTGTCAGAACAGAATATTGTCATGTAATGTAGTAGGGGGAAAAAAGAGAAGTAGTGGCAGTAGTAAAGAAAAAAAAAAAAATGAATGGGGAAGTGGGATTTGGCCGAGGGAATGTGTTGGCAAGGGGATAGTTAATTGGGGTGTTAAGGGAATAAGGGTTGAGTGTAAAAGTGAAAAGAAAAGGTTTGGTTGAGGTATTGGAGTAATTTGAAGGGGAGAGGGGTTGACCGTGAAAGTAAAAAAGGTGAATTGACATTATTTTGGACTCAAAATTTGTTAACACGGGATACAGGCTTGATTTTTATTCGACAGTGTAATTTATACTGATTTGGCCCAAAATGATAAAAATTCAAATTTGTTAAAAATATTTTAATAATCATTAAAAATACATAAAAATTGTAAAAAAAAAAAAATAATTTTTATTCTAATTGACATTCTAAATCCTAGTGCTGAAATGCGTGTGGTCGGGACCAAAAAATATTTGATTTTAAAAATTGTCCCAAGTTATCAAAATTCACCAAGGTGCTCCGAAAAGTATGAGCTTGAATTTTTATTTTTTTTAAATCTTAAAATTAGAAAATGATACTTAAATGCAAAAAGACCATTTTTCCCTTAGCTTTTCAAAAAAATGATTTGAAATTGCTAGTCCACCCAAAAAATGTAAATTTTTGTTAAATTGGGACTTTGTCTTGAAAAATGCAAAAAATTTAAAAAATTTGCCCCCAATTTAGCATTTAATGATACAAAGTACGTCAAAATTCGGTATTTACATTTTTCCCTTCAACAAAGTTTTTATAGATTAAAACGGGTTGTAACTTTTTATATATTTCACCAAGTAACTCATATTGAAAAAAAAAAATTTATTTATTTTTTTAGTTTACAAGTTGGTGATTTCCAATATAGGGTATATCTACATGTTCAAGATTTCTACTCTAACTGACACGTATAATCACATTATTCATTCCTAATTATTAGTAAATAATTTGACTAAAAACTTTAAAAGAAAAATCATTGATGTTTTTTTTTGTTTAAGAGTTTGAGATGATTTCCGAAACAAGTAAAATTTACATTTGTTTTTATAATATAAAGTGGGTTTTACACTATTAAATTTTTGTTCAAGTCAGACAAACAAGCACATTACATAACCATATGTTTTTGTAAATAAATTTATTTTTTAAAAAAATATATGTTTTCCAATTTCAAATTTTTTTATTTTACAACAAAATGATAGTAATATTTAATTTTTATATTATATGATGTGTTCTACATATTCTAAATTTTTATTTAAATTAATGCACACAAACACATTAACATGCACAATATTTCCATAAATTAGTTGGCAAAAATTTATCAAGAAAATACTTTTTTTTTTAGTTTTTGAGTTTATGATTCACCAAATAAAATATTAATAATATTTATTCTATTATAATAAGTGGGTTTCTACATGATCAAGTTTTTGATAGAATAGGTAGGAAAAAAAAATTAATGCACGCAAATATTTTTGTAAATAAGTTGACAAAAAATTGCCAGAAACTTAAATGGTGCCAAGTGAAAACGTATTGTTAGAAGGCAACCGCTTTGATACGTATTGAACAATTGTCGAAGAAAAAATAATCTTTTTCTAGAATAACTAGTTTCACATACAATCATAAAAATTCCATGATGGTTGTCCTATTCATTAAACTTCAAAATTTGAAATATTTGTGCTTTAATGGGAAACTTACCTAATTTCGAATATGTGATCATTTTGAATTGTATGATTACTTCAAATTTTTAGGGAGTAATGTAAAGAAAAAGAGAATTTTTATAAATTTTAGAGGTGTAATCATAGGACAAATTAAAATTCTTAAAATTTATCTTTACCATTTCTATAATTCTTCAAAGTTGAGTGGGAGGCAATTGCCCTCTCTCACTTACATGTGACTCTGCCCATGTCTACAATTTAGAACTCCTTTAAAATTTTATTTCTGGGTTTAATGATAATTTTGTTTGCTGAAGATTTTGATTTTTGATCAACTCTCTGTTCAAAGAGTTATAAATTTTGTTGCAAATAGCAATGAATTTTTGTAGTCTATGCGTTATTAATTAGTAATAATTAGTTGAATTAAGTAAATTCCCAGCAGCTAATGGGTCAATATATTGATGATCACCAATTTAGGGTCTAAATGATTCGAGCCCTAATCATCTGAAATGATCAAGAATTTGGCAAATTTCCAAAAACCACTTTAAGGCTTCAAAATAAGAACTTCGCTATGTACCTACTTTTCTTAAAATGTAAACATTTTTTACTATTTTTTGGGTCCCCTAGTGAGTTTAACTGTTTTGGGTTAGTTTGATACTATGAATTTGTTAGTTTTGACTCCAAGGTTATTCTTTTCTATCATGCCCAGAATCCCATAACATGACATGCTATACCTTAGAGGTCCACAAATTTGAAACTTATTAATAAAATAATACTATATAAATCAAATAAAATTACTATCAAAATATCAATATAATATTATGTAAAATAATTGTATTGTAGTATATCCTTATGTAAATAGTATTATGAAAACTCTATCTAGTATTTCCCATAAAACATTAAATTATTGGTATTAATAGATTATTTTTTATTATTTCAAAATAATATTTTGTAATAAAACATATTAGCATCGTAAATTTTGGTGATTAAACAAATACTATGATAGTACTCTGGAATATGAAAGAAAGTACTCTAAGATATCTGAACAGTATTCTTTTGCATATTAAAAGTCAAGGTACTATCCAGTCTAAAAATGTCCATGCCTGACTGAATATAGACAATATAAAATACAAGAAATGAGAAACATTATATTAGAGGTTACTAATTGTAACTTTAATGACAAAATCGTAATAGATAATAAAAAGGTATGATATAAATCAAAGAAACATACTATCAAAATATTAACATAATACTATTCACTCATTTAAATAGTATTTCAAAATATCCATTCTTAATTATATGAATGATAATGAAATACTCGTAAAATCCAAATCATATATAATCTTATATAAATATAATAAAGTCGAATCCTTATACTTATCTATCCTATCTCCTCTTTCTTATTTGCCACATTTTAACTAACGTATCTTTCGTTCACTCTCTAAAGCCTTCCCTTGATTTTCTCTTTCACCCTCTCATTCTCTTCTCTCTCACCTTTACTCACCGTCTCTCAAACCTTTCTTTCTCTGTCCAAATTCTCAAATTCAAATTGATCACGGTTCCAAATGTCCTCATATTTGAAATTCAATTAGGTTTAAGGATTGAACTTATCTTTTCTAATCATAATTGGATTTCTCCTTTATTTATGCCTAATCTTCTAAATCTAAGATATCCTCACTTCCATGATGACTCAAATAAAACTCTGTGTATCTCCAGATTTGTTGTGTGACCAAAATCTTTCTCGATGTCAAAAATTCCAACGTGTTTAGATGCCACAACATGAATGGCCACCAGCCCAAACATGGTGTTACAAATTTTATCATATTTATTGTAACTCTAACCAGTTGAAGAAAAGTTAGTTTCGTTGTGGTGTTGAGTGTATGCAATAGCTTTCTGGGTTTCTGTCTTCTTTGCCAATGTCAGGTTTGCTATTCCTTCATGACTTTTGCTCCATGTTTGACATTTCGGTGGTTTCTTGATTTTGGATATTAATTAGCAGTATTTGTCTATTTTTTATAATTAATTAATTAATCAAGGACAAATTACGATTTTTTTAAGATAGCTCATTTGTATGCAGAATGTGTTAGACCATAGAGGATGATGATACATAAATATATTACCCAATACTTCACAAACACACGGCAATGTGGCTAATTATTTTAGCCACATTAAGAGGGGCATCTTCGTAACACATCTAACTCAATCCAAGATAAATAGAAGTCATGTGGCCCAAATAATTATATAAAAGCACATAAGTCATCCAAACCCATCTAGGACTACTATAAATAGTTAATCTTCAAGGTTAGTAGAGACAGACACACAAGAATACAACTCTAATTACAAAATTCTTTCCATTCTTAGCTTTCATTTTGCTCCCTAATTTTCCTCTTGTCGACAAATTCTGACTTGAGCCATAAAGTCGGAGCCTCCCCCGAGTGACAAAGCCCGGCCGTTCTTTTTATTGTCCCAGGTTATCGCATCGTGGGTTCGACGCGCGACAATACCTTTTCTTTGAAGTATTTTTGTAATTGGACTTTGGACTTTAATTTTTATATTTTTGTGCGAAAATTTTTCACGCATCAACATTTGGCGCCGTCTGTGGGAAACAAACAAGAAGCCATCTAGAGTCTTTACCTATGACTCCCAGCACACGCAACACCCACCGCAACAATCCAAATAGAGGGAAAGAAGTTATATCACAACACCACTAGAATCGATCAATTAGACTATTCATCGATTGTAAGGGCAAGCTAGGGATCCCGGTCCCTAAGCTAATGAGAGAGATATAGATATACAATTGCTAAGGCAACAGAATGCCATGTTGAAAGAGTTAGGCATGAAACATTAGCATGAGCAACAAGGTGGTGAAGGTGGAAAAAAATATTCGCATAACTCTGGTGGTAACCCCCAAGTTGTCCATTCTAAAGCGGTACATATCATAGTCCTTTGGATGAGAAACACTCTCGTGCAATCTATAGGAATAATCAAGGAAGGGAAGTAACTCCATTCGGGTCCTCCCGACAAGAACATGAAGGCTGGTCCGCCAGCAAGAGTCTAGAAGAGAAGCTTCTTCCAAGCAAAGTGAAGCCAGACCAAGGAGCCTAAGTGAGGCAGCCTCAGTAGCAAGGGAGAAGGGAAGACCTCGTGAAAGGGAACAAATTTTGGAGTGCATACCTGAGTGAGAAGAAGAGCTAAGAAGAAAGTTGGAAGAGTTCCAGACTTGAGTAGACAAGATGGATGTCAAGTAGATGATAGCTGCAAGATACAAGTACTCCTTGCCATTCACTGATGAAATAATGCAAGAATCCCTTCCTAGGCGTTGGAAAACACCTCATTTTGACTCTTACGATGGAAGTTCTAATCCGTGGGAGCTCCTTGATGCTTATCGAGCCAAGATGTGTCTACAAGGTGTTTCAGATGCTATCCTGTGCAGAGGTATTCCCCGGAACTCTCAAAGGCGCAGCCTCAGATTGGTTCAGAGGGTACAAGAAAGGAGATATAATAAGTGTTGATCAACTTGTAGACCTTTTCTTGAACAAATTTGGGAACCAAAAGTGGATTCCAAAGACAATGACTCACTTGCTTACTCTTAAACAAAGGCCAGAAAAATCCCTTCTCGACTACGTGGATCAATTCAAGAAGGAAACCATTGGGATTCAAAGAGTTACGAAAGATATGCAAATCATGGAGTTCTAAAGTGGGGTTAAGCTCGGAAAGTTCTCATTTGATCTTAATTTGAGGTCACCCTCCACCCTCAATGAAATTTTCCGTAGGGCTGAAGAGTTTGCTCAAGCAGATGAAGAGGAAATGAGAAAAAAAGAGTCAGTGGGTGAAAATAGGAAGAAGAGAAAAGAAAAATAAAGGAGTTAGTGAAGTGGAACCTCCAAAGAAAGTTAGTGTGAGGGATAGGTTATCCGTAACAGTTCATCATAGGAAGAATCCCGGACACCCTTCTAAAGTTTAACCCCACTCAATACACAACATTCACGCATTTTGGCTATCATAGAGAAAGAACCCTTTGTCAAGTGGCCTAGGCCTATGAGAAGTGACCTAGAGCGGCGCAACAAGAACAAATGGTGCTATTTTCACAAAGATCATGGACTTGAGACCAATGATTGTATTTCCCTCAAAAATTTAATTGAAGAATTGCAAAAAAGAGGTTACCTTAAGCAATTCATCTAAGGGATGGATAAAGGAAGATCAACCCAATGCCAAGCACAAAATCCGGACAAAGGAGATTGAGGTCCGTCTCGAGGAGAAATCGTAGCGGGGGTGGAAAACCAATTAAGAATCATCATTCATACTATCTCGGGGGGGGCAACAAATGGTGACTCTGCATCATCACGCAAGGCCTATAATCTTCAGATCAACTTGATCCAATCTAGCATGAAGAGACCTAGGTTGTGCCAAGTATATTCACCGCGGAGGAGGCGCCTCAGGTGATTCACCCTCATCACAGCAATCCCTTGGTAGTAACCTTGCCCGTTGCAAACTGTGATGTGAAGAGAACCTTGATTGACAATAGAAGGTCCACGGACATTCTTTTTTATGATGCCTTCAAACAAATAAAATTGGAGGAAAAAGACTTAAAACCCGTGACTTCACCATTGGTTGGGTTTTCCGGAGAAGTGGTTGAACCTCTTGGATATGTTACGCTCCCTGTCATGTTTGGTACATCCCCCCTCGAGATGTTCAACTCATGATTCATTTTGTAGCCACCAAGGCCTCTTTGCCTTATAACATCATTATTGGCCGACTTACTATTGGAGCACATGGTGCTATCCCTTCCTCCTACCACATGAAGATGAAATTAAAAATAGAGTAGGCAAGATAAAGGGAGATCAAGTCGTAGCGAAACAGTGCTATATAGCTTCATTGAAGTTGAAAGAGAATGAGATTGTTCCTAGTTGCAATGTTCAACTTTTGGAAGAAAAAGAGAAACTCAACCGCAAAGGGAGAACAACATGTTGAAGAACTTGAGAATGTGCTCTTAGATGAAAATGATTCTTGCAAAGTTATGAAAGTGGGAAAGTCCCTCCCGGGGGACATCAAGAAAGACCTCATTTCTTTGCTTTGGAAATTCAAAGATCTCTTTGCTTGGAATCTTACGGACATGCCAGGAATTGACCCTAACATCCCCATGCATTTCCTTGATGTAGATCCGAGTTTTAAACCCGTCATACAAAAGAAGAGAAATTTTGGAAGAGAAATAAGCCAAGCGGTAAAGGGGGAAGTAGACTAGCTCTTGAATGCCAAGATCATCGACGAAATTCAATACCTCGAATGGATAAGTAATGTAGTTATGGTGAAGAAACTAGTGGCTAAGTAGAAGATGTGTGTGGACTTCACAAGTTTGAACAAGGCTTGTCCCAAAGATTGTTATCCTACATCCCGCATAGACACCGTGGTAGATTTCACCTCCGGGTGTGAGGTTATGTCTTTTTTGGATACATACAAAGGGTATTACCAAACCTCCTTTTGAATCGCAAGAATAGGGCAAAGGATGCCTTCATTACCGACTCCAACACTTTTTGTTTTCGGGTAATGCCTTTTGGCTTGAAAAATGCCAGAGCCACTTATCAAATGATGGTGGACAGAATGTTTGCCAATCAATTGGGCCGAAATATGGAAGCTTACATAGATGACATGCTTGTCAAAAGTAAGTTGAAAAAAGATCATGCAGAGGACCTCCGGGAAACTTTCACTACTATGAGAAAGTTTAAAATGAGGCTAAATCCAAAAAAATGTGCTTTCAGAGTTTTCGGGGAAATTTTTTTGGGTTTTATGCTAACTCAAAGAGGGATTGAAGTTAACCCTGAGAAAATCAAGACCATTCAAGACATGGAACCTCCCAAGGGAATCAAGGAAGTACAAAGGCTTGTGGGGCAACTTGCCGCCTTAAATCATTTATTATCCAAATCCGGAGATAGAAATTTGTCTTTCTTCAAAGCTTTAAGAAATTTGCCTTTCTTCAAAGCTTTAACGTTAGAAATTCCAAGAATTTTCATTGGACGGAGGAATGCCAAAAATCATTTAAGAAGTTGAAGGAATATTTAACTTCTCCTACGCTCCTAACTAAGCCCGAACCCAGAGAGACCCTCCACTTATATTTGGCTTATTCATCCGCGGCAGTGAGCGCCGTTCTCATCAAAGAGGTAGATAAGGTCCAAAAGCCGGTATACTATGTAAGTAAAGTGCTAAGTGATCCGGAAATACAGTATCCTACCATTGAAAGATTGGCTTTAGCTTTGGTAATGGCGGCGAGAAAGCTCAGGCCCTACTTCTTAAGTCATCCTATTGTAGTTCTTACCAATCATCAACTCAAGTCTGTTCTCTTAAAACCCGAAGTCTCAGGGAGATTGGTAAAATAGGCAATTGAGCTAAGTGAGTATGACATCCGTTTCCAACCCAGGGTGGAAATCAAAACACAAGCTTTAGCCGATTTCATTTTGGAAGGGATGGAAGAGGTAAACATAGAAGATCCAAATAATAAATATTTGGAGAAAATTCAAGAAGTGGCTACCCCATTCGGAAGGCGAATCATAGACTCACCCCTATGGAAAATGTATGTGGATGGAACGAGCAACACCGAAAGGTGTGGCACGGGTATTGTTCTTACCCCTCCGGAGGGAATCAAGACAAGCTACGCCTTAAGGTTTAAATTTCAAACGAGTAACAATGAAGCCAAGTATGAAGCCTTAGTATCCGGACTTAGGCTAGCTAAAGAATTAAAGGTTAAAAACTTGTTGGTAAATATGGACTTAAACCATGTGGTTCAACAAGTCAAAGTAGAGTATGAAGCAAGAGAGCCATCCCTACAATTTTACTTAAGCAAGGTGAAGGATTTGATCTCATACTTTGAAAATTTTGACACAATGTGAGTCGAGATGAAAACAAGAAAGCGGACGCCCTCTCAAAAATTGCAAGCTCAGTGCATTCCAATGTGTTGAATGAAGTGTTCTTGGAAGCTCTTAAGGAAAGAAGTATAGACCATAAAGAGGTCAGGTTGATCTGGATATCGATTCATCTCTAAATTAGATGACCCCAATCCTTCAATACTTGAAAGAAGGAAAATTGTCTGACGATAAGATAGAGGCTCAAAGGGTAGAAAGAAGATCGGCTAAGTACTTGCTCATTGATGAAACTTTTTATTGAAGGTCTTATTCGATGCCTTATCTTCGATGTCTAATTCCAAGTGAAGCTCAATATCCTTTAGCCGAAATATATGAGGGGATTTGCGGACACCATGCTGGAGGAATAGCTCTAGCTCAAAAGATGCAAAGGCAAGGTTATTATTGGCCAAGAATGTTAGAAGATGCAATGAATTATGTGCAAAAATGTGATAAGTACCAATTTCACTCCAATCAACCTCGCCATCCGGTCGAACAACTTACTCCAATTCTTACTCCTTGGCCCTTTGCTCAATGGGACATAGATATCTTGGGTCCTTTTCCAATAGCCTTAGCGGAAAAAAAAAAGTTTGTGGTGTAAACATCGACTATTTTACTAAGTTGGGTGGAGGTTGAAGCCTTGGCGAGCATTACTCATCTAAAAATCATGCAATCCTTTGGAAGAATGTCATATGTCGCTTCGGAATACCCAAGGCACTTACCTCGGACAATGGCTTGCAATTTCAAGGAGCACCCTTCAAAAAGTTTTGCCAAGACTTGGGCATAGAACAATATTTCTCCTCAGTGAGCCATCAAAGCAATGGCTTGGTTGAAGTGACTAATCGCACCATTCTTGAAGGCATTAAGAAGAGGCTTGATGATGCTAAAGGTAAATGGGTGGAAGAACTCCCAAGTATTTTGTGGTCATACTGTACCACCTACAAAAATTGCTACCGGAGATACTCCATTCAACCTCACTTATGGAACCAAAGTACTTATATCTGTAGAAATTGGTATGCCAGGTTTTCGTGTTTACAACTTCAACTTGGAGAAAAATGAAGAAGAGTTACCTCGACTTACTTGAGGAGGAAAGGGATAAGGCGTACTTCAAAATGCAAGAAGACAACGCAAAGGGTTGCTCGCTACTACAACCGGCAAGTTCGAGGTAGGAGATTCCAAATAGGAGATTGGGTTACAAGAAAGGCGGAGGTGAGCCAACCCCAAGCTTCTGGAAAGCTCTCGCCATATTGGGAAGGTCCTTACGAGATAGTTGAAACATACTCTACAGGTGCCAACAAATTGAAGACCAAGGATGGAAAGTTCATGCCTCACACTTGGAATGCCCAAAACTTGAAAAAGTTCTATTTTTAAACTTCCTTTACTTAGCCTTTGTTTTTTTGAAATTCCCTAAGCCAAGCGACACCTTCCGAGGTGAAACAAGCTTGTGCAATTTGTAATTATTCGTTTTTGCTATTAATGAAAATTTCCAAGTCTTTTGCCTATGTAATGGCTCAATACTTTGTTTAGAATAGCCATCCTACCATCTTCCCAACCTCCAAGTACAAAACATCCTATGGGATACCATGATTCTCTGGGATCACTTATTCCTTCCGGGGAACATCTTTCGGGTATACTATGACTCTCTAGGGTCACTTATTCCCCCCGGGGAACAAAATTAAAGACCACTATTCTGAGTCGGCATAACCCTTCCGAGGGTAAAAATAAGCTTATTTTTGGCAAAGTAGTTTCTTAGTTAAGTAGGCTCGAAAGAGCAATTATAGCCCTTTCATGGGTGAGAAGAAAAATTTTCCTAAGAGATTTGTACCTAAGGTAACCTTAGTACCAACACTAACGTTTTACTTAAGAGACATGTGCCTAGGATAACCCCTCCGGGGATGAAAATAAGCTTATTCTAGGAGAAATATTTCCTTGGTTAAGTGTGCTCAAAAGAGCAGGGGCAAGAGTAAAATTTTCCTAGGAGATTTGCGCCTAAGAAAATCTTAGAAACAACACTAAAGCTTTACTTGGGAGATTTGTGCCTAGGACAATCCCTCCGAGGGCGAAAATAAACTTTTTTCTTGGAGAAGTAGTTCCTTGGTTAAGTAAATTCAAAAGAGCAACCATAGTCCTTCCGAGGACTCATACCTGTATAGAGTAAAATTTTCCCTAAGGCTTTACTTGGGAGATTTGTGCCTAGGATGACTCTTCCGGGGGCGAAAATAAACTTTTCTTTGAAGACGTAGTTCTTCGGTTAAGTATACCACCATAGTCCTTCCAGGGGCGATGATAAATTTTTCGTATAAGAGGTACGCTTATAGTCATTTTGGTTCGACGTAAGAGCCATAATTTACCCTCCGCGGGCCAAAAAAAAACCTTATTTGCTCAAGCTTAGCGATGAAAGCTCAACCTCACAAACTTAGTCACTTGAAGAATATGCAAGTGCCTAAGGGGGCCGAAGGCGTATGTGAAAATGTTTGAAGAAAAATAAAAGCACAAACTATTGAAGAAAAGCAGTGATATTATATAAACAAAGGAAAAGCCTAACTTAGGTGGAGTAGGTACAAGGGCAGGCCCCAACTCAAAGCCAAGCAACAAACGCAAGTAAAGTAAGTAATAAGGAAAACAAGTAACAAGAAACTAGCTAAAGATGGAACCCAATTCATATAAGAGACCCGAGGTCTAAGTTTTCGAAAAGGTAAAATAGCTAAGCAAAATGCTAAACTAAGCTACTCCATCCTCAGAGGAACCCCCGAAGAGCTAGGTGAAGAGGGGTAGAAGGAATTAGGCCTTGAAACAAGTCTTCAATATCTAAGTTTGGATGCTTTTTCTTCACGTAGGACAAGGCCTGATCATATCCCTTGTCGAAATACCCTATGCTACGGTCTTCTATCAATTCCTCAAACGCTGGACTAGTGCGATAATCTACCAAATGTTTCTCCAAGCGATCTTGATAGTCTTGGGAGTCAAGAAAATCAAATATCGCCACATCTTTGCTCCTTTTCTCCATGGCTCTAAGCTCTTCTTTGTGTGAAATTTTAAGCTTTTTTTATCTCTCCCTTATAAAAGTCTTGAATCTTTTTGTTCTCATCTTTCAACTTAGCATTTTCTTCAATATGCTTCTTGTTACGCACAGAAGCAACACACAAAGCCTTAAAGTGTTTCTCCTTTGCCGCCATCTCTTGTTTGAGCTTGAGCTCCATGTTTGAAATTTTTGCTAAATAATATTCTTGAGCTTGATGCAAATGGTAGTGAAGATTGCCAATCTAGGATCAAAGAGGAAATGATAACATTAGTCCTAAGTATAATCAAAATGACTTAGAAATTATTGCTAAAATAAAAAAGTAGCTTACTTGAGCAATATACTTGAACACTACATTGGAATCCGCAACACAAGTAGAGCTCAAGGATTTTCCCATCCTCTCCTGTCACTCTTTAGACATGCTAATGCCTCAACCAAAGAATGACTTGCATCCTCTAAAGTAGAATCATCATAAACTTTCCAAGAAGGGGCGTAGATCACATGTGAGGAGGACAAACTTCCAATATGAGCAGAAGTTTGATGTTGAGGCGGACTTGGGATGTGTGCTACTTGAATAAAGACCTCTTGGATTGGAACTTCAACTTGAGGCGAAGGTGATGGAGCAATCTCAATAGAATGTGTGGTTTTCTTCATCTTGAGCATTATCTTCTTTAGTAAAGTTGGGGGAGAACCTCTTAAGGTGGTCTCTTTGATCCCCTGGCCTCAATAGTGACATCCTTTGCTGGGTGAGATGAACCTTGATGTTTAACTTGTCTCCACTTCAACGCATGCTTTCAAATAGCATCCTCTATGGCTTTCACTACAAAATCAAAAAACAAGTTAAGTCCACGGCAAAAGTAATATTCGAGTTATATGCAAAGAAGTGAAGACATATGCAAGAATGCTAAGTAAAAATATGTGCGTGTCAACCTAAAGCAAATGTAGGATCAAGATTGGCAGGACTCAATTTTGCCGAAACTAAAACTTGCTCATTAGCCACCACTTTCCATAGGAGTTTTTCAGCTCTCATAAGTTTATAAAGATGATTACTCTCATGCGTTCTAAGAGGAACAAGTTTGTTAGCTTTAGAAGCTTGCAAGTCATAGTTCCATGTGGGAAAATTCCAGTGGGGTCGTCTTTGGATCAAAAAATAATTACTTCTCCAATTATAACAACCTTGGGCCATACATCTTCAACTAGTTTCAAGTTAGTCTTCCAACCAGTAGACACCCCATCTCTCTTTGTTGCCACATGAAGAATTTTCTTGAAAGTGGCGATTGAAGGTTTCACATGAAGGCTTGCACAAGTAATAAGATATGCATTGATGTTTCGGATAGATCTAGCATATAGTTGTCCGAGCCCGATTTGATAATGTTCCAACAACTCTTGGAAGAAAATGTGTAATGGTAACCTCAACCCCGCCTTTAGTTGCACCAAATACACTGAGACGTATCCTGAGAAATTCATGCAAGGTCGATGATCAAGGGGTAGCACGTTCACTTTGAAGTAGTCGGGAATATGAAACAACTCCACCCATTTTTTAAGTAAATCCATGTCAATAATCGAAGAAGGCAATTGGGAGTAGACGTAGTCAAAGCCCTTGGTAGAATCCTTGGCCTCTCCTTTTTCTTTTTGGCGAGGAGGAACGAAAGGTTCTTTCCCTTTCTTTTGTGAATTGGGAATAGTGGCAACCGTATCTAACATTTTCTTTCTTGTTTTCATCCAATGAGCAACCACTAGGATCCTCTTGCTCATTTTCGACTAAGAAATCTTCATTAGTTTTCCTTTGCTCCGGTTGAGAGGCAACTTCTTCACTAGTGTCCCCTTCCTCATATTCACCCGTGGAGTTTTCACTTATACCATCATGCTCACTTTCATTAGTGTCCTCTTCGCTAGAATTTTTTGCTTGAGATCATTTGCATACTCAAATTGAACCAAGTGATTACCCGCGGGTGCAATCATAGAGTGATGTTCTTTAACCCTATACAAATATGAATGCTCAAGTGGTATCCTTGCACATGAGGTGTTGGTACGGCGCAAGTTCACTCTTACTTTGGAAGATGAAGTACCTCCAAATAATGGCCTACCCATGAATAAATTTTGCCGAAGTTTGCTTGGACTAGATCTCTTGGTTAAACAATCTACTTCCTCTTCGTGAGACACATTATCAACCTTCATGGCTTAATGATTGTCAAGAGTGGCTCTAGGTGATTGTGTAGCAATGGTACCTTGTGCCGACTCTTGTGTTTGAGAAGTTTGTTTCTCAACTTTCTCCATGACTTTGATGAGGGAGGGAAGAGCAAGAATATATTTTGAAGATTCAATCGTGCATCATCAACTTTGGAATCTATAGGAACACCGACGTGGTGACATTGAAGAACCGAATTAGAGATGGTTTGAGAAGTGCCAAAAGTTATTGAATTATGGGCTCCCACTGCACTTAAGGTTGAGTCTACACGAGCAAGAAAAGCTGAAACTCCATGGTCATCAATGGAGGATTGAGGAGCAACAATGTCTTCAATTCTCGCTGCTGCGTTACGTGGTTGTCCGACAGCATTTTTGGCACTTTTTCTTTGCGAAATTGTGGCTGTAATGTCTTTGATTTCTGAAGTTTTCATGAGTGGAGAAGCAACTCGCTCGGCTGCCGGGTTTAGTCCCTCCATATGGGCAGATGCTACATGGTGTTTTTCCCCACAACAACAGCTGTGGGACAAGGACCTTCGACCTCAATGGCAGCGGCTTTGCCATCAGTTTCTCGAACGGCAATGGCAGCATCTACAACGTGGCACGAAACTGCTGCATTTCTGGCAGCTGATGATGATGTCTTGGCACTCAAGCTCTTGGTTGCAGCAATAGCAACGACTTGTGCAGAAGTTCTGCTACCTTCACACCTGCTTCGATAGTCTTCGTGGCGGTTCTGGTGGTTGGAGCAGATATTCCTTGTAAAATATTTCCACTATTCTCATCTTCATTGTCCAACCCATTCTTCCCTCTCATTTCTTCTTTCTTTGTATTGTCGTCCATTTTTCTTTTTACTTCTTTCTTCTCCTTTTTCTCCTCTTAAGTTCTTCACTTTCACCCAAGAAGTCCTTGAATAACCTCAATTCAGCTTAGATCAGTACTAAATAGCCAATTTTCAAAGATGATGAGGGAGATAGTAGAATTTTGTTAAGTGCCTACCAAGTGACTTCATATGACAAAATGCTCAAGATGAGATGAAGGCTAAAAAAGGAGAATAAATCACCAAAAATTCACTCTGTTGATCTGAAAAGTCACCACTATGATGTTTAATTTCAATGACAACCCCTAGAAAACCGTGGCAGTAGACATACGAATTATTTGGGAACGATTTGCTAACTATTTCTCTTCAGTGCTGTATGATGCATTCTTCAGGTATCAAAGAGTAAATTCCAAGTGAAAAGCAATTGTTGTTGCTTCCCTAGTCATAGTATATACGTGGATCACTTTTTGATTCAAAGGCAAAGTTTTGGAGTAATTAAGAGATTGGCCTAGTTTAGTTGATGTTTGGTACCCAAGAATATAATATGAAAATGCCAAGGATATGCAAGGTCATGGTCATGGTCATGCACATGGGTTCATATTATTTTGAATCTCGTGAGTTTTGGTAAAAGTATATTTTACTTTAGACGATGAGTTCAACTAGAATTTGTTCAAAATGCGCACAAGGTGTTCGGATTACAAAATATCAAAGAGAAAATAAAGAGGAAACAAAGAAAGAGAATGAAGTGTACTTACTTGGAATAGAAGTGGTGTAGCGGAGATAAGTGTTGAAACGAGGTAAGGAGTTGTGATAAGGGTATTATAGTGCTTGGGGACTATGGTAAGGAATTATGGTGCTTGGGAGACTATGGTAGGATACTATGGTTGGGTACTATGTTAATGAGTGTTGGGTACTATGGTGGAGTAGGTTAATATGGTATGTTTGGGTACTATAGTTGTGGATGTTGTATACTATAGTAAGATAATATGGTGTTGGATACTATGATATGTTGGATACTATGGTAGGATACTATGATGTTTGGATACTACGGTATGGTTGGATACTATGGTATGCTTGGGTACTATGGATTGGTTGGATACTATGGTGTGTTTAGGTTGGGTTCTTGAACACTAGATTCTCCCTACAAAAATTTTGGGAGAAAAACTTCTTTGGTGGCCTACTCAATAAGACTTTCCAATGAAAATGGAGAAATAGTTGTAGTTCACAAATTTTCCCTCCGAGGACAAATCAAAATTCAAAATTTGGCTCCAGCCAAAATCCTATCGGCTCCGGCCAAAACACAAATACAAAATCATTGAATTACTCTCAACCCGGATAAACTCAAATTGAGAGTGAGGGACAAATGATGATACATAAATATATCATTTAATAGTTCACAAACACATGGCAATGTGGCTAAAATAGTCAATTAAGACCAGGGATATCTTCGTAATTTATGACGTGAACTCAATCTAAGATAAATAGAAGTCTTATAGTCCAAATAATTATGTAAAAACTCATAAGTCATCCAAACTCATTTAGGACCAGTATAAATAGTTAATCTTCACGATTAGTAGAGACAGACACACAAGAATACAACTCTCATTACAAAATTCTTTTTATTCTTAGCTTTCATTTTGCTCTCTAATTTTTCTCTTGTCGACAAATTCTGACTTGAGCGTTGGAGTCTCCCCGAGGGACAAAACCAACCCCGCGTCAATACCTTTTCTTTGTAGTATTTTTGTAATTGGACTTTGGACTTTAATTTTTATATTTTGGTGCGAAAATTTTTCACGCATCAACAGAGGTAAAGTTTAACTTGGTTTGTTATTTTTCTAAAGTCCATTTTTTATGATTTTTTTTGGCTGTCTTGTGGGATTCAGATAATATAAAGAAAGATATTTTCTCCCCCAAAAAAAAAAAAAAAAAAAAAAAAGAAGATAGAACGAATAATTGTAGTGGTGTTTGGTAAAATGAATAATAGAACATCAAACGTATTTTTTTCATATATCTACTCAATCCTTTATTAAAAGTTTTACCATTTGTCTGTCTTAGGTGTAGCCTTCATAGGATGTGATAACGGACTTTACTTTTGATGTCCATGGGCTATGGCTATTAGCTAACAAGTAGCAACAAAGTAAGACCGTGTGTTGCTTGATTTTTTTTTCTTTGTTTTCTGATTTAGAGAATTGGTATTATTATTATTATTATTTGTAATTACTTTGCCAACCTTTTATAGTAATTAGCCTTTTATTATGTTAACTTTTGCTCATGTTTAAAATTTCATACTATAATGTGACTTTGGAATTGAAGATTTGTACAGCTATAATATTTAGAACTGTAAAATAAATAATAAAAAATTGAAGTTGATTAGAATTTATCCATTTAGTGAAACAATTTAATTATGTTAAACTATTCATCTTGGTGTTAAGATACAGAAATATGCCATCAGACAGTAACTAATTTCATATACATCTTTGGCGTTTTATATGCGATACGTATATCCATATCTTTTGTCTCCCTTATTTTGCTCAGTTTTATATTTATGATCTCCTTTTAGCAAACAATCTATGTTAAATATCCCTGGGCTTATGTTCAGGCCATTTCTCACATGGGCTTATTCTAATTTTTTCACTAAGGTTTGATTTTTAACCCTTTCAGGAATCTTCACCTAACCCTTTCTCTTTTGCAATTTTTTTTATTAATTTTATTTTTATTTAATAAAGTAACCTGTTTGTTAAAATTATGTTGGTTGTTGCCTGTATTTGATTTATTTATTTTTTTGTATGTTGAATGATGGTTATTATTTTGATTTTGGATATTTATAACTATAATTTATATGAGGAATTAGCAAAACTTTGAGTATTTTGTTAGTACACATCTTTGAATTTAGAACAAGGAATGAACAGAAGTCGTTTTTATGAGCATTGTATAAGAGTAGGCCTCTGGATGAGGGGCTTTTAACGGAAAAGGTGTCGATGGACTCTATTCTTGGCTCTATTTCAGGTCTCACTTCTCTTTATGTATTACTGATATTTGATTCTAATTAGACTGCAGTCAAAGTGTTGGACGAAATACTTATATGGGATATTGTGAAATTAAATGCAACATGACACCGACTCCAACCCTTCCAAGACCAGAATCTTCATGCCCTCAATGAGATTTTCTGCCAACTAGTATCAATATCATTCCTTATATTATCCCTTCCCAAGATTCTCTTAAGGTATTTAAATTGCAATTTTTCTTTTAGTATTAGATTACTAAATTACTAAATTTTACAGTTAATTAGTACAAAATTAGCAGTTAATTTGTTCTTTAATGGGATTAGACTGTTTAGTAATTTTCGTGTGTTGTAAATTTTTATAGACTAATCTCACATTGTATTAAGTTTCTAATTGTTTGTGTTATTGAAAGTTTAGTTCAAGTACAATATAACGAAAATATTTGAAATTGATTTAGTTCAGTCAATATCACTCTATAATCTACTAAATATTATGGTATTTTACATCTTGGTTTTTAAGTATGCAAGTCACATTCTGCATGGTTGCTCAAAGGAGATTCTTATAAATGGTGTTATCACACAATAAATGGACATCACTTTTATGGATAAAAGGACTAATATGAAATTTTATTTCTATTCCTTCCATATATAGAAAATCTAATTTCATTAGAGTATTTTTTATTTACTGTTATTGTAGATTGAGTGGGAGAAATGAATTTCAACAGTTTTAATGATGAGCAATTATATTGGTTATCTGATGGGTAATGGTTTTAATTTGTAGATGTTTAATCAATAAAGTTCAATATCCTACAATACTAAGAATATCTTGTATTGTTTATAGCAACTATGGGATCTAAGTAGGTAGAGAAAATGTACCACCAAACTCTTGCTGGTATATGATGTTGAGTTAGAAAGAGGAAAAAAAAAAACCTAATGCAAGCAGAAGCAGCCTAAACAACATTAGTGGCATAGTTTGGGTCTAATGTAAATTGTTAACTTATATAACTACTTTTAGTAGACATGATGGAATAGTATTTCCATCTGTATTGTATATTCAACACAATATTGCAAAAGGAAAGCTTGACATATTACACGTGTGGTATAGTCTTTTCAACAAGGATTATTCTATCTTGGACTTTTGTAATAGTTGAATATGCGATGCATCTGTATGAAAAAATAAATGAAGGTGTATGTTTAATTGAATTATAGTCTTACCATTAAGCCCATGTAATTATTGAATGGTAAGTAAATATTTTACAAATTAAGGGTATCAAATTTGGGGTTGGAGAGCAAGATTAAACGAGACACTTGGGAGTCTCCCCTATTTTATTGTAACAAATAATTTTATGATATTTAAAATGGATTTTCACAAGATTGAATTACAAAATTGAATGAAACAATAGGTTTTAGTACTTTTAAACTAAAAATAGGATTGTACTTTATTCCATTTTTTTCAATTACTAATATTTTGTCATCATATATCCATTTCTATTCAGAGAAAACGGGATCACAACTAGTTTCTGAGTAAAATTAGCACGAATTGTTATTAGAACTTCACAACATACAAAATTAAATAAGTTAGTTTAATAGTACTGTAAAGTGTTAAAAGAATACTTCAAGAAACAAAAAACTGTACTATCAAATATTATAAAAGCTACTAACATGTTTTTTGGTTACAAGTATTATCAAATATGGTAGATTATTTACTGTTTAATTAATAAATGATAACCTATAAATTATGTAGTACCAACAAATAGATAGGTATGTGTTGAATAATAAGATAAAATAATATAAAAATAACTTGTAATACTATTAATCTCAGTGCTTTTTATGCAAATTTGTGCCAAAAGTAAAATTTTTTAAATTTATCTAATAACTAATTTTGGAATTTTGTATGAAATTGAAAATAGCATAATAATTTTCATAAGTAACTTAGACGGAACATTTTTAATATATATATATATATTTCATCAATGCAAAATCATATATAAAAGTTTTGTTTAAAAAAAATTAAAAAATATATATTTCTTATTTCTTACATGAATAAAATACTATAACATTTTTTTTTTTTTTACCAAAAGTGATGATTGTGAATAAAATATTATAACAAACAATGAAATATTAGTGTTATACAAGGTAAATAAAGCATGAGAAAAGGTTGAGGTAGAGATGTACAAAAGATAAGGATGACAAAAGGAAATTAAATCCATAGTATATTTTAGTTTCTTATTTTCAAGGAAATATTTGTATGGTGCAAGTAGCGAAATTTTACGGTGACGTTGAGGGAACCATTCCATTGTACTTTAAGGCCTTGTATAATTAATACTATATGCTTTAAAAACTTGTCCTGTATCAATATTTAAATCCAAGGAAATTATTCTCTTAACAAGACGGTAGAATTTCCAAATGTGTCCAAATTAAGTTAAATACACACAATATAAAAAAAACGCACAATATAATCCATCAATCCAATACTCTTTTACATTGATAATGGTGAATTGTGAAGCAAGAGTATAGTACCGGAAGTACGTTAGAATTTTCAAATCTTTATTGGTAAGATTGAACACTAACTAAAAGTTTTCCATCCAGCAAAAATTGTATTAGAATCTTATAAAAGGAATGGGTTTATTCTGTATCTTTAATGCGAAACAGTTCACTAGTACACAAACAATGCATACACGTATGTATTCCTTCTTAGTAAATGGTGCACTTTCAATCTAACAAATCTTGAACATTGACAATGTTAAGTTAGTTATACACTCCTCTTCAATTGTTGACCATTGGAAATGCGCTCTGATAATTATAAGTAGGGATAATTTGGGAAATCTCTCTTGATTTTATGTTCATATCACTTAACATTCTTGAATTTTTGAAAACTCTTATAGGCTTCCCTAACTTTATATTTCTTATAACATGTCAGCCAATTTAAAAGAGAAATTATTAACAATTGATTTTAGGATAGAAAAATTAATTTTGTTCCCCTTTTACCCCTTTATTGATCTACTAGTTAATTTAGTACCAAAATTTAACTGATAGAAGGGTTGGGAAAATATATATGCTATGCTAATTAAATTCATTAAAAGTTAGAAATTAATTATTTTTGTATCAAATTTTAATTCTATGTTTTGCTATATTTACAATGCTTTGTAGATTCAAATGTATATATTACTTAAATTACAATAGCATGAAATTAAAATGTTCTCAAACTTGTCATATTTCTAATCAACTAAAAGATTTGAGTCCATTAACTTAGTTTATATAAAAATTACATAATGTTATAAAAAAATTTGGAATGCTAAATCCGTGGTCAAATCCTCCCAAAATTGAATCCCCAAAGTGTTGTAAATATATATATAAAAAAAATTCAATTAAAATTTCATACAATATTAATTAATGTCTATTTTTTGATAAATTAAATTAGTATCTACTTTTTTTTCAACCATTCTAATTAATTAAGTTTTTATACTAAATTAATAGTGTGTCAACAAAGGGATGAAATTAGAATAAATTAGCTTCTTTATTCTAAAATGAATTGTTTAATAATTTCTTTTTGAATTGGGCTGACATGTTATAAGAAATAGAAAGTTATGGAAAGTTTGTGAGATTTTTAAAAGTTTATCAATACTAAGTAATATTAGCATAAACCTTAAAAGAGGTTTCTGAAATTATCCCTTATATAAGTGTAATATAAGAGGAAAATTCTATAATTTTTGTAGGATATTATATATCGTAATATTTTTAATGTTTTTATAATAGAACTAGTGCAGAAGATGCAAGAGTTATACTTTGGAGGAGCGAGACCACATAGATACATATTTGGGGAGACACCTTCTTAGATTTTGAAAATTTTTAGAGAAGTAAAGTCAAATTTTTATGAGAGTGCTATTAAAATTTTTTAAAAAAATAAAGAATTCCGAAACTCTTGGGAGGTAAAACTACATAAATGTATACTTAGACGACAATTTTGTGTATTCTCTAAAATTTTAGGATGTTTAAGTCTAATTTTTATAATAGTGTAGTAATAACTTTAAAAATTTTCAAGGGGATTAAAGAGAATTCTGGAAGTAATATTTTAATTTATAAAACTTAAAAAGTAATAATTTTTATAATAATTTCTATATACTGCCTTTGATCGTCTACGTATAATTAGAATACTGTGTTTTAAATGTTAGTGAAGACATTGATATCCTAAGTCTTTACCCCAAAAAAATTATTGATATTCTAAGTGATAAATGATAACTGACAATGAAGTACATATTAGGCGATAAAATATTACATCCTTTTGAAAATTTTTTAAGTAGATGACTCCATAATAGGTGTCATGGATTTCTTAATTTACATTTATTCAAATCACTTTAACTTAATAAAATAAAGTTTTTAAAATAAGATAATGTGAATGAATGTGAATCAAAAAATCCACGCCACCAACCATACATACAATTCACCTAAAAATTTCTCAATGTCTTTCATGACCTATTGTGGGTTTTAGTCGGTTGGTGTTTTTTCTTTTTTTTTTTTTTAAATAAATTTGATGACTGATAACTGATTACTCTTCCCATCACCACCGCCTAATAATCAAGCTTATGCAAAAACGCGGTTTTACCTGGAATAGACATAAACCGCTTTGCCTAACTTTGTACAAGTTTGCACGTGTATACTTAATTCATACATTCATCCCCCATCAGAATAAGAAAAATTTTTATATAGATTGGCTATAATATAATATTATAAATTTTTTAATTTAAAATTTAAAATAATTTACATCAAATAAATGATGTGATGTGAGTATGATATGAAATGTTTTAAATTAAAAGGTTCATAGCCGATCTATGTAAGAATTTCCTAACCTGCAACACTATTATAAGTTTCAGTTTTTATATATGTATATATATATACCATACGGTCAAATAAAAACTCACAAATTCCTATTTGCCCTACTTCTTTTAGTTTGAATCTTTCAACCATTTTCATTTTTCTGTTCTATTGAATCCTCTTGGCAGTTGGCAAACATTCCGATACCAAGAAACAAAAACAAAAGACAAAAAAGAAACGTCATTCTTTTTGTTTTTATTTTTTAAAATCATTTATTTTAAGCACTTTAAAAGAAAATTCATAAGTCACAATATTGTCGCTTCCATTTAAATAACTATTATTTTAATATAATATTCAGAATATGATTTGAATCAATATTGCGACAATTTTTTGAAATTTGATATTTAAAAACAATATAAGGTAGTGAAAAATTTTAAAAGTGATTACAAAATATTTATTTGAAAAACAATGAATTTTGCGGTTTCAATCTAGGCGAATATTAGTATATTTTTTGGTTTCAATCTATGCAGAATATTAGTATATTTGTTTTAAGCATTTATTTTAGGCACATGAAAAAAATAAAAATAAAAAGAGCAAAGAACACATCATTTTATATGGACATTGACAACATGTCCTAATAATGATTTTTATCACTCTTCCCTTCCAGTTATTTCGTCACTCGTGGTTGGAACTCAATTTTTGACAAACCAAATTTTCTATCCTCAACAGTGAAATAGAAAAAGACAATTTATTATTGAGTTAGTTGTATTATTTTAGGAATGTCTAAATGGTAGAATTGAAATGCAAAGAATAAAATAAATATTTTTTTAGTAAAATACTTAAATAAAGTAAATTTTGAATTTTATTTAAATTTTATAATTAAAATTAAATCTCATAAACCATAACCTATATTATTTATTTTATAAATTTTAATTTAACCTACATGTTATACCTAAGTGATTTTTTTTTTTTTTTTTAAAGATGACTGATTTTTTTTTTTTTTTAACCTCCACATATTGTTGGGTGTGAATGTGTGATGAAATAAATGGCTTATGATTAACTTCAAATATATTTACTTATTTAGTACTACATAACCCTTCCTCCTCTTCATCACCATCAATCATCATCTTAAACAGTCAAGATTCATCCAAATCCAATCTAATCTAGCACCATATATAATTCAGCACATATAGTTCAAGACCCTTTTCTTATTTTTGCATTTCTCCCCTGTCTATGCACAAAAAGGGATCTTTTTTATGTAACAAAAAAGTTGGTTAAATTTTTGTGATTTGATTGATTAGGCAAAAAGGGCAAGAGGGATTTTTTTTTTCCTTTTTTTTTCTCAAGAATTGATGAAATATGATGACAATGGAAGGAATGATGGATAGAGGGGTGTTGGATGATATAATCCGGAGGCTATTGGAAGGGAAAGGAGGAAAGCAGGTTCAGCTATCTGAAGCTGAGATCCGTCAGCTTTGTGTCAATGCTCGCCAAGCATAAGGTCTTTTTATCTCAGCCTAATCTCCTCCAAATTCATGCCCCCATCAGGATCTGTGGTATAATTTCTCTTGCTCTTTTTTTAAAAAAAAAAAAAAAAAATTCTCTTTGAATTGCTTGGCTAGAGGGTGTCAATCATCATAATTCTTGTAGTTTGTGAAGGTTTTGATGATTTTGTTTGATGGTATGAATACAGATTTGTAGTAAATTATGCCTTTTGGAATGTATGTGCAAATGAAAGATGAAATTTTCAATTGGTTTCTGTTTAATGGTTTCCCTGTTGGTCAAGTCGGAAATGGGAATTCCGCTAAAAGGTTGTTCGTCTGCTTTTTTTTTTTGCATGGTTGTTGGTTTGGGAGATTTTGTTCTTTTGTATCTCCGATTTGCAAGAAGGTGGTATTTGATTGGTTTGTGCTCTTACGTTACGGATTCTGATAACGAATAAGGAGTTGGAATGTGTACTCATGGAAAAACTGGGAGTCATTGTGCTGTTTCATTGGATGTGAAGACAGGATGTATTCCTTCTTTGGAATGAGATTATTTTATGGCGAGGTGATTGTACCGTGGGTTAGGAAAGAAGGTTTGTTTGAGAAACGGTGAGGTAATTTAGATATCTTCAGCTGCTGGTAAAGAGGAGATCCTCGTGTTCATGCAGAAATCTGGTGAATTCTTAACACTTTAGTTTGATATTATTTTAAGATGGATTGATTAATAATTTTCAATGGCAACTAAAGTAAATTAAAAGTGATAAGGAACTCACAATGAGTCTCTTGATACAAATATAATGCATTTAAACCATTTTCATATTCAAAAAGAGGTTTTTACAGGTAACTGATTGTAGGATTGTGATGTTATATGCAGATGTACCAATAATATAGCAATGACAACTAAATTAACTTATAGATGATACGCAAATATATGAGTCTCCCAATGTAAATATTATGGGTTTCCACGTTTCTCATGAACAAAAGAGGGATACTTGCTGTACCTAATTGTTTGGCTGCTTTTCCAAATATGAGCCAACATCATGTAACGGCTAGCAAAGGCCTATATTTGAGCATGTTGTTGCGAAAGACTGGAAGTAGATTTTCTTTATTAATTGCTTCTATTCTTTATTTTGCTGTAATGCACATATCATTTTTGGTAAGACGTGGTTTCTAGACTCTCTAATGCTAAATATGTTAAGGAAATCGTTGACTGGAAGTTCCAGTAAAGTTTTTCGATTACCTTGGCTTTTCTCGATGTTACCATAAAAGCAGTTAAGTATAGCAATCATCAATATTATTTGGAGAAGCTTACCTGTTTGGGTCCCATCCAGCTAAGAAGCCTTATGCTATTTTGAAAATGTGATAGATAAATTCCAGCTTATGGTTTTTTCTCTACTTTCTTTCTGATTAATTGTCATCTTAATTTGTTGAAAATATCTGCATTAAAAGGTTCTATCTCTTGTAGCTGTTCCTTTTTCTGTCTCGTTTTTATATCCGTTGTTTTCCTCATATGGAGAATGCATGTTACAGGCGACACGTACATGGACAGTACCAAGACCTATTGAGGCTTTTCGAATATGGCGGCTATCCTCCTTCTGCAAACTACCTCTTTCTTGGTGATTATGTCGATCGAGGCAAGCAGAGTTTGGAAACAATATGCTTGTTATTGGCTTACAAGATCAGGTATCCTGAAAAAGTATATCTTCTAAGGGGAAATCATGAAGATGCAAAAATCAACCGGGTATATGGGTTTTATGATGAATGTAAAAGGAGATTCAATGTTCGGCTTTGGAAGATATTCACAGACTGCTTTAATTGCTTGCCTGTTGCTGCTCTCATAGATGACAAGATCTTTTGCATGCATGGTGGACTTTCCCCTGAACTACAAAGTTTGGACCAAATAAAAGAGATAAAACGGCCCTGTGAGATTCCAGATAATGGTCTCCTATGTGATCTGCTTTGGTCTGATCCTGATCCTAGAATTAAGGGTTGGTCTGATAGTGATCGAGGTGTTTCATGTACTTTTGGAGCTGATGTAACTTAGTCGTTGCTGAGTTTTTGAACAAAAATGACTTGGACCTCATTTGTCGAGGTCATCAGGTAAACCATTTTCTTTTCAAGTAAGCTCCCTATACATGTCAACCATAGGTTGCATGCATGATTGTTTGCATCTTCAATATCGATGTAATGATTGACATAGGACTTTGTCTAGTATTCATAAATCATTACCTTCACATTTTTGAAGAGCACGCTGCCATTATGAAACCTACCTACCAAAATACTTCCAAGTCATCTTAATGACCTAATTGTACTTGCTTTCTGCCTCAGGTGGTGGAGGATGGATATGAGTTTTTCGCTAAACGAAGATTAGTGACAATATTTTCAGCACCTAACTATGGTGGAGAGTTTGACAATGCCGGTGCATTGCTGAGTGTTGATGAATCACTAATCTGTTCTTTCGAGATACTAAAACCAGTTGAAAAATCGGGCAGTTCCAAGCTAACTCTTAAAAAGGTAAAACCAGAACCAACTTATATTGACCATGTGCAAAGTTACATATGAATTTTCTCTTTGTCATGTCTTTTTTCCCTTCCCTTTTTGACCTTGATCTGTGGTGTTTCCTCGATGGCTTTTAAAGGCTTTGTTCTATTTCCTTTTTTTTTTTTTTTACTACTTTTTTCTTTGAACAGCCCCCAAAGATTGGAGCTGCCTAAAATTTTAACTCAAGTGTAAATGAGGATTTACTGCAGTAAGATATTATGGCAAGCAACATTCTATATATTTCCTGTTCATATACAAACTTTGTGAATGAAGCTGCTCTGCAACGGGAGTCGCAAGTTAACATTTCTGAACTATGCAGATAAGTTAGGATCATGGACTACCAATGAAGATTCCTGTAAATTGGTAATATGTGTTCTTTGGAACAGGGATGTTTGGCTTGGTTACTTGAGACTTTAGTATTTGTAGTTGGCATTCAAATCTGGGATTGATGATTGTGAATGTGTCTTCTTTATTATGATTCGTGCACCTGTTTTAATCTCAGTTCTGGTTTTTTGTCTCATTTCAGATGCATTTGATGGTTATGTTCTAGTATAGGTGGTACACTTCCACTGCCCTGATAGGAATTAAGGGTGCTTGAAATTCCAATCGACTTTAAATCAATTAGAGTTCTTACATTGATGAGAAATTATGAAAAACTCAAAGGTTGTGTTTGGATGGAGGGATTTTGGTGGATTTGAATTTGGATTTGAAATCCAATTCCATTCTAGATTATCCCAACAAGTTAAGGAATAAGTTAGAAGGGATTTAGTTGGAGATTTGAAATCCACCACGAAGTTGGAGTGGAACTTTAATGGTTAAATGAGTGAATTTCAAATCCACCCAAATATCATTTTAAATCCTTTGTGCAATTCAAATCAACCCATCCAAATGCAACCAATGAGTATTCCGTTCCCCCTGTTTTTCTCTCTGCATTTGTGGATTTGACCTGTGAGAGATTTAAGGTGTTGAACTATGCTCAAAGTTGTCAATTTTAAGCTGAAGAAGCACCCACTAGCAAGGATGGTTATAATCGAGTCCATGAGTCACTTCCAAGGCAACACAGCACCATGGTCTGAGAATTGCGAGTCTAACTGATGTCAAGTCAGGATAGGAGCATGGCTATCTTTTGTACTGAACCGCAAGTAATTTGCATGTTTTGAAATCAATGGTCTCTGTTTTTGTTCTCTTTCACTAGGAATGACAACTAATTCTTTGCTACT
This sequence comes from Cinchona pubescens, assembly GCA_025175665.1. NCBI lineage: Eukaryota > Viridiplantae > Streptophyta > Magnoliopsida > Gentianales > Rubiaceae > Cinchona > Cinchona pubescens. The sequence goes on along the minus strand of JANKKI010000055.1, from coordinate 102,853 downwards.
CACTATTGCGGAGTGGGTATATAGTCACAACGATGACTAAAAGGTAAGAGTCTTGTTATTTTTTAATTATTCAACGATTTGGAATATTTATTCTGTAACGGAGTGAGTAGTATAAACTTTTTCGAGAATGACATCCCCTTTTTCAAATTTAACAGCCTCACACGCCCTCGCCCTCGCCCTCTCCACCAAAATAAAGAACAAGAGAATTTTTGAAGAAACTAGCAGAGGAACAAAATGATGCAATCACATAAGGCTTACAAAGGTTAATTAAATTGATCGTCTTCAGGACACCAATGTTAAATTAAGAATACCTGAACACAAACTTGCAAAGACCCCTTTCTTGCCCCATCATAAAAAGCGTTAACATTCACCTCTCATTTCTCTTTAGGTTTGCCCAACCAATAGGAGACCTGGAATTCATCTTTGTTCCCAGTTTCTTCGCAGCTTGATTCTGGCGTTGACTACGGCTTTTCCTTTGACTGCATGCTTCAAATACATTGTGATAAAATATGATCAGAATAGCAAAATGTTGTGAATACACATCTTGAATGATATATGCTAATGTAATGTAAATGCTGTAAGCACCGTATATGGGGGAACATGTTATTTCCGAACCCCCCGGGCTCCAAAAAAAAAAAATCTTATCCATTAACGCAGATGAACACAAATGTGCACAACAGTTTCTCTGTCATGAAGATATTAAAGGATGGTGCACCAATGTGAAATTCCTTAGTAAATTCCTAGGACCAAACAAGGTGATATAAATGATCAAAAGGTCAGAAGTTATGATGAAATGCAAAATAAATGTGATATGTCTTATGCGACTCCATGTATGCCTTGTAAATGTTTGTGTTTATGTCCCACAGAAAAATTACCAGTAGCAAAGACTTGTGAGACTTGAAAGTTGATGGAGGTTATGATGAGATACCAGAAGGTTTTAAGTTTCTCAGAAAATTTCTTTTCTTTTTTTCTTTTTTTTTTTTTAAATTTTTTTCTGGGGAAAAGAAGAATTGCTGCTAAACCCTTCAATTTTTCTAGAATATTTCTCAACCTCCAATACCACCCACAAGTCTTTATTTTTATTTTGTGTTTTTTAATTTCATGAAAATAAATAAATAATTGTCTAGACTAAAAAATTATGGAATTTTTTTAATAAGAAACATATTTGGAGTACGGGTGTATTTACCATCTAATCAGTATGCCATCAAATAACAGCTAAAGTGAACCAAATTACTCCATACTCAAATAATTCAACTTGATAAAACTTCGTTTGGACTTTTTTTTTTTTCAACAAAATTTCGCACCATTAATTTCTTTGTACTAGCATAAACTTGGCTCGATTAATTAAAAACTTACATTTATACATAAAAAATTTCAAATCATTGGTTTCGAGTCACTAAAGAGTAGGTGAAGATTCATTATAAATATTTTTTAAAAAAAATAAAAAATATATAAAGATTAATCAAATTCGACTGAATAAAAGATCATTTGAACTATAATCAAAAAATAAACAAATCAAATTTAAACAAAATTACAAACTCGTTAAAATAATCAAACACTTTAAAAATTAAATTTTTTAAATTTATTTATATTCATTTACATCCCTCCCATTCTTGCCGCCCAGCATCAGATAGGGATGAAAACTAGTTGAGCCAAGCTCTAGTACTCTCCACTCAAATTATTAGAGTTCAAGTTCGAGCGGTGCAATTTCTAGCCATCTCAAAATCGGCTCAAATAAGCTTGCAAAGTTTAATTGAGTTCGAGCTCAACCCTAATTGAATCTGAATTTGAGTTCAAAACTATAATTTTGGCTTGAGTTCGATTTTGCCGAAATGCTCGTTTCAATTTGACTTCAAAACTACAATCTTGGCTTGAGTTCGATATTGCCGAACATGACATGCCAATGAAGCATTTTCAATGTTTTGCAACTCGCTCCACCAAACGAGAACTACGGATAATGAGATTTGAAGTTAAACTTTTTTTGTAAAAAAAAAAAAAAAATCTTTGGCCCTACTCATTAGAAATTAAGAATTTTATTATCTTAGTTTTAGATTCCTATGAATTTAATAATCATACTATCATTTCGTTTCTATGAAATATCTAAATGCCTAATAGAGCTTGATTGTTTTAAATAACTATCTAACTTACGCATTTAAGTTTGTGATATTTCTTTAGCAAAAGGAATATGCAAATAATTGTTATTTTATACTACTACTACAAATTATGAACAAAGCTTAGGAGGTGTTTGGTTTATGGGTATGAGAGGGGGAATGAGAATCAAAGTTAATGATACCCATAGATGGTATATGGTTGAACACTATGGGAATCATTCTATGATAATTGATTTAAGGGAATGAAAGTGTTAGAAAATACCTACTTTCATTCACTACTTGTGACATGGGTTTCAAGTTGAGTAACTTATTAACATAATGACACCCATTCCTATGTTAAACCAAACAAGTAAGGGGGAATGATATAAACCCATACCAATAGTGAGATTTATGATTCCCATTCCGATTCTCGAATGTGAACCAAACACCTCCTTAGTTTTTTCTTTTACTTTTAAAAGAATTTTGGTAAATAGTAATATTTAACAAGGTAATAACTCCCTACTTCCACCACTTCTTATAAATGTTTCTCAAGACATTAAGATATATGAAGTTCATATATATATATTTTTTTTAAAAATGACACTTAGACTGTGCATTTATCACTAGTTAATAATTAAAATCTTTAAACAGCTTGATAGTTTAGACTTCCATGAAATTTGCCTAATATTAGCAAAAAAAAAAGTTCTGTGGGATCAGCAGTAATGCTTGTGCAGCTTCTATTTTACTTGTACGCCAAGTACACATGCAACTATTTCAGTTGTTGTTTCCATGCTGTGTGGTTGTATCATTTTGCCTTTCACTTCACACCCTAAGATTTCTTTATTTGATAACCTTCTCATATACGATGTCAACTCATGCATTTTCGATTACAAATTGTTTATTAAAGCACAATAAAGTAGATTATTCTAACCAAATCAAACTAAACTATCGCATTTGGTGGTTTTAAGTTGAAGCTAAACTATTACTAATGTTTGTATTGGACATCCTCGCCAAAAGCTAATAAAACGGCAAACTCTAACATAAACTAAGATTCATCAATTCCCTAAAAACAAATTGTAACACCGAAGGCCAATAAAAACGGTAAATTCTAACAAGATTCACATATCCACTAAAAATATATTCTAATGATTCACATATCTACTAAACATAAAACAAAGGATGTCATGTAAACCCACTAAGATCATACACTTTATGTCTAATAGGCAGTAAACCTCTGCAAGAATTTACTAATAAAAATATAAAACCACAGCTACAATTACGCTTGGACTGGCACAGCTATTGGTTCTGTTGCACCGGGTATTCAAGCTCATAGACAAAACACGCAAGGGAAGAAACAGAAATCCACTAATAAGGCAAGCAAACACTCTGCGCGAGGTGAGCAGGATTATATATGGCAAACTTTAGACATGCTTACAAAGTCTGCATAAAACCAGCCTCCATGCGCACAGACAAAAAACACTACATTACCATATTTACAAGATTGAATACACAGCATGAAACATTTCCTCAAACACAGCACTATTCTCAACTAAGATCATCCCATGACAAGCTAGAGAGAGTGAAAATTCCACTACTTTTAGCTGGTCAACAGGGAAAACGGAAGCCTGAAAACGTAAGCCTCATATCTCACAGGTCGTAAGGAGGACGAGGGCTCCTGGGTCCAACTCCAGTAGCTTTTTCGTATGCAAACGATGCAGACCTCCTACGAAACCGATATGCATCCCTTCCTCCTGCCCCTACACAAGATCCATGTGCCGGAAACTTTTTAGTCAATATTATCATCAAAACATAGGGGAACTAAAGCTGTAACCTTTTGCACTTGCAATTCATAAATTACGTTCTTGTGTGCATTATGTGTCATAAAGAAAATCGAAATAATGTAGCAAATTAAATGACATCAAATAGCAAAAATAAAGGAACAGGGACGGATAGGGACAGGAACAGGAACGGGAACAAAACACCAAGCGATATGCAATAAACAGAAGCTGCTAAAGAAACAAACATGACAGCCTGGATTAAAGTGGTATTCATTTTAAGTTGTGATCATGGAGGAGAAGAGAAGTTAAATTCCCTGGCTCCCATTTGTTTGGGACCATCAAAAGTTACATTATTTAATATGTTAATAAGTGACCCTATCTATCAGATCCAACCGACTGCCCTTTCTTGCAGTGATACACAAATTCAGCATACAAGATTCATGTAATTATCCCATAGCAAGAACATGCTCAATTCCTATCAAACCTTTCACTAACCAACTATGATGAATAAAGTATTCATCAGAGCATAAGTCCAAGAAGAATACATAAACAATGGGAACCATGCACTCATACAGTAAAAGCTATTCATACAGTAATCTGCACTCAACAGGAAAAAAATCACCAACCATTTTAAAATATTGCAAGACAATCATAAGACGCATTTAGTATTTCTGTTAGACAAAACTCCAGTTTGAGGTGCCATTTTTATTACGATAAATATGTCATGAATTCCCTATCCTACTATTTCTGCAGTAAGAAATAAATTACACATTCTAAGCAGCATTTTAACAACCGACTTTCGGTATTTTGATAGTCAAAGCTTCAGTTTGAAGTGCAGACTATTTATAAAAGTAAATATTTCACAAACTCCCAATTCTACAGTCTTTTTGCAGATAAGCAGTAGATTAAACATATAAGGCACAGACCGTAACAGCCGATCTAAGTTATGAGCCAGTTCATAAAAGATTGCCTGTAAAATGCAGTTCCGGGAAAACATGATTTTAATAAACTTGTTTCCTTGTGCTCCTTATCATCAAAGTTCCCTTTCTTTTTCCTTTTCTTTACTGTACTACCAAATATAGGTAGATGTCCTAATCTCCAATACAGCAATAACAAGAAGAAAGCATCCAAAAGAAATCAAGCAACACGAATTGTGGTGCTCATAGAATATGTCCCAGGAGGATGACCCGGAGTCAATGTCAGACGAGTCTTTCTCCATGCAAGTTGCAAAGTAGGTAAAACTTGTTTAAGTTGAAAAGGACATAATTGTTTGTATTACCACCCTTTTAATTGACATCTACGTGGACATCACCTTAAACTATCATAAGCGTATAAGAAGACAATCAATAAATAATTACACCCACTCATCCACCCAACTCTTCTGCCCCATTATTGCCTTGCTTTGTCCGCTAGAAAGATCTATTGACCACAAACCCTTAGTTTGACAAAATCGAACAGTCCTTTTCTATGTAATTACAATTAGTAATGTAATTATACTTATGATTATAAAGTTATAGAATTAAAAATGAAAAAAGATCTATTTACTGCAGCCCCAATGGCAAAGTGTCACTATTTTCTATGTAATCACTTATCCATACAACTGAACCTAATCAATCCCGCATGTAAAACGATGGAACTTCCCCTATTCAATCTCCCTCAGAATCTTCTTGAACTAGAGTCTGGATTCTGGATTCTAACCCCGTTAATTAGTTAACCTACACAGAGGTCTCACCAATTACCTGATTTAGGTACACACCAACACAGGTATACATTGAACAACGGTAAACAAAGTAAAGAACATATTCATCCTTGCACCTCCAATGAAATTCATGCCTTACATTTTATGCCACCCATTCAATTTAAAAATTGTCCGACCAATACCGCTAACCGTCGCCTAAAGTTGCTCCTACAATTATTGGGAAAATTCTACCCGCCACCTTAAGTTCCTCCTACAACTATTGGGAAAATTCTAATCCCGACCTAAAGTTGCTCCTACAACTATGGAAAAATTCTTATACAGTCCTTCCTGAAATCATTGTGTCATGCGGATGGTTTATACAGTATAACACCACATGCTTTACAATAACACCATATGCTTTAAAAATTTGTACTGTACAACTAACAAAATGGATGGTTCCTTCCATGGGATTGTAAAATTTTCCCAACTGTCCCAGGATTCTATTTCTCCCTACATTTTTGGAATGCAGCAGGCAAGAGCACAATAGACATTTTTTGAAATAAGAAGAAGAACCATTACTAGTTTACTACTAAACTAACACTACCACGTACCAATGAATATTTCAAGGAAGAATGGTGACTAATGCAACATTACCGGCAAAGGGAGATACCGGAGGCGTTGAGCCGGCTGGCGACACTGGCGGCGAATCTTTAACATCAACTTGAGGCGGCTGCTTTAATATCATTATACTCCTTGTCACTCTCACTGCATCTTCTCCAGCTCCATCACCATATGATCTCGGGCTTACTTCCGCTTCTGTCGAGAAAAAAAAAAAAAAATGCAGATAATTAACATAGATTTCAATCAGCCCATCTGATAAAACTATGAAGGTCCATCAAAAGAATCGAATTCAAGAAAATCACGGAAAATATCTTTAAAAAAAAGTCAAATTATCATGTTAATACCTTTTTCCCCATCAGATCAACATTCTGTTCAAAACCCATAATCATTTAAACCATTTTCACATTTTTAATACACAAATTTTAATGAGACGCCATTTTACAGGCAACCCAAATTCAGAGTTTCAATTAATTAACTTCAAAAAAAGTCTTAGTTTTCATACAAATGAATACTATAATAAATTCTTGGAAATTAAATTCACAACCGGCGCAAGATAGCAAGGAAGGCGTACCCTTGCCGGAATTAGATCGGAAATTAAACGAGGAAGGTTTTCTGAGTTTCCCAAGCCCACTATCGGGGCGGGGCCCGGCAACCGTATCATCCCAGAGCTTTTCCAGTAAGCTCATGGCGCAGTTTAGCGAACGCCGCGGACGTTAGCGGAAATTGATAAGCTATTTAACGTTAACACACTCGACGCAGGCAGAGTAGTAGATCTTATTAAGCGGAGGTTGAGGAGTATTTATTAGCTGAAGAGGCATCAAAGTTCGAACGAGTCAGATTTGATCTCAGCCGTTGATTAATAGTTAGAGGATATGAGGTGACGTGGAGGGTGGATAGATATGCACGTAAATGGGGGGATAAGATCGATGTGACAGTAGATTTTTTGTAGGAGAGACACGTGGCGGATGAGTAATGGGAGGGAGGAGAGGGCATGTCACGTGATGGGATGATTTTTAATTGCCGTGATGCCTGAAATACCCCTAGCTTTGTTCGAAGTGAGTAGAAGAATCTGGGCTTGGATTCATTCGGGAATTATGGTTATTTGAGAACTGCATCATTAGGACATCAAGAGAACAATTCCTTCGATTTAGCCTTTTAGGTGTTGTTTTGGTGGAGTTCTGCTGTAGTGTCAGCTATGTGATGGTTTTCGGTTATGGTATGACAAAATATGGAGACTATTACTGAATGTAATTTGTAATTGAGGGGCGGCATTATGGTCTCCGGTAATCATCGGCAATTGCAGTATGAGAGCTGAGTAGGAGGATAATCAGGTACCGGCGAGATCTTTTTATAAATTAAAACACTGGAGGGGTTGTTTTATAGATAATGAGAAAACTGTGATTTTCTAGATGACAGTGTATGTCATCCATTACTTTCCTGTGAGTTATTTCATCCATTTTTTATCTTATAATTATCAGTATTACTACTTTAATAATGTATTAAGAGTAATATTATATTATTAGAAATCAAACTCAAATATTTTTATGATATTTGAATTCAAATTCGAAAGAGTTTTAAAATTTGAATTCGAGTTCGAACTTAAAAAATTAGACGAAACTCGACCTCAATTCGAACTCATTCGAAAATAAATAAAACGAGTTCGAATCTGATTTTAAATTCGAGTAGTTCAATTTTTCGTAAGTAAAAGATATAATTTTTTTAAAAAGTATGAACATTTTTATAATTTTACATATAATAAAATAAATTTTTAAAAAATTATATAATGTTCAAAAAATTCGACAAACACTCGAATATAACATACATATGTTCAAAATTATCTGGTCAAGAATAATTTCAATTCAAACTCGGTCAACTCGGGTTCAAATTAAATTTTTAACCGAACTGGTAGTTTATAACCCAGTTCTTTGTAATCACTAAAATTTGTGTTTGAAAACTTACTCAAACTACCCATGTTCCCCTCTCCCAAAAAAAAAAAAAAACACTACCCATGTCCCCTAACAACCCTCTTAAACCCCATTCCCACACAAAAAAAAAAAAAAAAAAAAAATTACATTGGTTACGGTTTAATACTTAAGATTTGATGATGAATAACATTGTATTGCTAATTTGAGACACACAATCATGTGATGTAATAAAAAAATAACAAAAATTTTTTTACCAAGTGTCTCGATCCCTAATATTTTAAAAAAGCTCATACGATAATTATTTAAAATAATACGTTAGATAATATTTATCCGAACGAAAAATACTTAAAATTATATACTAGTAATTATATATAAATAGTGTATCTATACAAAATGATAAAACTATTAATGTCAACTAAATCTAAGCTAAAGATATTAATTAAATTTAATTTTAAAACATAAATTAATTTTGATAAATAATCGTCAATTTTTGACTTTGTAAATTATTTTCTTTATAAGAATTTGTTATACCACGACAGACGCTCAATAAGACGTCAAAGTAATTTTTTATTCCTAATCTTCACCTTTTGATTTCATTTAGTAGTTATATAAAACCTTCATGGGCTAAAATTCGACCGATCAGCAATAATTATCTGTTTTATAAACAAAATATTATTATTATTTTTTGCTTCTTTCATATTTAAGAAGATTAATAATTAATATATAATTGTGTTTTACATCCCTCTGACAGCGAGAGAGTGCAAGAAGCTCGAATATGGTTATGAATTTGCCATTTACCAAAAAAAAAAAAGAAAAAGTTATGAATTTGAGGCTATTAGCCTTTTTTTTTTCTTTTTCTTTTTTTTTTTTTTTTGGGAAATTGCTGAGGTAAATATATAGCTATATCTTTATCATATCTTGTGAAAAATCAACCGAATTATAATTTAGACGATAAAACACTTCGTTTATGATCTATTGATCATATGTTCTAGTTAGTAAGAATAATGGGGGTGGTTATAATAATAATAAAAAAAAAACCGTGAAAAATCCAAAGATAGATAACTTGTATTTTGGAAAGGAATAGGTGTTTCTTAACTCTTAATCCGGCCAATTAAACCATCTAATGCAAACGACGAATGGGAGCCAAGCATGATCCAAAGAGAAATATGAAATATTTAGATAAACTTAATTTTTGATTCATTTGTAAACCCTCCAGCGTGAATTAAATACTATAAAATCTATGACGCTAACTGATATAAAATGTAATTCTGACTCCAAGACCTACAATGAGTCTAAAATCGGATCTATATTAATATTTTTCAGACCTAAATATAGGGTTAATAAAAAGTGTTACACTTTGCCCCTGAACTATATAAGTAATTACACTTTGCCCCCCAATCACATGATTCATTCTTTAAAAATTTTATAATATCAAGTTAAATGACTGAAATACCCTTAGTATTATATTTTGATTTTTTTATGTATTTAATTTTGATTTTCAATATGTATAAAAGAATTAGGAAAAAATATAATATAATAACAAACCAATATTATAATAAAATATAATAGCGAAATAATTAGGGAGTAAAATTGTAATAAAATATTGAATTATATTATATTTGATAGTGCAATTTGCACAAGTTCATCCAAATATTAAAATTGTAAAATGCTAAGAGGCATCAAAAAATCACAAATTTTATAAAAAAATATATTGTCATGCAAAATCTTTAAAAAAAGAATTTTCAATAGAAAATTAGCCCATTTACGAATTGTTCTACTATTATAATTAAACATTCAAATTCGAAATAATATAAAATGAAATAACAAAATTTAAAAATTTAACTAACATATATATATATTGAGAGTATGGATTATATTAAAATATTATATAATTTATTTTTTATTATTTTTAAATAATTATCACATCATTATTAAAATTTAAATACAAAAATCAAAATATAGTGCTAAGGGTATTTAAGTTATTTAACTTGATATTATAAAATTTTTAAAGGATGAATTATGTGATTGGGGGACAAAGTATAATTACCTACTTAATTTAGGAGAGTAAAGTGTTATTGAGTGTTAAACATTAATTGGCTTGCAATACAACAACAAATACAACATTCTATTTTGTTGGACAAAATTAAACTTTGATCGTCTCGTCGAACCGTCTAACCTTCTATTTTTTCTGTGCATTTTCCTGACCCTGTGATATGATTCTTTAGCCGCCACAGCGCGTGTATTATGACCAACTATATATCAAGATTCATGCCTCAATTATTGCCCTTTTGAAGGGTGAACAGACATAAAAGGCCCACTAATCACACCACATAACCTCTATTATCATTAAAGGGTCTCATTTCCAATATAACAGGTCTAACACAATACTCTGGCTTTTTTCAAAGGAAAATATAACCATAGATACAGTTTTTGACTCTACCTGTAGATCCTGCGGTCAAAATTAAATCTTATAAAATCTTACTTATATCAACTTATGTCATAGATTCCATAACATTTAATCTACACCACAGGGTTTACAAGTGGGGTCAAAGACCAAATCTACCTAAATATTTTCCTTTTTCAAATAAACCAATAGGGAAAATCACTGAAGTACTTCTCTAACTATTTCATTAAACTGAAATGTTCATTAACTTAAATTTTAACTCAATTAGTCTTACAACAATATAGTTGTATCTAATCTGGTACTTAAATAGCGGCCTTGTTAAAAATATGTTTTTGAATTTTTGATCAATGTTAAATGGGATAGAGCATTGAATCACTTCGATCTGAGGCTTTAAATGTGAAATCAATTCACTTGATTAGTCCTTCAATATTCATAAAACCAAATTGGTTTTTCAACCAAAATTTTAGTTTATTTAGTACCTTCTCACCACTTCTACTTCCACTCTCATTTCAATCCATTTCTTCCTCTCCTCAACCTCCACCATCCCTGCTGACCCTAATAATACCCCTCTACCCAATCCAACCTTCTGTCACCATCACACTGCCCATCCCAGTCCAAAGTCTCATTTCCTTCCTGCATTATTAATCTCAAAGCCAACTTCAAACAATTATAGAGAAACCCTCAACAATCTCAACCCCCTCAAAAACCATTCTCTCTTCCCTACTTCTCCATCTCAAATCCTTCTCATATCTTTCACCATCGTTCTCTCCGCCTCTCTTTAGCAGTATCCCTTACCCCTTTTATCTTTAATATTGTCGTGGTTGTTGCTGTGTTAGGGTTTGGTAGCTTAAAGGAGAGGTGCAGGAGAGGAGTAAATGGTGGTTGTTGGAGGAGAAATGGGGAATGCGAGGATGGGGGGTAGGTTATGGGAGGAGAAAGATGGAGAAGAGGTTCAAATAAATTGGGGGGCATAGATGCAATGTTTTGAAACACATAACCGAACTGGACCGGCTAGTTTGACCGATTTTCGGTCCGATCCATCTATATATCCGGTCTGTATAAAAAATCGGATAGAACTGGTAAAAAATCGTGAACTGATAAAAATCGGTTCAACCGATTTTGGTGATTTTTTAAATTTTAGAATAAAAATGATTTAAATAAAGAGAAATTAAAAAATCGTAAAATAAACTCTAAAATGGCAAAACATTGAACACATGAAAGTCTAAAGTATTAAGTTATTATTTTTTGATCTTTTTTATACTTTATTTTGTAAAAATTTCATTTTTCTTATAAGAAATTTGATCAGTCTTTTTGGGTATTAGAACCATAATTCTCCAAAAATAACATTTTTCTTCTATTTTATATTTTACAAAAACATATTTTAGGTTATTTTAAATTATACCATACTTTTAAAAAATCTAAATTAGTGAACGACCGGTTGAACCGCGAACCGGATAGGCCACCAGTTCCGGTCCGATTTTCAAAACATTACATAGATGGAAGTTGGTAGGGATAATTTAAGGGAAAATGGTGGCTGCAAGGTTAGACGATGGAGGGGTTTGGGCTTGTTTGTCAAAGGGCAAGGAAGAGAATGATGGAGGGTTTGGATCAGGCGCTTGGATCAGAATGAGGATGAGAGAGAAAAAAAGGTCGGGAGAAGAGGAGAAAGGGAAAGAAAGAGGGACGAAAGAATGGTTGGGCAAGGAGAGGAAGAGGAGCTGCAGTGAAGAGGAGAAAGAGGTAGGAAGAGGTAGAGAACATTGTGTTGGCCTCAAAGAGCAACCTAAGAGGGGGTGAATTAGGTTGTTCCGAAAAACAAACATTTTAATATACTTAATGAGAAATGCAAATTTTATGCAACAAATAAATGCTTAAACACAAAATGAATACAAAAGATATTCAATTATTGAATCTCAAAGAACAATTATAAAAATGATTGAGATAGAGAATATCAAACCAAACTCCCAAACTTTTTAAGGTTGGAGCACATCCACTAGTAGTGACTCTTCAAAAAAGGTGAGGCAATAACCTTCTTGTACATATCAAAATAAGCTTACCCTTGCACCAACTAAGTCCATCTAGTGTGAACCAAAGGGTTTTACAATACAACCTCACTTTTGTTCACTTGTTATTCCTCCACTCTTACACTTGAAGATCACTCACTAGTCTACTCTTGCTCACACTAATTCCCTCTAGTTGAGCCAAGAGAACTATACTACCCAAACCAATACAACACACAATATTTTAGCCTATTTCTTCCCAAATAGCTCTTACAAGTATTTGTATTGAATGCAGTAGTTCTACTCTCTGTCTTTCTCATTTACAAATTTGGGGGTATTTATAGAAACCCAAAAATTGCTTCCAACAACTCTCTAACGGCTATTTTCTGTTTCTTGAGAAACTAGGCGTTTGGTCTTTCGAACGGCCGATACTGTGAGTGTGCGTCCGAACGAACTAGCCGTTGAACCTTTCGGACGTCCGATGCACAGCCTCTGCGTTCGGTCTTGCGTCCGATACTCTGGACAATTCCACTTAGCTGTTTGGACGTATGTATGCTTCATCCGAAACTCTGTCTATTAGACGATCTTCAGCGTCCGATCCTTGAGGACAGAAACTTCTTTGGCTTCAGGTTCCTTGTCGTCATCGTCCGTTCATCTTGGATTCAATCTGTCGGACAGTCTTCAGTGTCCGATCCTTGAGGACAGAAACTTTTTTGGCTTTGGGTTTCTTGCCTCGGACAATCTTCATCATCCGTTCATCTTTTGGTTGTTTTTCCTTCTTTTAGACTATTTGCAGTGTCCAAACATCCTGATACTTCTCTACACACTTGATTGCAAACCATTAGTATGATTTGGTCATCATCAAAACATGATTATCATAACTGGGGTTCAACAATCTCTCCATATTTTATGATGACAAATCATTTGGACAATTCTAAAAACAACCATAAAATATGAAGCACAATACAAGAGATTTTTGTCCATTATTTTCTCCCCCTTTTGGCATCATCAAAACATAAGAAAAAATAGTGCAATTTAAGCTCCCCCTAAGTTTATTCTCCCAACTTTGAAAGATGAATATCATTCACATGTGTACATGGAGAATAAGTCAAGTTATGCAAGACATTTCTTCCCTTTAGGAATATGTATTCATGTAGATATGAGGGAATACATACAAAGAATTATGATCAAAACATTTTTCGCTCATTCCTTACCAACAAGCATCATTAAAACAATAAAGCATATGTGATGCAATTTCTTGTAATGCAAAATAATCCATTTAAAAAAAAAAGAATGCTCCCCATTTTTTTTGCAAGTAGTGACTTACTATAGACAAAAATTGAGAATACTTATTCCCTAGCATTCTAAACAAATTCAATCACATAGATGAGTAACATTCAAGAAAACATAGTTCATCTTAAAAAAAATCACATTCTTAACACAAAATTTTAGATGTTACCCATTTCAAAGTCATCTTAGCTCATATGCCTTGAATACCCTTCATTGATAATCTATCTTGAATTCCTTGGTGCTCACCAAACATACCTACATGCAAAGTTTGGCAACAACTTTTTGTGGTACCCAAACTTTCTTGGATCCAATTGGGTTAGTAACATGCTTAACACCCAAATAGAATTTATTCATAATTTTACATTTCTTTAAATATAACAATTTTTCTTTACATGGCCATGTTGATGACAATAATTACAAATAATATTCTTATTGCCATAGAAAGAAGATTTAGATTTAACAAAGCACAAATCATTTTTTCTAAAGGTGATAAAATTTTTGTTCAAAAATATATTTATAATTCTTTTCTTTTCAAAAAACATTTTCTTTCTTCTTTTTCAAAATATCATTAAGAGCATCTAATCTCTTCTTCAATAAAGCTTGTTCTTCCATGATCTTGGTTTTTCTAACAATTTTTTTCTTCAAAACATCATTTTCTTTTGTCAAAGAATTATTTTCATGCACAAGTTTTGAGTTGGCACTCAATAAAGCATTAATTTTAATTTTTAACTCTTTGTTCTTAACATATGATTCTTTCAAACATTCATACATTTTAAAAATAAATGATTTCAACATCATCATCATCATTATCACATGAATCATCACAAGAATTACAACTAGAAGATACCTCATTATTGCCAAGTGCCATAAAAGTCATTTGAGCCACCTCATATTCTTCTTCAACTTCCCCATCCGAATTGCAATCATCCCATGTGATTTGGAAGTTGTTGAAGTAAGGATTTCTTGAATCTTTTCTCCTTTTTGATGAAGCTTTAAATGCTATGCTTCTTTTCCCTTTGCCTCCTCATCATCTTGTACTTTGTATTTCATCTTCAATTCAAATGAGGTTAGAAAATTAATCAAAGACTCGATAGGCATAAAATTTAAATTTTTAGACTCCTCTATGGCAATGGATTTAGGTTCCCATTCCTTAGGTAAAGCATTCAAAAAATTTCTATTCTTTTCACCCAAGGAATATTCTTTACCCAAACCTTCCAAATCCTTTACAATATCATTGAACCTACAATATATCTTGTCAATGTTCTCATGACATTCCATTTTGAAGGATTCTGATATTTAGCCACAAGAAGTGACTTCTTTGGCTCTCTAATATCTTCATTTTCTTCATGCAGATCTTTCAATTTTTTCCATATCTCCTTGGCTGATTTGCAACCTTTTACTTTAAAAACTCATCTGCATCCAAAGCATTATACAAAAATATTAATGGCTTTAGCATTTAAAGATAAACTTACTTTATCTTGTGCATTTAACTTATATCTAATCTTAAGTCTTAATCTATGAGTATTTGCATCAATGATGTTAACTTCTAAAGGACCTTCACAAATAATATACCATAAATCAATATCAATAGATTGAACAAAAAATTTCATTCTATCCCTCCAAAAAACAAAATTAATGCCATTAAATATGGAAGGTCTAGTAATAGAATGTCCTTATAAAAACAAAGCATTATTGGTTGCAATAATGATCTTTACTCAAAGGTGATTAAACCAAAACAAGAAGAGACCAAGCTCTTACACCAATTGTTGGCCTCAAAGAGCAACCTAAGAGGGGGGTTATTCTTGAATTAGGTTGTTCCAAAAAAACAAACATTTTAATGTGCTTAATGAGAAATGCAAACTTTATGCAACAAATAAACACTTAAGCAGAAATGAATACAAAAGATATTCAATTATTGAATCTCAAAGAAGAATTATAAAGATGATTGAGATAGAGAGTATCAAACCAAACTCCCAAACTTCTCAAGGTTGGAGTATATCCACTAGTAGTGCCTCTTCAAAGAAGGTGATGCAATAACCTTCTTGTACACAAAGTAGGCTCACCCTTGCACCAACTAAGTTCCTCTAGTTGAGTCAAAGGGTTTTACAATACGACCTCACTTTTGTACACTTGTTATTCCTCCACTCTTACACTTGAAGATCACTCACTAGTCTACTCTTGCTCACACTAATTCCCTCTAGTTGAGCCAAGAGAACTATACTACCAAACAAATATAACACACAATATTTTAGCCTATTTATTCCCAAATAGCTCTTACAAGTGTTTGTATTGAATGCATTAGTTCTAATTAGAGCTCTCTGTCTTTCTCATTTACAAAGTTGGGGCTTTTTATAAAAGCCCAAAAATTGCTTCCAATAGCTCTCTAACGGCTATTTTCTGTTTCTTGAGAAACTAGCTGTTTGGTCTTTAGAACGACCGATACTGTGAGTGTGCGTCCGAACGAACTAGCCGTTGGACTTTCGGACGTCCGATGCATAGCCTTTGCGTCCGGTCTTGCATCCGATACTCTGGACAATTCCACTTAGCTGTTCGGACGTCATGCTTCATTCGAAGCTCTGTCTGTCGGACGGTCTTCAGCGTCCAATCCTTGAGGATAGAAACTTCTTTGATTTCAGGTTCCTTGTCTCGGACATTCTTCATCGTCCGTTCATCTTGGGTTCAATCTGTCAAACGGTCTTCAGCGTCCGATCCTTGAGGACAAAAACTTCTTTGGCTTTGGGTTGCTTGCTTCGAACAGTCTTCATCGTCCGTTCATCTTTTGGTTGTTTTTCCTTCTTTCGGACGATTTGCAGTGTCCGAATATCATCACTGATACTTCTCTGCACACTTGATTGCAAACCATTAGTATGATTTGGTCATCATCAAAACATGATTATCATAATTGGAATTCAACACATTGTACTAGGCAAAAGAAGAGAGAAGTAAATGAGGAGGGAACATGATTGGAGGAGAAGAGCATGAGAGTTTGGGTGTGGATCTGGGTCTGGGTTTTGGGCTAGAGGGGGAAGGGGTTTGAATTTTGGGTTTGGGTGTGGATGTCTTATAAAACGATGTCATTTTGGGTTCAAATTTTGATTTGAGAGATTAGTTGTGGATTTTGGCAATTATTGGATATGATTTTGAGGATTTGGCCTTGATTATGTGAAAAATACAATAAGTTGGCCCAGTTTGGTCAAGTTTAAAATATTAGTTTTTAGTTGAGTGATTAAATTGGCTAAAATTTTAGTTGAGAGATCAATTCAGTTTGATGAAAATGTTGCAAGACTATTAAGATCATTTACCTAAATTGATTTCACACTTAAAGTATCAAGTTGTGAATAGGTGATATGGCGTTTCTGCCCTCAGACAATATCATTCAAAATTCAAAAAATCTATGTTTTGGCCAACGCGTCATTTAAAAATCAAATTAGATATAACTATTTAATTGAGAGACTAAATTAAGTTTAATTTTAAGTTGTGGGACCATTTTAATTTTAATAAAATAATTAAATGACTATTTAGATTAGTCAAAGTTGTTAATCACCAACTGAGTTGATAATCATTTCTTCAAAATACTAAAATATGGGAAGGAGAGACAGGGGATTTCTTTAAAGAAAACAGAGTTACATCTTTTTCACCAAGTGAAACTCCATATATAAAGTTGTTCCCTTTTGTCACTTCCAAGTTTAGTAGTAATAATTGGTCAAGATCATTTCTTTATAAGACTGTACTTAATCATATCTCATCACTTCATTAATACTAGTAAGAAATATTTTATGTGACTTATATTATGGATTCGAATCACAGATAAATAAAAATTCACAGTAAATTTTTTTAGTCTAACCAAGGACATTAAAAAAAAAAAGATTATAAAGTATGAAAGTATGGACAAATATTTCCAGGCCGGGACTTTCGCTAACAAAGAAGCAGATGGAGATCTGTGATAGATTGTGGTGGGACTAAAAGCGTTCTACTTGGGCCTCTGTTCCTTGGCATCACAGATTCATACCCCATCAATTATTGCTCAAAGTTTTGTTACTTCAAAGTTTTGGAAAATTCTACCGTCACTTTAGTTTAAAAGCTTGTATAGTACAATATTTTATATGATACAAATTTTAAAATACAATGATATAATTTTTAAAGGAATTGTAAAACATAAAGACTAAAGTTTAATCCTTCCCGGTTGTGTTGTTGAGTTCACTGAAGTGGTTATCTTAGGTAGTATCTTAAACTCAGGTCACAAAAAAATAGCGTCAGGATTTTTCGAATGTAGGATGATGTTATGTGAACCTAATATTGGTGATGAATTTGGCATGAACAACGAAAAATAAAATCGCCTTTTATTAATTTACCAATAACAAGAAGATTTCTTAATTGGTTTTTTCCGTCATAAGTTCTATATTTGATGGGAGGATATATGCGAGAGATCCGAAAGGAAGAGGCTAAGGTTGTCTTTGGTTTTTTTCCTTTCTTTTTTTCAGATTCTGGTTAAGGACGACAGCATGCATTATGACCTGGAATTTCTATGACACAGTCTCTTAACTCATTTCCAAAGGCCAAAAAACATAGAAAAATACTTAGGTAAATTCGATTTTTGACCTCACTTATAAATCTTGTGGTCAGGATTAAATTTTAAACAATCTTACTTACATCAGTTGATGTCATAAATTCTCTAAAATTTAATTCATACAGCAAGATCTATAAATAGGGCCAAAGACCGAATTTACTTAAGTATTTGCCAAAAACATAACATAGAAAACAAAGAAATTTCATTCTCCAACCACGGACAGCTCCAGAATTACTTATTTTGCCCCCAATAAGGGACACTTCAAACCATCCCATATGATAAGAACCTGACAACCTGCGGGTTTCTTCCTTGCCCTATCAAGTTGCGAAGTCCATGCCGTATAATTTTGCTTTATAAGAACCTTGAGGTTTTTTGATACGTTAAGCCGAAGACAAAGAGCACAGAAGAATCTGGGGCCGTCCCATGATTTGGATGCTATTCACGTTCAAAGGATTACAGCTCAACCGCCCTCTTACTACATGGGCTGCGAAAACGACTACCTTGTTGTCCTTCACAGGCCTTTTATTCCATGCGTAAATGAAGTATTCTTGTAATGGATTTAAAAGTAAATCTGCCTGAATTTCCAGGAAATTTCCAAGTACCGTATATCAATGTAAATTTAAATGTTACATCACAAAAACACAGACCAACAGATTTACCGCATAAACATTGTTATTCTACTGATTCAAGTAAATCAAAACTCACTGCAGAAAACCCTCCAAGTTAATCTTTAAAGGGACTAGGGAAACAGTGGCAATTTATCATCTAAGAGAAGTTGAATGTACTAAATTTATACCAACTTGACACCATGCTTCCCTCAAGGAATCAATTACTGCTTTAATCTTCCCATGATATTTCTGTTCTCTCTTCAAGAAAACTGAAACAGCGGGAATATCCCTAAGAAGTAATCGCTCACCCAATATCTTGCCTATCTTGGCAGCAGCAGCGACATCCCTTGTACTTTCTTTGGCTTTTTCCATGCTCAAACCGCAGGGCCTTCTCTTGTGAGCTTGCAGCTGAGGCTACTGTTGCTGTTGGTGTGTGGATTACTTGAGCAGACACAAACTTGTTTGTGAAGTGCATCTTCAGGACATAAGGTTTGAGAAAATTCGTAACTCTTTCCGGCCTAACTACAGGAGGTATAACCATTTCTGTATCACCCAAAAAAAAAAAAAAAAATAGTCCTCCTGATACATCAGCTTTAAAACAGAAAAATATTAGAAAAGTATCATCTCCAACAATTTTTAATATCCCACACAACTTTTTCAATTAATTTTTCCCCTTTGATTACAAACCAAAAGAAGATGAAGAGAGCATATGTATACATAAAACAGAATCGTACAAATCCAATTAAGAAAGAGCGATAATTGCAATAACCATGGATTTATACACACCCAAACCAATCAAATAGACCAATAGATATGCCACAGCCAACCAACGGTGCAACTAACTATAATCAGATAGCACTATAAATTTTAGAAATCTAATATCCAAAGAGCTGAAGTATGTTGTCTGATTTTGCAAAAGGACGAAATGTGGATAATATTGTGTCTTTCACATATATCTAGAGTTCAGAGTCCAGACATAATATATTAATACCCATTCAGAATATAAACTCAGTTGAGCTGGTCAGTCTCCACTCTCAAGTTACTTATAAACTTCAATGATGTGTCATTTGAATGGATCTGTGAGTGCCTGTTTTGGTTCAGGCTCATCCATTGACAGGCTTGCTCAAAGAAAATCACTTCAGTTGCAGTGAAAACAAGCCCTTGTTGGCCAACATGGAAAAAAGTGCATTCAACAAGATCCAGACTATTTGGCACAATGAACACATAACCCCCTAACATTCCCCCTATCCCCACCTCATGCAGAAGATAATAAGACCAAAAAAAAAAAAAAACAAAAAAGAAAACTTCTCTCACTCTCTCCCTATTCATCTTTGGTGTATTCGTGCAGTGTGTGTATGCATTAGAGAGAAAGATATATATATATATATATATATATATAGAGAGAGAGAGAGAGAGAGAGAGTTAATTAATTAAATTCTCTTGGAATAATCATAAGTTATGTAGTAGAGGCACTAATCTTTTAGTAACGCCAAAACCCTGTTTTACACTCCCAAAGATGACAATTTAATTCTTATATAAACTGTGAGAATAGGAAAAGCTATATTCAAACACACTTATTATTATTGGGGGAAAGGAATAGACAAGCAGCATATACACAAATCTACACTGAGAAATTTCAGGCAAGAAGAATCTGGCAATAGACTAGATTGAAGGTAAAAGACTCCATTTATCAGAAAAGTAAAGATCAGTTCTTTTCTTATGTGCAGTGCAAGGCTCTAGTGATAACTAAAGAAGCCTCACAATGTCCATGCCTTTTGATGAATAGAGAATTGTTTTCTCATAATCATTTTCTTCACTGCTCCATTTAATCAAACATTTGGCATGCATCAGAGAGTCCCACACATAAACCACATTTATCCTATCCACCATCTAACAAAGAACCAAGGATGCCCCTTATCTGCCTAGACTGAAACACTAATGAAGTAAAGCAATAACTCTAACAAGTTAAATCATAAGAGGAAGTGGTTTCTACTTACCAATTCAATTGTATTACTTCACAACCTAAGACTCGACTTTTATTACCAATTTTGGTTTAATCAGTAGTTAGAATAACATACTAAAATTTATTAATAGACAACAAAGAATTATCTGACATCAGAAAATTCAAATTCATCATGACTGCGAAAGGACTATTCGGATTTTTCACATTATAACTATGTATTGCAAACTCAAATCTTCACTAGGACTGCAATTTTTAGTATTCTGCAATAATTCCCTAAACACGTTTTTCTGACCACAATTTTATCTCATATACATCGTGTCGCAAAAAGTTACTACATTTCTTATTCCAAATAATATTTCAAATGATATTCCAAATAACGACTATCCAAACAAGCTAAGAACAATTTGAACTAACTAAAAAAAAAAAAAGTAAAAACAGCCCTCAATCAATTTCACACTACCAATGAAATGGGTCCAAAAAATCCTATGTTCTAACCTTAAAATCTCCAAAATATGACTAAAATTTAAAAGAAAAAGAACCCATAATAGATCACAGAAAACCCAGAAAGGATATAATTTTTCAGATTAACCTTCAATAAATGAAAAATGGTAAGCCCACAAAGAAAAGCATTAAATAAAGTACACAAAATCAACTTAAAAATGCAGAAAATGAAGAGACAAAGTACCTGAGAGAGAGCTGTTGGGGTAGGGAAACACGGTCGTTTCTGTGAGGTGGAGGCTGGGTTTAGAACTCTGGGTTTTTGTGGTGAGGGCGGAGATGAGTCGGTTTGGGTAGTCGGGCCTGATTGAAGGTGTTTGATGGGATGGGCTTGGTTTAGTTGTTTGTATTGTTTGTGAATGGATTGTTGTAAAGGTTCAGCCCATATAATGTGTTTAATTATAAACCTCTTGGCCTAAGTCCTCGACTGATTTGTTTCTATACTCTCTCGTTTGAAAATAATTGTCACATTTTGTTAGTATACACAGATTAAGAACGTTATTAAATTGCATTACTTTTACAAAAAAATAATTTAAAGTGACTAAAATATTCTTTTATATTAATATTCTAACTATATAATATTTCTTCCATTAATGTGGCACTACTATGAATAAAAATTAAAAAAAATATCATTTAATATTTCATCGATTTCTTAACGTGATAGATATTTTGAAACAAAACAAATTGTTTAACACGATTATTATTTCAAAACGGAGGGAGTACAATTTTTTTGTCTCTCTTTCAATATCTGACATATGTGCTATCACTTATAAATAATATTAGTACGATAGAGTGCATGTCATACTTACAGAATTTAAAGGGTGAGATGAAAGATTCAGTATGGAATTGTTGTCTGTGATGTGTCTAATCTTTCCTTCGAAAATTTAAGCAGCATCATAAATTGGGGTTGCAAAAAATACGAAAACCGAGATATAAATGATTCATTTTGTATTCAAAGGCTATAATTTGGGTGTGTTTGGCTAATTTGACGAATTTACTCTTATTTTTTTTTATAGAGACTTCTTAATTAGTAATCAGAAATATAGGTAAAAAAATAATTATTCGTAACTTTTGATTATTTCTACAATTGGATCTTATATCACCAAAGAAAATTCTATTCTTATTTTCTTTGATTCCAATAAACTAACTACTCGTTTGTTACAAATAATTAAACTTAGTGCTCTATTTCATTTTGATTCAAAAGAAAGAAAGCTCTAATTCATCAAAATTCCACAAACGGAAGAATTATAAATCTGTGTGTTGGATAGAATTAATTAGATATCGCCATGTCAATCCAACACAATTTGATAAATGACAGTATATCAAGCCATCCGGTCATGAAAGCCATAGAAAAAGCCATGTCAATCCAACACAATTTGAAAATCATGACCTTTTCTATCTGGTTTATAGCACATGATTATTTTGTACGAGACTATCTTCTATATGATATGAATAGATGGTCTATTCATTTATAGTTTAAACCATAACATATATTTTTATCCACTTGGACGAGATATACCAATCTAATATAGATGGGTAAACACACACAATTCGCCCATTAAGATATTCATTTCTTTTTTTATAGTATATTTATGGAATCTAGTTGTTAATTATGTTTATACTATTAAGGAAATTAGAGAGTCAAAGTAATGAAAAAGAGATCAATTTTGGACAAAGTAATAGTCCTATTAAGTATTAATCTCCTCATGGAGATGTTTTTTTTTTTTTTTTTTCTTTTTCTGTATAGATGTTAGCATAAAAAAACATACTCTGCGGAAGATTAGGGAAATTTATTCAACACATATAAAAATATGTGGGAGAAGAGGAGAAATTACAAAATAACGCCCATCGGACTTTCATATAGAGACCCGCATAAACCCATGGCATAATAGCCTTACCATTAGGCTAGAATCTTTCTATTCTAGACTCTCTCAACTCAACTCTTCTCAATTGAATAAACTAAACAAACCCTCTATTTATAGAGTAACAAATTTAACTACCAAGAAACCTAATTGGAATAGGAAATAACTAATTGGAATAGGAAATAACAACTGTAAACATAATTGTAAATTAAATTATTTAAATAACTAAATTACCAAAACCTAACAATAACATATTTCTTAATTGATATGGAGTTTGGTTTAATTATGCCATCAATGCTTGCCTTAAACCAAACTCTCCAAATTCTCCATGAGGATAGATCCACGCAATGCACGATTAAGACGATAAAAAATTTTCATAAAATTTTTTCTACCACAATTTGGCATTGTCAATTTGATTTAATTCTTCATCTTCAAAATTTTTCAAACGATCTACGTATCTGGATTGATAAATTTTCGTCGTACACTTTTTTCTAATTTATCAACCTCCATGAATTTCATGATAACTGGTATCAAAATTCTCAATTTTTGTAAATCAATTACAATCTACTTGATATGATTTTTTTTCCTCCATCACTGCTCAACACCAATAAAAATAATCACGACAGAATCCCTCTTTTTAGATCTCTGTCCAATTAGGGCCAATTTCGTTACACCCTAATTGTCAAACGAGTACCACAAGACCAACCTCACGTGGTCTAATTTCCGATGTTTGAGTACTCCAACAAAAAAATTTGCTTCAATTTTTGACAAATATCTCAGGATCAAACTCTTGAACCTAGAGCTCTAATACCACTTGTTAGCATAAACAAACATACTCTGCGGAAGATAAATTTATTCAACATATATAAAAATATGTGGGAGAAGAGAAGGAGTTACAAAATAACGCACATCGGACTCTCATATTGAGCAACCCGCATAAACTCACAACATAATAGCCTTACCATTAGGTTAGAATATTTCTATTCTAGACTCTCTCAACTCAACTCTTCTCAATTGAATAAACTAAATAAACCCTCTATTTATAGAGTAACAAATTTAACTACCAAGAAATTTAGAAACTTAATTAGAATAGGAAATAACAACTCTAAACATAATTGTATTAGAAAATTAAATTACTTAAATAACTAAATTATCAAAATCTAACAATAACATATTTCTTAATTGATATAAAATTTGATTTAATTATGCCATCAATAGATGACGATCTTCTAAAGTTATTCTATATAGAGTAAATAGGTAGACTGGACGAAAAATTAAAAATAGGGAGATCCTCATATTTTTCCGTCCATGTACGAAGTGAGGAACTTTTCCGAACTTATGATGCTTACTATTAAAGCTTTGCTTTGTGCATTTGATTCCTATCAACAATTTTATTAACTGATGTTAATAAAAGACTATTAGGATATACACAACTCGCAAATTATTTTTCCTAGTTTTCTGGGAATTGAAGAGTGTTTAGACCCCTACAAACATTAACAAACATGAAGTTGTGGAAAAAGAAAATATAACTTGGCTTCATTATACTACTCTTTGTTCATCAAAATTACACGAGCATAAAATTATCATTTTGAGCAAGAGTCAGAATACCGTAAAATTGTCATTTTGACCAATTGTCAAGACCTAAAATTGTCATTTTATCAAAATTACACGAGCATAAAATTGTCATTTTGACCAATTGTCAATACCGTAAAATGCCTATTAATACATTAATTGTATTCAATGGGGCAAAGTAACATTCTGGGGGATTTATTTAATTATCCCTTTATTTAATAATGCATCTCTTGAATATTTTGTGACTTACAAAAAGATCAATAAAAAAAAAAAACAAAATAGTCAATTTTTGGAAGGAAAAACTCTTTAAATTCTTAGTCACAGTCGCTAAATAGACTAAACAATAAATAATTTTTTTTAATTTACTTTAATGATCTAATTATTTATATTGTAATACGAAATAAATAATTAATACTTACAAGATAAACTTCCAAACCTCATAATCCAATTTCTATTGAAGCCACGGTTGTCCAATTCAACTACAATCCTAAATCCAAATATCTTAAAAAAAAAAATAAAAAAAAAAAGTCAGCATTTCTGCTCAAAAATTGGCAGTCTGATTTGAAAAGCAAGTGTCATCCAAGAAAATTAACCACCACAAACCAAAGAAGTTTGGCTTGGGGTGAGGTGAGGTGAGGTGGTCTAATGTGAGAAGCAATTACTAAAGATAGGGAATCATATCCACCTAGGGACTCACCCTGCCTTCCTCAATACGAACACACAACTCATATTCAAACGTGACACCTCCACATGCATACCACTCACTCAATTACTAATCTCAGCTAAACTTGTTTCATCAGTTCTTCGTTATTACTGACTTATTCTTTAACACACTTTTTAAATATCTTTTTATTTTATCAAAAAAATTATTACAATATTTTTTTAAATTATAATATTGTAAGAATAATCATTTAACGGATTATCTCTCTCTTATTTTTTTGATATTGTTAAAGTTGAAGAGAAAGTTAATTTATCTCTCTTTATCTAAAATTAGAATAAATTATTAATAGTATTTTAACAACTTACTAGTCACACACGAAATAAGAAAATAAATATAAGGATAATCAAAATTTGAATCTTTTTTAATAAACTGGTCACTCTATTTTTTTTATTTCTTTCTTGGCTTTTATCATCAAGGAGAACTCGCGCACAACACGCAACCCAAACGTGCATTTGTTACACTGCAGTGGTATCTGCTACAATCCCTGCCTTTTGATCTCCCCACAATCTTATTTCCTTCTTGCCGAAACCAAGGAGGCAAACCTCTTCTCTCCCCATCTAATCTAAAAATCTTTCACTCCCATCAATTTCCTTTTTACTTTTTACTTGGTCAAAAGTCATCATCTGCATTTGATGAGTTCTGGAAAATTTGTTGTGTACAGCCTACACTTTTGGGGTTCAAGCTTTGCATTAACTCATGTCATCATGCTATTGCATCCCTATAATTGACGTCCATCTCTCGTCTCCCCCTATCCCAATAAACCATCTCACGTAAACAATTTTTTAAACCTATAAGGTAGTGAAGTAATGGTTGAGAAGGCAAAAACTTACCCGATTTTTTATTTTATTTGTAAATTTTTTGATATGAATTAAATTTTAAAAAATTTATAATATCAGCGAGTGTAAATAAGATTTTTTAACGTTTAATCCTAACCACAAAATTTACAGGTGAGGTTAAAGATCGGATCTACCTAAGTATTTTCTGGTTGAGAATGGCTCCGTTTAAATTGTTATTATTTTTTGGGATTAATAACACTTTGTCTCCATAATTAGGCGGATAATTATACTTTATCTCCTTAAATTAAAAAAGTATATATTTTATCTCTATTGATACTATTTATCTATTACTAATATTAAAATTATTAAGATAATTTAATTAAATGACTAAAATATCATTGGTATTCTTATATTTTGATAGTAATTTGATAATTAATTAAAAATAAGTAAAAATAAACTATATGATATTTTAATATAACCTATATTAATTTATTTCTTGGTCAAATTTTAAAATTTTTGTATTTTATTTTATATTATTTTGAATTTGAATGTTTAACTATAGTGGTAAAATAATTTTCAAATTAGCTTATTTTCTATTGAAATTTTTTCTTTAAAGGAATTGTATGAAAATATATTTTTTATAAAATTTTTGGATTTTTTTGATATCTTTTAATATTTTACTTTTTTTCATATTTGGTTTAACTTGTGCAAATTGCAATGTTAAATATACTATAATTCAACAATTTCTCACATTTTTACTCCTTGAAGTCAAAGATGATCAATGTATTATTATATTTTATTTTTTCCTAATTCTTTTATAACTATCGAAAATCAATTAAATACATTAAAAATAAAAATATAATACTAAGGGTATTTCAGTCATTTAACTAATTTTCTTGATATTTTAGAATTTTTGTTAAAGAATGAATAATATGAATGGGAGGCAAAGTGTATATTTTTATAGTTTAAGGCGGTAAAATATAATTATATCCCAATTTTAGGGGCAAAGTGTTATTAACTCTTTTTTTTTTTTTTTTCATTATTCTATATAGGGGCTGGGGGAGAAGGGGGCTAAAATTTTATTCAATTCTTACTATTGGCCCCAAGTTTTGCCTTACACTTTTTTTTTTCTTCTCAAGTGTGGTTAGACAAAATCTCTTCTCTCTTGTCTATAAAAAGCACTATTAAGTATATAATATATATTTCATAAATCTACTTGATTTTCAAGTTAAATCTCTTATAAATATGTAAAAAAAAATTTAATTGATTAATTAGATCTAATATCGCCTTTTATTCAATTACATGTGACAAAGAAGAACAATATTATACCTATTTGTTCATTATAGAATGGCTAATAAAATTTAAGTTTATAATTTTATTTTTAATGTATTTAGATCTATTGAAGGCAAGATAAAATTATTATTATAATTTGAAGTTAATGATAAATAAATAACTATATAATGAGATTATATCTTACGATTAATAAAATCATAGATCATTCTATTTATTCAATAATCCTATATATTTTTATTTTTATAATGAAACACATCTTTTGTTATAAGTAACAATTCACTTTGATATATTTTGCTTTTTGAAAAAAATGCATTTGAACCAAATTGAAAATTTAGCATAAATTATTACATCGAAACTTGAGATTTCATGACTAAAAACATTTTTAAAAAAAAGCATATAGAGCATTTTTTAAAATTTGATTGACTAATAAAAAAATCAACTATAACAATATTAGCGAAGAGTAAATCTTATGAAAATGTACACATTCAATATGAATAAGTTAACATTTATGTCATATATAATTTTTTTGGAGGAAGATAAATATGGAATGGTCAAAATTGAGCCCATGTGTAAGCCTATAAAGATAAAAATAAGTAAAAATGACGAACTAAATTAACATTAAATTCAATATAATTTTATCTCCAATGGAAAAAATTCTGCCCCCGTTACATCAAATTTCTTGCTTCGCCACTAATTTTTCAAATAATATTTTGCAATGATTCTTTAAAGGGCATACATTGGAGGTAACTATACTCTTCACTACATAAATTGAAAAAAAAAAAAATACATATCCTTAAATGTAACACTGTTTGTGCTTTCTAATGCCCTGAAATAACACAGATAACTAATTTTTAGTCATGCCTGCACTGCCAAAAATTATTTCAATAAATAGTTTTCTAGTTGTTGCCAATTCTCTTGTTATTTGATTTAAATAGACAGAATATCGGCAAAAATTAGCATAAATGTTTTGTTTTTGAAAATTGTCACCGTTGTTATGCCTGGTCAATGATGGAAGATTTTTAAATTATAAGGGGTGCCAGTGCCACCACCGAGAGACCAAAGTGACAAAAAAAATTAGTTAGAGGATCAAATAGGCTAAAATTAAAGTATAAAGAGCCAAAAAGTTTTAGTAAAAAAATTTAGGAACCATTAGAGTTATTTATTCAGATAATGTCTGCACTAAATTTATTTCAGACTAAGTAGGTCAGACATTATTCTAATTTTTTAATGAAATTAATATATTTAACACCGGATTAAATCAAAAAAGGATAAAGCATATTTTTTTATTAGTTCAAAGATGTAAAATGTAATCATCCCACATTTGAGAAGGAAAAAGTGTTACTACTAAGTAACCTTGGTTAAAATTTCTCTCTGTTCTTTCTCAATTCCCAAATAAGAGAAAGTTATTTTTCTTTTTTGTCTCCCAGACACCGAAGAGACATTAAAAAAATTGCACGTCAACACATTTCTTCTATTCTTTTCTTTTCTCTGTTAAACTTCCAGACTAGGCCTTATATGTTTGGAAGTTTCACTTTTGAAAAGAAAACAAAGAAAATGAAAAGAAAGAAGAGATTTCCATTCTTTAGGAGTTTTTTAGCAAAGGGAATGAAGTGATTTGCAGTAAGAAAATTAAAGTCCATGCTACCCAAAAAATTTCTTGAGGCTCATATTGGGATGATTTAAAGAGAAAGTTGGTACAATTAATTTTTTAAAATTACTACTTTACCCTTAAAATATTACAGACCCAAAATTTAGTATATGTGCCCAAAATTCATTCTAGAACTTCCAAGCAAGAGTATAGCTCCTTCTCTTCCTTTTTCTTTTTTTTTTTCTCCCATAATTTAAATTTTAGGAAATTTGCAATGTGACTAATAATAATTATTAGATAATTCATAAAGTAAAAAAATTCTTATTTTTTAAATGAACTCTCTATTTTATAAATAATCAAACTGTTGTACTAGTCTTTGTTACGATTGACTAGTAAAAAAATATTCTCCAACCTAAGCCCAGTAAAGATTAATATCTTATTTTCTATTTTATTTTTTGTTTCATCAGTAAATGAACTGTTAAATTATTTTTAAAATATAACTGATGAGTTTTAGTAAAAAAATTTTAAACTTTCATTAAATATGAAATAAAAATTAGAATTGATAACGAGATAAAAGATCCTAACGTAAGTCTTAAACAGTGCATGGGCAAACAAAAAGCACGTCAAGACTTTTTTTTCCTTCACCATATCAATTTGAATTGAAATCAACCTGAATACACTTGATTGCTTGTTGCATGGTCTTTAAAGAATGCCCACTCCAAGACTCCAAGCTTTAACTCCTCAACAATCCCACATCCCCCTCCTGCTTCCACCAAACAAAACATCACCCTAGCCTACTCCCTCAGCCCCACTCTTCTCTTCAGACTTCCTTCTCTATAAATACACGGATTATCCAAAGCTTCTTTATCTGCCATCCAAGTGTGCTGGAACTGCAGTTCATGTAATATTGGGAGGGTAGCTCTTGTTGGAGAAGCAGGGCACGTGCAAGTTCTAATCCATTTGGTACAACCCATGCATGAACTCTGCACGTGCTCCCCTTCTCCAACATGGGTTCCTCACTCCCCTACTTTATTATGATCGTCCATCAAAGATAAATTATAGACACATATAGCAGGTAAACAATTTACGTAAAATTGTTCTGTTTCTTTTTTCTTTTTTTTCCCCCTCACTTTTGAACAAGAAAAATTAAAAAAAAGGGTCTTCTTCATTATACCTTAATTTGCCTTCTCATTCTCCTACAAGCATTTGGAAAAGGAGACAAGATTTGGGAGTTTTGGTAAAATGTTGGTATAATGGTGTAACCTGTAAACTGAATGACTGTTGCTTTCAGGTGTGTTGTCAGAGAGAATTAATTAAATTTTAAAGGACATAGCTAGCTAGCTAGCTTTATTCACGCAAGATATATTTTCGATTTATTTTTTTTAAAAATAATGTAATAAAGGACATAATATTTACGAGTTATATAAATATTATGTTGGGACTCAATTTTATCAAATAAAACTGAGGAATTTGTTTTTAATTTTCATTACAAAGTCTATATTCGATAGGTGTATGTTTACGTCGGTGACTCAACAATTCTGAATCTTTGCTTCTGTAATGCAGAATCCCTTGTTGCAATCATGCATTCGATTAAAATAGCGGTACAGCGTATTGTGGATTATCTAACGTATAATCACTAATATTCTACAGCTATTAAATTTTGTGTTTTACTCATGTTTGCTAGGTTTAGTAGATATGCGTTTTGCCATAAAGTTGAATAGCTTTTTTTATCCATAAATTTGGTGGTACAAACTTTTAAGACACCAAATTTAAGTGGTGGAGCCTCCTCCAGGGCAGGGACTCCTGAAGTTCGGGGATGCAAGCCTTTTAAATTAATTGAATGTATAGCTTTACTATATTCGAGGTTTGATTTTATGTTTTCATCTTTCGCTTCCCATTTGTGTCCTTTATATTTGTATTCTTTCTTTTGTGTATCCCCTTCTAGACTGAACTGCTATTTGGATGATGATGTAAGAGGGATCTGTTTCCCTCGTTTAATTAATTTCTTGTAACTCGGAGTTTATGCTGTGTAAGTTCCTTTCATTATCAAAAAGAAGAATTATCTCCAACTTCGAAATAATTAATACTTGTTAGTTATGATATATTTTGAAGATTGACAAAGCTATAATCTACTTTTTCTTTTCTAATTTTTCCATTGTCTCCTTTTTCGTGTGGTGAAGTTTGGCCTTCATTTTCTTTTTATTTGTTTCGAGTTAGTAATAGAAAAAATTAAAAAATAATAAAAAAAAACGATCCAAAAAACTTGTAAAGGTACTGAATTTAGGATTGATTGACATACATGAACCTGAGCTACTTACCATTTAGGCTGTATGTTAGTATAGTCCCTGTCTGTTCCACTTTATCTGTTAATCTCCGTATATTATTATACAGAGTGAGACAGAAATTTCGTAATATAATTTATTATAAATTTTTAAACAGGTCTAAAATGATTTTCCTACATGTGTACATCTTAACTAGCTTATAACGTGTCGAAAATTAAATTAGTATTACTGCATGACGTCTTGCTCGCTATTTCCTAACAGAAGACAACAGGGAAATAGTTGGAAGAGAGAAGACTACGTACTTTTGTCTAGGTACATGAGACAAGTAAAAATTTTTTGCACTAGTGTTTAAATACACGAGACATCTACATTTTTTTTTCTTTCAATCTAATATTATTAGCATCAGCGTCGACTACGTGTTTTTGTTTTATTTATATTGTTGTAATTTGACTATTAAGATTAAATAGATTGATTTTGTAATGAAAAATTTATAAAAATTTATTGAATTTTTAGTAAAATTTTTTTTAACAAAATAAAATTTATTTCAAATATTATACATGACAACTTAAAATTTTGAAAAAAGTTAAAACAATATATACAGAAGTAAGCTTTGAAAATTTGATATTTTAACTACTTAAGTCAAACCGTAATAATATAAATTCGGATGAAGTTGTATAGAAGTCGACAACGTAAATCTGTTCAAATCGTGGTACTATCTAAAGAAATTACGACGTACTACTCCCAAGCAAATTTTATAATTTTTTTTATGAAATTATTTTTTTATATTTTAAATATTTATACACTATAATATTATATATTTTAAATATTTATCGATATTATATAAATTTTGAAAATTAAAAAAATAATTTTCAAAAGAAACAGTAAAATTCTTCGTGCTCATAAAGTAAGTACGTTTTAGCAGGAACCCGAAAAGTTAGTGTTTAAAGCTTGATGAAAGAAAAGTTTAAAAGTCATTAAATAAAGCTCCGTATGACTTCATACCCGCGGGTCATTTCCTTGAGAACTTGCTTTACTTTGCGCCTTCAATTTTATTTTGAGATAATTTTGCATTTCTCCCTTAAAATTTAATATAATTACAAAAACCTCTCCTCAAATATCAAAAGTTACATTCTCCTCTTATTTAAATTTTAACATAA
The DNA here is from genome assembly GCA_025175665.1 of Cinchona pubescens. Taxonomy (NCBI): domain Eukaryota; kingdom Viridiplantae; phylum Streptophyta; class Magnoliopsida; order Gentianales; family Rubiaceae; genus Cinchona; species Cinchona pubescens. The sequence continues at coordinate 70,180 of JANKKI010000055.1, read as the reverse complement.
CAAAACAAACACAACACGATGACATTAGCAAAATTTTGCTATGATTTTTCGAAGTACCCTTTTGTGATTAAAAAAAAAAAAATGTACTTAATTTCCACCCTCAATCCTTTTTTCCAAATTCCCTGACCAAATAAAACCATCGCCTCTCCACCGTCTTCTCTGTCCCTCCCTCCTTCCTCACCCCAAAAGATAGATTCTGCTATTTTTCCTGCTTTATAGCTTTATATCCAACAGCCAAAGCCCTTCAACTTCCATCATATGTCGCCCTACCTTTCCCTATAATAGTCCAAATTATCAACAAAATATTTTTGCACAACTCAAAAATCTATAATCTCAAGTATTATTTCTCCGACTTTTTCGGGTAAATCAACAATAGCAACATCCACAAAGGCCACGGTATACTAGTATCAAAATACAAAAGAAAATTTGGTTATACTATAGAAAAAATATTTCAACTTGCGTAGCAGCCTATACTAGCATTTGTGTATAAGGTCTACTCATTTTCTCTCTTTCCTAACCAAAAAGTTCATGATTAGGTGATTGGGGAGGATCGTGACTTTTTCTTTTCTTCCTTTTTCTTTTTAAAATCTTTTTGATTTAAACATCATATGCAGGGCACTATAGTCTTGTTGGCTCATGAGGGGAGGTAAGTATAGTTTTTATACTTGAGGGGAAGTTCATATAATTATGGTAAATCTTTATGGGAGGAATATGAAATTAATCCTTTTATTTTTAGAAACCTTGTACCACTAACTCTCGGAAATTTAATTTAACACTGTTACCAAAATCAGTGAATTTTCAATCATCCACTTCAAGAACTTGAAGTGCAACGATCATCAAATTTCTTAACAAAGTTAATATTTAGACCAAGATCTGAGTCTTGAAGTTTAATATGTCTAAAATTTAAAATTTGAGAGTAAAGTAAAAATTGATCAAAAGTTAATGAGCAAAATAAAATTAGTATTTCTAATTACCTCCACTGATTCGATAAGTCCATAAATATGTGCAATGTGAAGATAACTAGTATCCGTTAACTCTAATAGTAATATCTAAAATTGGATTGAAATACAAAATTAACGGTGTAATGTATCTAAAATTAAAATTAAAGATACAAAGTAAAAATCAGGTATATATTAAGAGGTACAATGTAGAGTGAGTCCTTCCTTTGAAGAAAAATTATATACACTGCGCTGAATTCACTGATCATTCGCCTTTGTAATTCCGAAATAAATTTAGTACCTGTAGGTCGGAATAGGACGTTCCACAGAGTTGGAATTGATAGAACTTTTTTTTTTATTTTTAAATTATAGTTTTTTTTTTTGGGGTGAATAGGTGGTGTGTGGTTTGTATACAACTTACATTTCATAATAATAATGCATAAGATTTGAGCTCTGTGGTTTGTTGTCTATATTGAAAATATATAAAGTTGATTCTCTTATCTATTTCGTTGATTTTGATTAAAGAGGGAAATGAGAGGATTAGGATAGTTAATGTCTGTATGATCGTAGTCGCGGTGATTAACTGATGCCGAAATGATTTTGTTAGGATTTGGAATGTTTAATTTAGTTGGATTAATGATATGCTGTTCTGCCAAGTAACTGCAATTGGGAGACCGATCAGAAATGAAAAGAGGAAAATCATAATCTATGTAACATATGGTTATTTTCTAATTTGAATTCTTGAACTAAAAAGATTGGACGAGTCCATTACATATGGATTATTATTCAATTCCAGAAGCATGCTACATGTTGAATGATGATTGCATTAAAGATTCAGTAGCAACTAAATATTCACTCAATTGAATTCAAGTAGCCATGATTCAAAAGCATGGCTAGTTCAGAATCATGAATAATTATAATTGGTTTGCTGTTATTATTTTTTTATTTCAATTTTCTTTTGTTTGGACAACTCCTATTATTAAAATTGTCAATAATAAGTAAACGAGTGTCTTAAGTACAAATTAGTCATATGTATATAAAATGTTTAGGCAAATGAGTTACAAGACTACAATTTAAAACTACTTTATCACAATCAATTAATGTGACAAATTTTATTAAATCACAATCTCTTTCATTAAATATTTGGTTAGATTTCGTTCATTCTTTAAAAAATATTGTAACTCAGTCAATAATTTTTAAAGATTAATGATTTTGAATTTGTAATTTTTTTTATAAATATATTTAAACGTCTATTCATAAAACATTGTGCAATACTTGTTGGGTTGATATGCGAACTTTATATGTTTCATATTTGTGTAGAATATAAAGACGTTTCGTATTTGTGTAGAATCTAAAGACGTCCAAATTAATTATTTAAGAATTTTATGATCTCGTTAGGATATTGATGAGAATTAAAGGTAGAAAAAGAAAGTAGAGATATAATAAATTTTTATTGATTAGAATTTAATAAATACATTAGAGGAATGAACCTATATAGGTATTGAACTGCCGGGGTCAAGGGTTAACCTTCTCGCTGACCTACTCATGGCCGAAATAACCATACATGATGAGCTAATATTAACAAACAGATTTTCAATTATGGCTTTAATGAATTTTTAAATACATATCATATAAACGTATTTTATTAGAGGATCATTCTTATATCGTTATGTACTTTTATATTATATCAACATTCAAAACATGTATATATAAGGTGATATTTGTATAAATATTTGAAACACTACAATGACATGATACTATGTTAATTTACGTGTGTTTATCTTCCATACGATTTTAAGCAATCGAACACACGAGAAGTTACCGTAACTTCATAGAAGTGCAAATAATTTGTCACCTAATTACTTATGATTTTTAAATTGGGCAAACGAATCAACTTAATTTTAGCAGAAATTTTTTTTTTTTACTACTTATTTTACATTAAAATAAGTATTTTAAATAATTATTTTAGATAATTAAAATAAATAATAAAATTCTTTTATTTTTTATTCATCTTAATTTACTATCATACTCCTTCAAGGGGGCCAAAAAAAAAAAGAAAAGAAAAAATGCCATAGTGCATAGTGTATCTCTGGCCATCTGCTGGTTATCTGCCCAACAGATTCAACGTCATCCACAACTACACTAGAATATGTCTCTGCATTGCCCGCGTATAGTACGGAGTCTAAATCATCTTGAATATCCATAATACACACACGTCTGCAGGGGGAAAATAAGAAGAACAAGTGATCAGAAGAAGCTGACGGAACTGCCACTGCAACTACATCTGCAAGAATGGACTACTTGATTTGGCAGTCATAAGAAAGTAGCACAAGTTAACTCAAACTTGGGTTTTGCCTAAGAAAGTGGGGAACTTTGCACACTTCTGACTTTTGCTGCAGCACTGTTTTTTTTTTGGACATACGGAAAATAAGTAGTGTCCATTTTGGGCATTATTTATAAATTTTATAATTATATTTAAATTTTATAAAATTTTATTTATATTAATTAATTAATATTTTATTTACATTACATATCTATAAAAAGAGTTAAATGTCGAATTTATATAAATATTTTCTTTGATACACAAGTTAGATATTATTTACATTTCAATTATATTGTTGCAATTAAATTTTTTTTCTTAATGAATTGAATTTTGTAAATTCAATTTCAAAATTCAAATTCAATCTCAAAATACAATTTTATTTTGATATTTTGACAACTTTTTAATTTTATGTATTTCACTTTTATTAAAGAAATTTTATCAAAAATTTAATAAATTATTTATTACAGAAAATAGATTTGCTTGATTAAGAAAATAGTCAATTGTTATAAATTAAATAAAAGATCAGAAGAGCGATAATAAAGTGGGCACGGGTGGTGACCTTTTGTTGTTGTTGCTGTTGGAAATTGGAATTTGTATAGGCAATAATTGCAGTACTTGTACGTCCTGAATCAGTGACCGTAAGATGAGAGAGGGGTACCTTAATTTGCAAGCAAAGGTTTAAAGGATTTGATAGCAAATTGAGAGACAAGAAGAGGAATATGCATTTCTTTTGTCTGTGGGATTCCATTTGCAGTTTGCACACACAATTGCTGCACGTTAGTCGATGTTTGTCAATTTGCTTCTTCTTCATGAATGCCATCATACTTTACACAAGTATTTTTATTTGATTAGTTATTTTCCCCACCACCTATTCACCTATTTACACAGGTCGGAAGAATACAAGATTCGAAACTATAATGGACACAAACTTGTCTTGATTAATGCTGATTCGGGGTTAGTAATAGATGTTAAATGGTACTAACTTATGTCCAAATGAGTGGAATTTTCCCCTTCAACGTACAAAATTAAGTAGTTGGTTCACCATTAACTTTATTTATATGCTCTACTAATTTATGTTGATTATTGAACATGTTGATATTGCATTTTTTTGGAGCTTTTAGAAATATAATATTGTAGTGAAATGTGATAATATGTGCAATTAAATGGTAATTAAAAATGTGTTAAAAAATCTTTTAAAAATATTTTGAAATTGTGCTGTCTAAATAGAGCCATACGTGCATATTGATAGTTTAATTGCACTATGTTCGTCACTCTTATCAATTCTAATCTAATAAATTCTTATATAAACATAGTTCATGATAGCAATTGTAACCTTGCACTCTAACAAAAGTCATGTAACAAAAGTCATGTAATAAACTGATGAAAGAAATATTATGAGACGACTCTTATTTGGATCATAAATAATAAGGTTATAAATTGAATTTGTAAAAAAATTTCCTCCTAAAATGTTTATAATTAAACATATATCGCAATAGCGGTCAAAAAGGAAAAAGAAATATCGTGCTAGTGCAAGGACACTTCAAATAGAAAACTATGACAAAAAGAGATAACTCAAAAGGTAAATATTTAGACGGATTCAATTTATTATTTTATTTATAAATTTTGTGACGTAAATTAAATTTTATAAAATAAATAGTATCGTTAGAACATATAATTAAAATTACATAAGACGTAATTCACACAACAAAATTTATAATCGATATCCAAAATTGAGTCTCTCCAAGTTTTTTCCCAACTCTATATACTAAGGATACGTTTGAACAATCATTAGTTTCTCTTATGCTAGCTAAATTATAATTATTGAGAACCAGTATATTAGGATTAGAAATTTCAATGAAGATTAAAGTAAAGAAATCCATAACATCATAGGAAGAAAAGAGTTGTTCACTTGATCAATGTTGTCCATCCGTCGTGGCAATATAAAGAGGCATTCGGAATTACAGAAGAAACTGGTAACTTATTTACAGTCATTCTTGATAAATCCAATCTACAGCACTATGTTTCATAACCACTATGTTTCATAACTAAGTATAACTTGGAACTTTCACCAATCAATTTTTGTTTAGGCCTGGTTATTAATTTTCACCAATCAATTTCCTTTTTGTAAAGCTTTACTGTATATTCTTAATATCAATAAAATTGGCACTTACAAATCATAAGAAGAAAAGTAAGTAATTGAAATTAAGGTCTGCAATTATATTATAGTAATAGTACTAAGTACAAGCAAAATGAAAAATATTGATAAATTACTTTCTTAATTACAATATGATAATCTGATTACGTAGCTTGCATGTGGATTGTTAATGTATGTAAATATAGAAAGAACATATTTAGTTCTTGAACATATGTTAAGTGTATAATTAAATTGTTAATCTTGACATCTAGATTAGAAAGATATCCACCAACTTCCTTATTTGTATAATTATTGAGGTTATACAATGATTTGTCTTGTACCTTTACAATCACTAGAATATACGAACAAGTTTCTCCATTATTTCTATCATGGTATTAGAGTCTCATCTTAGGACCTGATTTGTTCACTTCCCGGTCCAATATTCACATGTTTCAATAAACTATGAAAGTTCTTGTTTTCTTGAGTTCTCTCAAATCATTGACTTAGATCTAATCGTTTTCACCAGTGTTTTGAAACCCGGATTGGACTGGCCAGTTTAAATGGTTAAATCGCGAACCGGCCACAGTGCCGGTTCGGTTGAATGTTAAACCCGAGAAAGGTAAAAGCGCGTCAAAATCAGTCAAAATCTAGTTGACCCGGTAACCCTCTAGTTTTGAAACATCTCTGCAAATTTGGATAGTATTTTTAGGATAAACAAAGCACAAAGGACATAAAAATCTCAAACTAATAGACCCTTATCAATCACCAAAATTGATTGTAGGGAAGAAGAAGCCTCTATCCAAATTTAAGTTAGTTGACGATTCTCCCATATTAGATTTCATCCCTCATACATTTTTTTTTTACTTTAAAAAAAAAAAATTATCATACATTTCATCCCTCACTGGTTTCATCAAATCCAACACCAAAATAACCAAATTTGCCAATCATACATCCAATCTATTACATTACAATCAATCCCAAAAAAATTTCAGATTCAATCCTAGGAAAAAAAATAGATGTGGTGTAAAGAAAGGGATTGAGAAGGAGAAAGAGGAGGTGTGGGTCGATAGGTGGTTTTCTTATAGGGGAGGGGAAAGAAGGTCCGGAGAGGGGAGATGTGAGAAGGGGAGGAGAGGAGTATAGGGAGTGAAGAATTGAGATGAAGCAAATAAGGTGAAACTTAAAGTCTGGAAGTAGAAGATAAAGAATGAGAAAGGAAGAGACTCAATGGAAGAAGAAGGGATAAAAAACAAAATGAGAGAAAAAAAATGGGCAAAAAAGCCTTGAGGTATGTTTGAACACACATCCTGTGAATGGAAAAGTTTATTAGTCAAGTTTTGACCACCAGACCACATCCATTTGTCTATTTTATAGTCCTATCAAAACATATTAATAACTAGTTTTTAGGAAAACAAAATATAAAAAAAATGGTGACCCAGAGGTTGAACTAGTCGATTCGGTTAAATCGTAAACCAGGCACTTGGCCGGTTCAATCTTCGGTCCAGGTTTAAAAATATTGGTTTACACAATCCAATGTTGTTACTAAGTTATTCTCAAGAAAGTTTTCATCATTCCAGTTGTTTTTCCTTCGCCGAAATCTTTCTCATGTGCCCCCCACGCGCAACTTAGCTGCTCTAGAATTATTTTGCAAATCAAGTTGTCTTCAAGGTTGAAAACAAGTAAAGTCATGCTTTATGAACACAATTTTCCTTTTTTGTTAAAGGTGTGTCAGCTCTCATGCTTTTCCTTTGCTGTGAATTTTACCATCTCCCATGTGTCACATATGTGTCAGCCATGTCAGCTTCCAGGTCTACCTCTCTGTCGCGTCTTAAGCCATGCCACCCATCATGTCATCTTCCACATGTCAAATACATGTCAGCTTCCCAGTTCCACTTCTATGCCACAGTCATCATATAGTCATCAATTTAGTCATCTGCCACGTCATCTATTGATTTCTTCACTTCGGTTCGATTTTTGTTTGGTTCAGTTTGAATATCTTGTTTGGTTTTGTTCGGTTCAGCCACATTCTATCCGGTTCTTTTTGAATTCAACTCGTTTCCTCACTATTTTTGATGTTCTTAATCTGTCCATGACCTTAGTTTTCTCAAAATTTGCTTCTAATGTTCTGTTTCTTCATATTTATTGACTTTATGCTCCGGTTTTGTCTTTTATTCTTGTCTATGGCTTTGTATAGTCTATAACAACTCATAATTCTTCCCAAACTCTAGTAACTTTTGATAATCTTGAATTGATCATCAAGTAGGTACTCTTTAAACATTTCCCATCTTCTAATAATGCATACATTGTTATCTCAAATTCTAGTTGGTATCTGGGCTATATATGTTCAAATCACATTATATCTGATTCTGCTATTTTTTCTTCAAAATAACATTCTCGTACCCCATAAGACATTCAAACTACTAATGGATCCATAATGCATATTAATCACATAAACATTGTATCCATGCCTTCACTCTCTTTACTAGAATTTTTTTCATGATCCTAAATTGACTTTAAATCTTATTTCCATTGGCCATTTGATTGAACTTGGAATGGATATTTTCTTCTCTATTGCTGGTTGTCTTTTATAGGGCCGTCAGACTAGATAGCTCATTGGAATGGGTTATAAAGTCAGTCGTCTCTTTGAATTAGATAACCTCAAGTTTCTGTCATTTTTTCAAGTTCAGTCTGCTTCTTTTACATCTAATATTAATCCCTCAAGTCTTTGACACTCTTGTTTAGATCATGCCTCTTTAGGTCGTATTAAAATATTAGTCTCTAGCAGTCAATTAGGATTAGTACAAAATGACTATTGATTGTGTCTCTTGTCAACTTGTTAAGAATCATGCTTTGCCATTTCCTTTCAGTGATTCTATTTCAAATGCACATTTTGATTTAGTACGCTTAGACATCTGGGGACATTTTCCAACACCTACCATTAGGGAGGGTTCTAGATATTTTGCCATTTTTGTTGATGACTTCACTTGCTATACTTGAATTTTTCTCATGAAAAAAAAGTTAGATTTACCTAATATTTACTGTAATTTTGCTACTCTGGTTAAAACTCTATTTTCAGTATCTTCAAAATTCTCTAAATTGATAATATTGTGGAATACAAGGAAACTTCCCTTTTCCATTTCCTTTGCTAATAGGGCACCATTTTTCATCGTTTTTGTCCTGGTACTTGCTAACAAAATAGTTGTACTAAGTGTAAACACTTTAACATCCTTGGCATAATTCGTACTCTCTTATTTTCTTCTTCTTGTCCAAAGTATTTTTGGGGTGAAGTTGTTCTTATTGCCGTCACACTATCAATCGAGTCCCTTCCTCTACTACTAATAACCAATCTCCTTATGAGCGTTGATATGGCTCCTCTCCAAACTATAACAATCTAAAAGAATTTGATTGTGGTTATTTTGGATTCTTCTACAACCCCATGAACATACCAAATTAGAAACTCGAGCGAGGTTATTTTGTTTTATTAGATATGGTTTGAGCACAAGGGTTATTATTGTTGGGATCCCCAGTCTAACGTGTTTCTCATCATGTTATCTCCTAGGAATACTAGATTTCTACAATGTCCAAGTTTAATCTATTACGGTCTTTTTCACCAATCCTATTTACCTTCCCCGCACCCTTTTTTCTGAATATTTTCCTGTAACAAGTTTTCCTAACTCAGTTCGTGAGGTATCCACCTTCGATGATCATCATCTCGCTTCCTCCGAGGATCAACATCCAATTGACAGCCCTAGTACAAGCACTCTTCTTGAGTTTCCTACTACATCACCTGTGCTTCCTTGTCGGTCTATTAGGGTAAAGGAACCTTTTACTCGTCTTCATGATTTTCATTGTTTCTCCACTTTTCTCTTTTTACATGCACCTGCATCCTATAGAGAAACTTGTTTTAATTATGTATGGCAACAAGAAGGCTATATCTGATAAGTTACAGGCTCTTGAAAAAACTCACACATGGGACTTGGTTGACCTTCATCTAAATAAATCTCTTGTCATCTGCAAGTGGGTTTACAAAACTAAAACCCACTCAATTGGTAGGGTAGACCGCTATAAAGTTTGTCTTGTTGCCAAGGGTTTTACGTAGAAATATAGTATTGATTATGAGGAAACTTTTGCATCTGTTGCACGGCTAACCTCGATTAAAAGTTTACTTGCTATTGTTGCTATGCGACATTGGTAGTTGTTTCGAATAGATGTGAAAAATGTCTTTCTCAATAGAATTCTCTAAGAAGAAGTCTATAGGCAACTACCACTGGGATACACTAATGACTCTGGAAACGTTAGTAAATTTCTCAAGGCTTTCTATGGTCTCAAACAAGTTCCAAGCACCTGGTTCTCTAAATTCAGCCGTATGGTTGAACAGTTTGGTTTCAAGTCTAGTTTTTATAGATCTGCTATGTTGTTAGCCGTTCTGATTATCAGGGTATTATTCTTCTGCTTTTATACGTTGATGATATGATCATCATTGGAGATGATCTCACTGGCATTACTGAACTCAAACAATATTTGAATCGTCATTTCAAGATGCAAGATCTTGGTTTTCTTAATTCCTTCCTAGGTCTCTATGTATCTTCTAGATATGATGGTTATTATCTTATACATGCCAAGTAAGTATCTAATCGTCTTACTCATGTTGGGTTGATTAACAATAAGATTGCATCTACCTCTATTGAGGCCAATACTCATCTTACTACTGATAATGGTTCACTTCTTCCTTATCCAAACCTTTATCGGTAGTTGGTCTGTAGTTTGGTATATCTTTCTGTTACTTGTTCGGATATTGCTTTTACTATTCATATTGTTTGTCAATTAATGGCTAGTCCCAAGAGTTCTCACTTGTAAACGGTTCAGATATTCTACACTATATCTGGGGCACTTTGTATCACAGTTTTCTCTGTTATTCTCGGTCTTCTCTTGTATTTGTACATACTTATTCTGATGCTGATTAGGTATGGGATCCTATTAATAGGTGTTTAACATGGAGTACATACCCATATAAGAAAAGTCTCTTATACAATTATATCGTAATGCAGTAAGAAGCAAACTGTTGTATCTTAATCTAGTACTGAAGCCGAATATCATGCTATTACTGATGCTACTCAAGAAATTATTTGGCTTATGTTGGTTATTTTCTTATATGGGTATGTACTCCATGTTGACAATCAAAGTACTATCTAAACTGCGTACAATGATATTTTTCATGAGTGAACCAAGAACATTAAAATTTATTGTGATTTCGTTTGCCACCATATTTTGAAAGGGATTGTTAAACTTCTCTCTACCTCGTCTTCTGATCAGACTATTGATATTTTTACCAAGGCACATCCTTCTAGACATTTTCTTCATTTAATTTTCAAACTTAAGTTGGTCTGTGCTAAACCACCTAGACTTTGAGCGGGATGTTAATATATGTAATATGGAAAGAATATAATTAGTTTTTGCTATGTATGTTAAGCGTATAATTAAGTCGTTAATCTTGATGTTTTGATTAGCAAGATATCCACAAGTTTCCTTATTTGTATAATTATCGAGTCTATATAATGGCTTGTCTTGTACCTTTACAAGCAAAGAGTTTATATATACGTTTCTTTATTATTTCTTTCATGGACCATATTAGTTCAATTATTGTAAAGTACACACAATAATGTTCAAAATTAGCTTCCAACCCTCTTCCCCTTAAAAAAAAAAGGTAATGTCCTTAATTGAAAGATCTATAAATGTTTGGGTAAAATAAAATAAATAAATAAATCCTGTGTTATCCCAATATGAACTTTACCCTTTTATAGTTATTAAATATGCGTTTGAACCCCTTGCTTTAATTTTCTTTTGCAAAATAGATGAAAGCCGTTAAAACTAACTAGTTTATACATGTGCTTATACTGCATTGGAGTTGTTTTAAAAAATAATTTAACATTTGAATTGACTTTTCTAATGCTAAAACACCCGAACCTTTAGACCATTCTTTCTCCCACACAACTTTGCTTACCGCCTCCTCGTCTCCTCAACCCTAATAGCCACCACTACCATTATAGCTCCACCATCTCCTTGTCTTCCTATCCCAACAAGCACCACTTCCACAACAACCAAACCAAACCACCATTCTTTTCCTTTTTCCTACCTAACTGCCAATCTCCATCTTTACCCCTTACCCTGATCTCCCTTTCTTTTGACCCCTTACCTCAATCTCTACCCTATTTCCCATGCACGACTTCTTGTTTCCCTCCCTCTGGTCCCTCCCACACCTTTCCAATCTTCTTTCTCTCTTTACCTTCATCTACCAACTAGATCTCTCTTTCTTATTTGTCTCCACTATAGCCATGTTCATCTTGCTAGGTCATGGCTACTTTAATCCTGTTCAGAGTTGTGTTTTTAGTTGATTAATGGTAGAGATGGAACTGGGATAAAGGGAAGAGGGAAGGAAGAAAGGGGCTTGGAGGGACGGGCAGAGGTAGATTCGGGGAAAGGACGAGGCGGTTGCGGGATGGTGGTTAGGGCTGGGAAGGGAGTAGGCTGATGGCAGTGGCTAGGGTGGGTGGTAGGGCTAGTTGCTGTGTGGTGGAGGGGAGGAATAGGCTCTTTTTTTTATTTTTTAATTTGACCCGATTTTAATTTTTAATTAACCCCAGAATTTTTTTTATCCATTTTTAATTTCAATTTGGCCCCAAAACTTGTCATACACTTTTATTAGTTAGGGGTATAAATGATATTTTACAAGTTGGTGTTAATTTTGATAGAATCCATACATTTTGCAAAAAGATTTGAAGCACAAGGGGTTAAACGTACATTATAACTATAGGGGTGAAATGCATATTCGAGACACCACAAGGGTTTTTTTTTTGATTTTTGCATTTTACCTTAAATATTTTTGCTAAATTGTAGTTACATAAAAGTAACGGGGAATAGAATAGCTAACAATCTCTAATGATTGGGGTCTAATCCAAGTTGGTCCTTCATTTATCTCCACTATACAATCTAATTACTAATCTAGAGCTTAAAGTAAGTAGACAATCTAAAATAATTTACAAAAAACTTAGAAAACAAAGGATAAATTACTCTAATAGTCCTTGAATTTTTCCTAATGATTCTATTTGGTCCCTTAACTTTTAAAAGTGTCTATCAAATCCCTAGAAGTTTAAATTTAGTTCTAAATAGTTCCTTTATGTCAAATCCAAGTATCGTAATTTTTACTTTTCGATTCGAAAGTTTAGGTTAATCTTTATTTCCCCTCTCTAAGTCTATGAAATAAGGCATTTAGCCATATTTAATAGTTTTGGTTAAACATTAAATAATTGACCGACTAATTTGACCAAGAAAAATGACAACGATGCCCTTCTAATAGTTTTGTATAAGATAAAAATTATGAGAAAAAATATTTTTTCCTTTATTAGTCTAATATTTTTGTAAAGTCAAGATTATATATATTGTGATAACTTTTGATAATAAAAATGGCAATAAGATAACTATAAATTATTCCCATTTTAATTTTTAATTTTTTTATTTGTTTTCTTATTTTACTAATTGTATAAGTTTTATATAGTTATTATTTTTTTTTTGACTAAATTTTCCATTGAAATTAAAAAAAAAAATTCTTAACCCGTAATAAAAGAATAATATTCTTAATAATATATTAGAACACAAAATATGATTGAATAAAATGTGTAAAATATTAGTTTTATCAGTTTTTTATCAGTTAACTAATCAATAGTTAAGTATTTACCTAAAACTATTAAAATATATTAATTTTGCATAGTTTTTAAACTTGGGAGGGTCAAACTGATGATAAACCAAACCTTTGGAGGGCAAAGTAAACATTACCATACTTGAATTTAATATTAAGGGACTATTTATAATCAAATCTAAAATTGTAGGGATTTAATAGACACTTTTAAAAGTTGAGAGACATTTAAGAATCAATGATAAAAGTTTAAGGACTATTGGAGTCATTTACCCAAAAAAGAAAGTGATGGAAAAGGTCACATGACTCGCATGTGATAGTTAAACTAAAACACGAAAATTACCATTGTTATCTCTTATTTTTAGAATTTTGTCTAATTTAGTCTACCTAGTAAAATTTGTATTAATTTAATTCGAATGTAAAGAAAGGTAAAAACACTCAAGATTTTTTTAAAAAAATAAAAAATATTCCTGAAAATTCCATTATCACATATTAATAACTTACAAAAAATTTCATTAAAAAAGATACATCTAGGATACCAATTTTGGAAAGTCTACTACTCTTGCAAAAAATATTGAAATTTGAAATAATACTAAATGAACTTCAAAAATCATCAAAATTTTCACAAATTTTTAAAATTATAAAAATTTAATTATTGAAACAAAAATTTTTATGGAATGTATATTGAAAATTTTGTCACAATTGTGAAAAGAATAAAAACTTAAACATCAGAAAATCACTAGACTTTCACGAACAATTACAGAAAAAAACCCATTTGAAAAAATACCCAATTTTCTCAATTGTAATCCATGCATCAAAGATTCCTGTGTGTATAGCCGGTTTGTGTTTGTGTGTCGCGATTGGAAAAATGAACAAAATAGTAAATTAAAGGGGATTAGGGTAATGTTTTATAGAATCGGGATCCTATACAGGATTGATTTGTTGTATAATCGGATAGTAAGATCCTACCAAAAGTGTCTAAAGTGATGAAATTAATAATTTGTAAGTTAATAAAACATAAAAATTATGATAAAAGTACTAACACATGTGAATTAAATATGAAAAGTATAATAATTTGATATATTTCGTAAAATGCAAGTATATTAGTCAGGATATAAAAGAAGCATTTCCATTAATAATATTCCAATTTATGAGTGTACATAGGTTTTGTACTAAAAAAACTTTAGCACACACATAGATATTTATATAGTTTTGGTAGATTTATACCATTGTGATAAAGTTCACATTTAAGACATTACCATTGGAACTGATTTAGAAACACTTTATCAATTTGATTTAATATGTTATTACATATTCTTTGCAAGATTGAATCTCTGCATCCGGAAAGTGCTCAGCATGCTTCAGGATTTCAACTAGATGTTCTGTATCTTATACATGAAATAAACTCTGTTGCGAACTTGTTAGCTAACTTACGTAGTTCAAATCAATATTTCAATCTCTTATACACATCTAGATGTGTATAAGAGACATATAAATACAGAAAAATTTTTAGTCCTGTATTTATTCTTAACAAAAGTACTCGATTTTAATATATACTTTAATACTTTTAAATTTAAATTACTAAATATAAGAATTCAAAAGTTTAAAAACTAAACATGCATAAAAAAGTTCAAGGATCCAATATAATCAATCAAATTAGAGTATTAATTACCAACGAATTAATTAATCAAATTTGATTCATTAATTATTACCAACTTTAACAAGCCTGCCTCAACCCACAAAATATTGTAGCAGGCTTGAACCTAGCCCGTAACAGGCTATAACACTGGCCCGAGCCTAGGTTTTCCAACCAATGGTTCGGTCATTGACCATGACTTGACTCGCCAATCAACTATTCAAACTAATGAACTGGATTGTGAATCAGCTCACGGGACCCTGACCATGGGTCAGCCCGTGGATCCGACCTAGCAGCCAACTATTAGGGCCCATGAGTCACCGTTGAGTATCTTTTTTCAGTTTTTAAGCACTTTAATTGATCAACTTAAAAACTCCCTCGATAAAATATCAAAATCGAGATTGGTTTTTAGGATAATATAGAACAAATTTTCTATACCAACATCACACAATTTATAAGAACAATTCACACTCTTCTTTCTCTACTTTATCTTATTCATAGCTTCCTACTATCCAATCTCCGTGTGCTATTAAAATTTCTTTTATACTACATAATCTAATATCTATATACTATTTAGAAATTTATATTTATTATAAATATTAAGTGGAGATTTGGAGGCTTATCCAAAATTTAAGTGGTGAAGATCTCAAGTCAGAGTTCAAGTATTCAACTCAAGTGTATAAATTAAAATTCAACATTTCAATTTCCAAGTTTGGATTTTTTCATACTTTTGTAATTTATCTATTGACTTTATCAACCCTCTTAGATTTTCTTTATTATTGTGTCTAGATGTTCTATTATTTACAAATTTAAAGCTGGTATCTTTAAAACTAAAGATACCAGCTACTAAATTGTGTCGGATAATTACCAAAATTTTTTCATTAAAAGAAAATGGAAGGATCACAAGTACCCCACATCCTTGTACTAGATGGTCCTTAATTAAGTATTGATTTAGATGATATAAATAAGCAAAATGATATACCTAATGTATATCCTAGTAAACAACCACTACAACTAAAATGAAAAGTGTAGTTTGGGAATTTTTTGAAAAAGATGAAGCAAATGAGATAGCTACTTGTAAATTATGTGTTCTGCTTATGCCATTTAAGCACAAAAAAGGGGAGGGATGGGCGGAACACTTAATGAGCACATTACTAAGAAACATAGTGAAGTTCATGAAAAATAAAAAATGGTTCAAACAAAAATTCGCACTACACAAATTATGGTAATGGGTAATTTTAAATATTCACATGAAAAAATAGAGAGGAAATGTTAAATAAATAATTAGAAATCTATTACCTGTATTATGACAGGTAAAATTCTTATACAGTTAAAGTTCTAATTTAGAGACAATATATTTGTTTTGAATAATGGCCCTTTTCAGTGACAGCCGTTATTTGTGTATAAGAGACAGATAATATTGCTGTCTCTTATACACATCTAGATGTGTATAAGAGACAGGTACAAATTGATAGCTATTATTGTATTGACTAATTGTAACATTGCTTTTAGTTTCGATTCTTGAAAGCAATCACAAATAAAAATTATTTTTATATTACTGCATAACGGATAGATGTAGATTGGCATTTATAAAAATTAATTATTAGTTTTAAAAATTTTGAACACTCTCAAAATTTATGCCAAAATTTTAAGGTTGATTATTAATTATGCCCGTAAATATGGCTTGTATAGCAAAATTATATCCATTTCTTTTGATAATACTTCAAATAATACCGCAAGTGTGCATATATTAAAGATGCTTTAAGCCTATTTTAGGTGGTGAATTATTTCATAATAGATGTGTATGTCATATACTTAATATTTGTGTTTAAAATAGTTTTAAAATAGTTGATGATATTATTACTCCAATTAAAATTGTTATTTGCTTTATACAGTCATCTATTTCACGTCAACAAAATTTCAAAAACTGTCTTTATACAAATTGCATGAATAATAAACAACATCTAAATAGATGTATTTAAACATAGATAAATTTATACACATCATAGATGTGTATAAGACTTTTGGTTATAAAAATTACTTGAGGTATTTTATAATGAGTGTATTGGTTCAAATACTGAAGGCGAGAAGGATTTCAATCGATTTAAAAGAATGGTAGAAATTTTAAATTCATTTGAGTATGCTACAAACATTTTCGCCGCAACTTACCGACCTTCCTCTCATGTTGTTGTACCTCAACTAAGTGTTATTAGAGTTTTTTTTTTTTTTTTTTTTTCAATCATAAAAATGGTACTCCCTTCGTCCCAATATTGAAATTGTTATTGTTTGATTTTTTTGGTCAATGCATCAAATTTTGTTAGCTAAATTATAAATAGATTACTTTAACTTTTTAAAATTTTGAATTTTTATGTGTAAATATTTGATACAAATTTCACTTTTCTTGAAGAAATTTTATTAAATTCAAATAAATATGCATGAAACTTTCATTACAAATTTGCTCTATTTGACAATAAAAGTCAAAGTATGACAAACAAATATTTCAATGGAGGTAGCATGCTTTTTGATGATATGGTTGCCACAGTAGAAAATCAACTAATATTTTGAAATATTCCATTGTTGTATTGTTTTGTTTGTATTGTTGATTCACGTAATAAATGTGTTGAAGTTTAATGCTTTCATTGATTTTTTTTTTAAAATAATCATGGTATCAAATGTTTTATAAACAAAGAAACACTCGTTAAATCAACCGAAAAGACTTTTCATGAATTATATTCAATTTATAAAGATAACTCCACCCCACAACAATATGCATCTTTGTCTAGTTCATCTACATCAGAATCACAATCTAATTTTCCTAACATAAATGTTAAAATACATTTTAATTCTCATCAACTACTCTTTACTTCAAAAAAATGAGAGTTGAAAATAGTAATGAAACTACTCTTTTTAAATGATGTGTACTAACGAGAATTTAGAAACCAATCTCGATTTAGATATTTTTTCTTGGTGATGAAATTATCAATGTGATATCTTATTATATCTCAAATTGGTCGTGATTTGCTAACCATTCTGATATCTACGATTGCATCGGAAAATGCTTTTAGTGCAAGTTGAAAAGTTTTAGACGAAAGAAGGGTTCGAATGGTACCTGCAATTGTGAAAATGTTGGTGTGCTTAAAGGATTGGTAAGACGCCGATGAAAGAAAACAAGGATTGATGACACAAGACTTTGAGGACGATAAAGGTAGTAGTTCAGCAAATTGTTATATAGTATACATAGAATTTTAATGTTTAATAATTATTTTTTTGGAGGTAATATTCTATAGTTCCCCTCCATATATATGTAGTACTAGGGATGGCAATTTATTCAAGTTCTTAAATTAGTTTTATAAGTTGTAATTGTTTGGAGGTAAGGTAATTTAATGTCTCTTCCTTTGTACTTTTTTGACAATATATATATATATATATATATATATATATATGTTGGACCCCGATTATGATAATCATGTTTTGATTATAATCATGTTTTGATGATGATCAAATAATACTAACGGCTTGCAAACAAGTGTGCAGAAGAACAAGGAGATTCGGACGATGAAGACTGTCCGATAGAAAGGAGCTAGGACACAAATGACTGTCCGAAATATAGAGTTTCGGTCGATGGTAATTATCCGACACAAAGAAGCTAAAGCAGTTTCGGACGAAGAATAGCGTCCAATCATATTTTCAGAAGATATTGCATCGACCGGGCCCAGGTTTGGACGCATCCTCGGACGTCCGAACATATACCCTTAGAGAACGGACGCAGTGTCGGACGCAGAGTTTAGCACTTTGCGGCCGTCCGAAAGATCCAACGGCTAGTTCGTTCAGATGCACACCCATTGTATTGATCGTCCGAAAGATCTAACGGCTAGTTTTCCAATAAACAGAAAATAGCCGTTAGAGAATTGTTCAAAGCAGTTTTCGGGCATCTATAAATATCCCCAAGCCTACTAAATACAAAATACACATCTAGTATGTATAAGAGACATTCAATACAAACACTTGTAAGAGTTATTTGGGAAGAAATAGGCTTAAATATTGTGGGTTGTATTGGTTTGAGTAGTGTAGTTCTCTTGGCTCAACTAGAGGGAATTAGTGTGACCAAGAGTAGACTAGTGAGTGATCTTCAAGTTTAAGAGTGGAGGGATAACAAGTGTACAAAAGTAAGATTGTATTGTAAAACCCTTTGGCTCAACTAGAGGGATTTAGTTGGTGCAAGGGTGAGCTTACTTTGTGTACAAAAAGGTTATTGCCTCACCTTCTTTGAAGAGGCACTACTAGTGGTTATACTCCAAGCTATGAGAAACTTGGGAGTTTGGTTTGATACTTTCTATCTCAATCATCTTTATATTTGTTTTTTGAATTTCAATTATTGAATATCTTTTGTATTCATTTGTGCTTAAGTGTTTATTTGTTGCATAAAGTTTACATTTCTCATTAAGCACATTAAAAGGATTGTTTTTTAAAATAACCTAATTCACCCTCCCTCTTAGGTTGCTTTTTGGGCCAACCATTGGTATCAGAGCTTGGTCTCTTATATTGAGCTTAACTAACTTTTGAGAAAAGATCATGGCAACCAATAATGCATTATTTTTAGAGAGACATTTTATTACTAGACCTCCTATGTTTAATAGCATTAATTTTGTTTGTTGGAGGGAAAGAATGAATTTTTTTTTTTGAATTTATTGATATTGATTTGTGGTATATTATTTGTGAAGGTCCTTTAGAAGCTAATATTCTTGATGTAAATATTCATAGATTAAGGCCTAAGACTATATATGAATTAAATGCAAAAGATAAAGTAAAGACATTATCTTTAAATGCTAAAGTCATGAATATTTTGTATAATGCCTTGAGATGCAGATGATTGGTCCAAATACATTCAAATATAAAATTAGGAGATATGGGACAAATTAAAAGAATTCCATTTATAGGAAATGAAGATATTAGAGAGCAAAAGAAGTCATTTCTTGTGGCTAAATATGAATCCTTCAAAATGGAACCTCATGAGAACATTGACAAGATGTATTATAGGTTCAATGATATTGTAAAGGATTTGGAAGGTTTAAGTAAAGAATATTCCTTGGGTGAAAAGAATAGAAAGATTTTAAATGCTTTACCTAAGGAATGGGAACCTAAATCTATTGTCATAGAAGAGTCTAAAAATTTAAAATTTATGCCTATTGATTCATTGATCAATTCTCTAACCTCATTTGAATTGAATTTGAAATACAAAGTACAATATGAGTTGGAAGCAAGGGCCAATAGAAGCATAGCATTAAAAGTTTTTCAAAATAATAGATGCTTCAGGATGTGTGGCCAAGAGAGACATTTTGCAAATGAAAGTCCATCCAAGAAGAAGAAAGGGTCAAGGAAGTCTCACTTCAATAACTTCCAAATTATATGGGATGATTGCAATTCGGATAGAGAAGTTGAAGAAGAATATGAGGAGGGTCAAATGGCTTTTATGGCTCTTGGCAATAATGAGGTATCCTCTAGTTATGATTCTTGTGATGATTCTTGTATATGATGATAATGATGATGTTGAATCATTTATTTTTAAAATGCATAAATGTTTGAAAGAATCATATGGTAGGAACAAAGAATTAAAAATTAAAATTAATGCTTTATTGAGTGCCAACTCAAAGCTTGTGCATGAAAATAATTTTTTGACAAAAGAAAATGATGTTTTGAAGAAAAAATTTGATGGAAAAACCAAGATCAAGGAAGAACAAGTTTCATTGAAGAAGAGAGCAGATGATCTTGATGTTCTTTTGAAAAAGAAAAAGGAAAATATTTTTGAAAAGAAACAACTAGATGAATTTTGCATATCAACAAAAATTTTGTCACCTATAGAAAGAATGATTTGTACTTTATTAAGTCTAAATTTTCTTTTATGGCAACAAAAATATTGTATGCAATTATTGTTGTCAACATGGACATATAAAAGGGATTGTTATGTTGAAAGAAATGAAAAGTTGGGAATAAATTCTATTTGGGTGCTTAAGCATGTTACTAACCCAATTGGATCCAAGAAAGTTTGTGTACCACAAGTTGTTTCTTAACTTTGTGTGTAGGTATGCTTGGAGAGCACCAAGGGATTCAAGATGGATTATCAATAGAGGGTGATCAAAGAATATGGGTAAAGATGACATGGAAACAAAATCATTTGATTTGGGTAGCAATTTTTTAATTAAGTCTCTACATGCAAAAGAAAGGGGGAGCATTTTTTGTGTTCTATGGTTGTTCTATTTCAGGGAGACGTTAAACTTAGAGGGAGCCTAAAGTGTTTTTATGTTTGTTTTGATGATATCAAAAGGGGAGAAAATAATGGATAAAATTCTCTTGTCATGTACTTCATATTTTATGGTTATTTTTAGAATTGTCCAACTGATTTGTCATCATCAAAAGGGGGAGATTGTTGGACCCCGATTATGATAATCATGTTTTGATGATAACCAAATTATACTAACGACTTGTAAACAAGTGTTCAGCAGAACAAGGAGATTCGGACGATGAAAACCGTCCGAGAGAAAGGAGTTAGGACACAAACGACTATCCGAAAGACAAGAGATAGGACACAAATGACTGTTCGAAAGATAGAGTTTCAGACGATGGTAATCATCCAACACAAAATATTTGAAGCAGTTTCGGACGAAAAATAGCATCTGAATATTTCCAGAAGACATTGCATCGATCGGACGCAAGTTCGGATGCATGCTCGGACATCCGAATGTATACCCTCAGAGAACAGACGCAGTGTCGAACGCAGAGTTTAGCAACGGCCGTCCGAAAAGTCCAACAGCTAGTTCATTAGGACGCACACACCCATTGCATTGGCCGTCCGAAAGATCTAATGGTTAGTTTTCCAGTAAATAGAAAATATCCATTAGAGAATTATTGAAGGCAGTTTTTGGGCATCTGTAAATACCCACAAATCTGTAAATGCAAAATAATAGAGAGTAGAACTACTGCATTCAATACAAACACTTGTAAGAGTTATTTGGGAAGAAATAGGCCAAAATATTGTGGGTTGTATTGGTTTGAGTAGTGTAGTTCTCTTGGCTCAACTAGAGGGAATTAATGTGACCAAGAGTAGACTAGTGAGTGATCTTCAAGTTTAAGAGTGGAGGGATAACAAGTGTACAAAAGTGAGATTGTATTGTAAAATCCTTTGGCTCAACTAGAGGGATTTAGTTGGTGCAAGGGTGAGCCTACTTTGTGTACAAGAAGGTTATTGCAAAGCACCTTCTTTGTATGCACTAAGTAGTTAGTTAAGCTCAATATAAGAGACCAAGCTCTGATACCTATCTCAATCATCTTTATATTTGTTTTTTGAGCTTCAATTATTGAATATCTTTTATGCTTAAGTGTTTATTTGTTGCATAAAGTTTGTATTTCGCATTAAGCACATTAAAAGGATTGTTTTTTAAAACAACCTAATTCACCCCTCTTAGGTTGCTTTTTTGGGCCAACAATATATATATATATATATATATATATATATATAATAGAGGTCTATGCCAATTCTCCACCATTTCAACGTGATTTTTTTTCTTCTAATTGTATACTTTTACTTTATGATTGATAAATAATAAGTTATAATAATAAGTAGTGACTTATACTAATTTTAAAGTTTATAAGTAATAACTTTGAATATTAAGTAAGAACTTAAATTTCGAATAATAAGTAATAGTTTGGACATTTACTAGTAACTAAGTTATAATTTAATGAATTATTAATGAATAATAAGTTAACAATTTTAAATAAATAATACTTTTAAGTTATTAGTTTTTAAGTAATAAATGCTAAGTCGCTATTTTAAGCTTTTAGTTTTCAAATAATAATAAGAACTTCAATTTCGAATAATAAGTATTAGTTTGGATTTTGGGTTTCAGTTATTAACTACTTATTTTTATATAAAATATGATTTAGTTTTGAAATAAAATAGACTTTCATTGTAATGTAGTGTAGGTTAGACCGTGTGGGCCAGGCCATGGGCCAGCCCAGACCCAACATGCCCTGTCAGTCAGTGGAGCTAAAGCTGTGGGTCAGGTCCAGGTTAGGCATTTCGCATTTCGGCTCAGCCTATCCGCTACCTATAGTCCGCCTCTAAGCTTAGACGCCATTTATGGGCCCAACCCTACGGGTTTTGGGCTTGACCAATGCACTTCCATCTCTAACTCCTATTCTCAATATCTTTCGCATTCGTATAATGAATTCAATCTATAGCGGAAGTTCTCAATTGGTGATGTTCAATTTCATATATTTTATTAGTGCATTTATACAAGAAAAACAACCTAACATCATTGGTCTATTAAACTTACCTAAACTCGGGTAATTAAAATAATAACCTAACATCATTAGTCAATTTAGTTGAAATATTGTGGTTCTATGATGTAGTTAATAGTTGTTTATTGACATAAGTAGTACATATTATTCTATATTGTATTGACTGGGTGCAAAAAACAAAATTTTAACAGAAAAAGTATAAAAAATTTTATTGGATAATGTGAGTTGGGCTAACCCGATTAAAAGCCAAAACCCGAATAATTTTGTGAGTTGAGTATGAGTTTCACCTTTGTAAGCTTGGTCTGGCCCGATTAATGCCCGAAACCCAAATAAATTTGTGAGCCGAGCTTGGGCTTTGCAAAACCCGACTCACAAGGCCCAATTGACAGTCTTATGCGTATCAAATGTTATATTTTTCATGGGCAAAATTAGTAACATACAAATTTTAAATGTTAAACAATACTATTTAAAACCTCTTATACCACCACTCTAAAATAATCACCTGTATGGATACCACCTTTATTTTTTATACTTTTTCTTTTCCTCTGCCATTCCTATTCCAACAGCCCAAATCCTCTTCTTTTTTGGGACAATTTAGCATTCAAAATTATGTATTGTCAATTTTGTACTTAAATATTTTACATTTGATACCATGTGAGTATTTCTGATCAAAATATGCCTGTATTTATATCGAGGGACCAAAATGGTGCATCTTGAATTTGTGAGGGACTAACTGTATTATTTTAAATGTGAGGGACTAAAAAAGTATAAATGTGAAATGTGAGGGACTATTAAGGTCATTTTTCCGTTATACAAAGTAACAAAGTGAAAAAATCATTGATGTGTCATCAGATGCGAAAAAAAGGAACAAAAAATCTGGCTGAATATGTAAAATCAGGTGTTAGTGATTCAATATAATCTTACCACGCGGAGCGGTTTTGGCAAGTGGTCCTAAATTTGTGACTTTATAATCATTTTCTATATTTTCTTGAAAAACCAGGGGTTGGTGATTAAATACTCATCTTTTCTTCAAAAACCACTACAATTTTTTATCTAGAATTTTTTTAAAAAAAAAATCAGAATTAATTTTTAAATAAATGGATATATTTTCTTGAAAAACCATGGGTTGGTGATTAAGTACTCATATTTTCTTGAAAAATCACTACAATTGTTTTATCTGGAAATTTTTTTAAAAAATCAGAATTAATTATTAAATAAATGGATAAATAAATAGGAAAAATAAATTGATAAAGTTTTCTGGGTTAATACCTCAAGTGGGATTTTTGGCAATGGAGGAGATGCAGTGGCGAAGAGAAGGAAATGGGTCCGGGTTTTAGATGGAGGATTTATATGTGGCCGTCTAAATATATTGGGCGAGGAAATTGTAGAATATATTTGGTATTTATGATGGGAAAACAGATTCAAATTCGTTTCCAATTGAATCCAAATAAATGTATAAATTTCCCGATAAATGTTTTCCTATCTAATAAACTGAAAGGAAAAAGAATAGATTTTTCATTTTTATTATTTTTTTCAACTTTTGTACTACTGTCAATACAACCCACAATATTTTGGCCACATTTGATTTGAAAATAATATAATTTTAATAATTTGTTGAATGCTGTCTCTTATACACATCTAGATGTGTAGAGAAGACAAGAAATTATTTTAAAAAACAACTTTTTCTAATTTCAACATTTTTCAGTTATAAAAAACTACTTTTAACTTATCTTCCATCAAGAAGTCCTTGTTGGTCTGCATAATTGTTTACGGTTATCAAATCCAACATGACATGACATGAATACAATATGAAATTAATGGTTTAAATTTGAATTTTATTTGGATTCAATTGGAAACGAATCGACCTGTTTGTGGCACACAAATAAATAAAATAGTTAAATAGCGAAGCAAGTAGGGCAGAAGGATTGAGGATGGACACAGAGGACGCAACTAATGCAGAGACAGAAGAAGATGCCGCGGTGGTGGACATTATGGAGGAGACGGTGATTCTCCACGCTGCAATTCTCCATAGGTGGTTACAAAGGTAGAGGAGGAGAAGAAAGACGGTTGGGCTTTGTTAACATGATTGTTTTTGGGTTTATTAAAATCAATTTGGCATTTGAAGAACATTAGAGTGGGGGAATAAGGGTGATTTTCCCAATTCCCCTAGATGTGTTAGTGTGTGAAAGGTTGGATGTTTTAGAATGTGAGAAAGGTACTCTATAGTAGGGGTGTTCATGGATCGGGTACCCGGTCTAAGAGGTAAAAAAAGTATTCGATCCTCACTGATCGGGTCAAGAAAATTTTGACCCTCTACTCGATCCATACAAAGCGGGTACCTAGCCTACCGGATACCCTCAAAAGAGGGTCGGGTCGATCGGGTACCCAACCCTCACTAGTAACAAAACATAAAAATTTAAATAATAATAGTTAGGCAAGTTAATTTCACAATTAAGTCAGCAACAATTAAATCTAAGTTACAAAATACATTCCAATATTACATCCCTATAACAACAAATTAACAAGTGAAACAACAAGCCAATAGCAACAACAACTAAATCACAAAATACATTTCAACAAACGAGAGTGTAAGGAACTCTTATACACATCTAGATGAGGAAGGAAAGGGATGATTGAGGAGGAAGGGAAAGGGAAGACAAGGAACTGAAAAATAAGAGGTGAGAGATTGCTAATAACCCTAGTAAGTATTAACTTTTGATGAAAACTCTATTAATCAAATTTATAAAATTACCCCTGAAATGGACCGGGTGGGTACTCTATGGGTCACAAAAATGTGATCCGCTACCCGACCCTCACTTGAGTGACCCGACCCTCTACCTGACCCGCTTTCAGAATGCGGTTCGGGTACCCTTTTTTCGGTTCGGATCGGATCGGATCAGCGGGTCAGGATGAACAACCCTACTCTATAGCTAACAAAAAAGATTATTTTGGTTTTTTTATATTTAGGGTGTAGATTAATTTAGTCTCTTATAAATCACAACACGCTAATTGAATCCATCATCTTTCGACGGAAAAATTGTCCATCAAATTAAAGGTAAGGTTAGTGATAATAATGTGGCCTTTAAACACAAATTATTAGAGTTTATAAGTTTGAAAATGATAAAATTTGTTTCATTAATTTATGTCATTGAAGATTGCTTGAAGAAGATGTAACAAAATTAATGTTAAGGAAATGAGAGAGAATGAAAAAAAAAATGTTGTGGGCAATGGGGATTTGGATTTTTTGATCTCAACTTGTTTGTGTTTTAACGGTCATGTGAACATCGTGTGCCATCCACTGTTAATTTGTTTAACTTTTTCGTCTAAAACCCTACACTGGTCAATATTTTAAAAAATTAGAGACTAAAGTGACTTGTTGTAATACACAAAGGACCAAATTGAGCCACACGTGAAAGATAAGGGACAAAAATGATATTTTTCCCTATAGCTAAATGGTACTTCTATCCCAATTATTTTGCTACTGCTGAGTTTTTATAATGATGTTGAGTTCTTCGTTTTTTTTTTTTTTTTTTTCCAGTGTGAATTGACCCTATTATTCCTTTACATTATGTATTTGTATTTAAGAGTCAGACACTTCTACAATCATAAACCCATTCCCAGAACTATAAAAGGTTGTATTTTGGTTCTTAGACCAAATATCATGCACTTTTTTTTGTGTAAAATTTCATGGTAAGTTCTGTATTGATTTCTTATTCACATCTAGAAACTCACCTTTAAAAGAAAATATCACGTGAACAACACGTAACTAATTCAAGCCAAAAAGTATTCAAGATTTGGTCTAGAAATCAAAATGCAACGTTTTAAATTTGTGAAGGATCAAAATCATAATTTAAAAAGTGAGAGACTAAATAAATACAAATGCATAATGTAAGAGACTAATAGAATTTGTGATATGAATAAACATGGCTAATTCAAGTGAAAAAATGCTCATGGTTTGGTCTAGGATCAAAATGCAACGTTTTATATTGGTGACAGACTAAATCATCATTTAAAAAATGAGGGACTCAATAAATACAAATTTACAATGTAATAAGAGACAGAATAATTATTAGAGTTTTTTAACAACATTTTTGTTTTGATCTCCAAACTAATTTTTAATTCTCATGCTGAAATAATGGATATAAACTACACATTTACTCAAAAAAAAAAAATGTCAAAAATCAAATAATTATGTATGAAATATTCATTGCAAAATAAATAGTTCGAGAAAGAAAGGTCCACCAAATAAAATGGCATAGAAGAGAGAATGTTTTTAAACTCCATTCTTTAACTGAACAAATTGAGCTCCCAATTGTAGGGATGTTTAAAAAGATCTGATGAACCAAAAAGTCAGTGAACGATCTATTTCAAACCGTAAATGAAAGGTACCCTAATCGGTTATTTATGTTGGTTCAGATATTTAAGGAATCGATTTGGATAGCGGTTCATATTTTCTGAACCGGCGAGTATCTGAATCGGTGTATATGTAGGGGTATCTTTGTAATTTTACAAATTAAGACTAATGTCAAGGGACTTTTGTGTAATTTTTTATTAATTTTAACTTCATCACTCTATTTCTATCTACAAGGACATTTATGCAATTAGTAGTTGAAAAATTTTCTTTTATTGAAAAATTAATGAAGAAAATAAGTACAAAACTACCAATTCAGGTACTCGCCTGAATCAGTTCTAGCGGGTAACTAATGGACCGAATACTTTCTTGAACCGATTTAACCTAGTTCAGTATTTCCATGAACCCAGTCTATAAACAGCCTTACCCAGTTCAATCAGTTTAACAAATCAAATTAAGTGGATTTTTATTTGAGTGATGATATTTACACACCCTCATTAGCTTCTTGCACACTCCTATCACAATTCATTAGTATAAAATGTTTAATTTAAGGATGTGATGAAGGTAAAAAGAGTGTGTAAGAAACTAATTATATTGATGACTAGCGTGAAGGGTGTGTAAATATTATCACCCTTTATTTTTATATATTTTTCATTCATAATATTAATGATAAAAATTAAGTATGTATTAAAATCCGAACAGTTTTTCGAATTAATACAACTTCGCAAAAGTCCATCACAAACTAGCATGAATAAAAGGCCCAAAATATCAAATTGTAAACAGTATGAACAAAAAGGCAAAGAAGCCCAATCATAAACAAGTACCAGTAAAATGCTGGCTAAAGCAGAGACAACTTTCTTGAAACTCTCCTCCAGTCCGCTACAACAAAAAAAGCTATCATCGGTTCCAATACATTTTCCAACATGGTAATTCAGCACAAGTCTCCGTTTCATCTCAATCACTAAGTTTATATTAAATTATGGTTTTTTTTTTTATTTATTTTCGTGACATCTAAGAGATGTTTGACATAAAAATAAATTTATATTAGGGCGATATTTTTGCATATAAAATGTTATGGGTTCTATAACAGTTTGTTCTTAAAATCTAATTGTGTATAAGAACATATAATATACACATCTAAAAGATTAAGTATTTGTTATAAGGCATTATAAAAAGAAAGACAAAATAGGGGGTAAGGGGTGTTTTTCTCTAATGACACATTTACCAACATAAAAGATTCAAGGGCATTATCAGTTATAAAAGATTTAGTTCATTGGTGTTTTTGCCAAATCAATTAAAAAGAATTATTGTGAAGTGTCTAAAGCTTAAAGGACATATCAGCATCATTGGCCTTTACATATTGATAAGGGTATATATATATATATATATATTTAACTTCTTGCACACTCATATTAATATTTATTACTATAAATATTCACTTAAAGGGGGTGTGAAGAGGTATAAAAGGTGTATTAGAAGTTAATTATAATACTAAGGAAAATTATTTACAAAGTCCAAATTCAAAAAACGAAGTTCAATTTAAGTGATAAGATACTTTCCTTATGAGTTATTGGTTATGGGTTTAAGTCACTAGACGGTAGACGGAGATGTGTGTTTAAAAAAAAATACAAATTCAAGAACACTTTCTAAAACCACTATATGTGACAAAATTATAATAAATCACTAACTCAATGATTTTAGATAGTAAGAAATCAATAGTTTTGTCACGTTATGACAGATACACTGGTACTATTAAATGGTGAAAAGAGGGTGCAAGAAGATGAAAAGAGTGTGTTATGTCATCAATTACTGATTTATAATAAACACACTCTTACACTCAAGTTGAAACATAACTGTCTATTATACACATCTATTTGTGTATAAGTAACAATTACTCTAATTGAATATAATATAAATTAAAAATGATAATAGACAAAAATCATTAAAATTTTAACAAAGTAATTTGAAATTTTAAACTAATTAACTTGTTTGAAGGACGTAAATAAAACTATGAAAATACTATTACTACCATATATTAAATAAAAACACTATCCCGTACATTACACGAGTATAAGATGTAATGGTATGTTAAGTGGAAACTAAATCAATTCAGTCCTACTTAACATGGATTCGATGGGGAAAAAAAGGAATTAATTATGCTAAGGTGGAAAAACTGTTGCAGCGCCTGGAGAGAGCTGGATCATGATGTCGACGATCGAGTTTCACGGCAACCCAGGCTTCAATAACCCGTCCAGTAATAGTAAACGACGTTTTTTATTGGATGGTTGGATGTCGCTTTGCAATATCAAGACAGGATGAATTACCTTCGGGTTCTGAATTGGTTCAATATTGTGGACAGTCCATCACAAAGACAGAAAAATTCAGCGCCATGTACCATGTATTGGATAGAAGATGAAACTAGTGTGCTCTAGCCTCATCCCTATAAAGAATTGTGAAACTGAAATAGGATGTAAAATACTCCAATTAAATTGGCCATCAGCAGTAGATACAACCTTTTTTTTTTTTTTTTTTTTTTTTCATGGCATTTCGTTTAGGGATATTCTGCCTGTGACTCCTGTCCTTGTAATTAGGTCTTTATAGGTTAACTATACAGAACTTACCATGCATTTTATTTACTAAATTCATTTAATCTGATTATGTTTTTGAAACAGTAGATTTATTTACTCTATTATGTTTTTTCCTACTCTTTTTTTTTTTTTTTATAATTTTTTAAAATGATAACATAATGTTTTATCCTACTTACTTAATTAAGATTAGGGTTTAAGATTAGGTAAATGACACTAATTATCCTTCAACTTTTGACCATGTTCCTATTTACTATTTAGTCCCTCAACGTCTAAAAGTATCTATCAAGCCCCTATACTTTTAAATTTGGTATTAAATGATCTCTCCATATCAATTCAAGTATGATAATTTTTAATTAGGTAAAGACCCTAGTCGTCCCTCAATTTTGAGTAAAGGTCCCATTTCACCCCTCAAGTTAAAAATATCCTATTTAGTCTCAAAAATTACAAATTAGATCCTATTACAACCCTAAACCAGATTCCGTCCAAATTACCACTAACAGACGTTAGTATGTGCGGCTCACATGCTAATGGCAAGGACATTTTGGGAAACACAGCAATTAAACCTACTTGGTCACCCACATGACATCACAAAGGGTTGTAGGTATTTGGGGTAAAAAAAAATAGGATCTAATTAGATGTGTATAAGAGACAGAAGCTGTGGATTATCTTCTCTTAGATGGTGAGGTTGAAGAGAGAAAATCATGAATAAAGGGTGATAATTGTTACACAGAATGTGTGGGGGTTAATCTTGATGCTGCAGATGGTTTGGAAAAAGAGCTACTCATGTATAGTTAGTCTCCACTCATATATTCTAATACCAAATTAGTTTAGGGTGGAAGAAAATTAAGGTTTAATGCAAAATTAGGCTTTTTTTTTTTAATATTTAGGGTTTGTGAAAAAAAGTAGGGTTAATGCAAAATGTGTAATTGTTGTGTGTGAACGAAATCTAGAGACTAGAAAATGTTATTATAAATTGGATTCTTTTTCATTTTCAATGTGTATGAAATACCTAATTTAAGTACACATCCTAGTTGAAAAATGTTTTTGGGTTGAATTTAAGTAGGAAAGCTGTGTTCTTTTTGTTCCTTTATATGTGCACACATATGAAAAGATCATATTATGATCCCCAATACACTATTTGTTTAATCATCTTCTGTGGTCAACCAAGCTTTTTTACACTGGTCCCCCCTATGTTTATTGACTTTTGGTTTGTTCTTGTGTGTAGGTGATGATTCAACCTTTATTTCCATCATACTGAATTATGGTGGTTGTTTTGTTAAATCATTAAAAGGTTATATATGGAGATAGAGGGGTTGACTTCTTCGATTTCATTGACCCTGGTATCTTAACAATAGATGAATTCAAGGAAGTTGTTGGGAGAATTAAGTATCTAAAGCCTATGATATGTAAGGGTGTTGAAAAGTCAGTCAAGTCAAACTATCGAGTCGAGTCATCAAAAAGTTAATTTGACTTTGATTTGTTCGACTTTTCGCTCGACTTTGACTTGTCTCAAATTAACATCTAGATGACTCATCGAAGACTTTGACTTCAACTTTCAAGTCAAATTACCGGCAGATATCGATTTATAGAGTGATTAGTTTGATTGATTTAC
Organism: Cinchona pubescens; assembly: GCA_025175665.1. Lineage (NCBI taxonomy): Eukaryota > Viridiplantae > Streptophyta > Magnoliopsida > Gentianales > Rubiaceae > Cinchona > Cinchona pubescens. Next base: position 38,613 of record JANKKI010000055.1, on the reverse strand, counting down.
TGGTTGAATAAATCGTTCGACTTTGTCGATCAAAAATCGATCAAATAAGTCAAACAATTATATTTCTTTTGACATTTTAGTATATATTATAATAATATGCTAATTTGTGACCTAAAAATATATACTAATTTGTTTACATAATATTTTAGACATAATATTTTACAAATTAATAATTAAATATGTTAATAACTGATACTATTATTTTTTCGTAATATTTAAATATCTCCAGCTCTCTCCAGGCTGTCTCTTATACACATCCTAGATGTGTATAAGAGACAGGTTATGTAGAATAATGTACTAATATTATTAATATAAGTTAACAACTTATTAGTGTAAGACTTTTATTTCAATAACTAATTAAATAGATTATTAATTTCCTTTTAATGTATCTAGATACTAGAATTAAGTAATTATATATATTTTAATATTTATTGAAATATCCATATGTAATATATCTATACATACATGTTCTGATGTTCATATGTTAAGATTTGTATAGCTTATACTTGTAATAAAATATATTTTACATAACGTCTAATTTATATACTTATTCTACATAACTTATTAATGTAACATTTTTACTATCACAATAAGTATATTAAATACATTACTAACTTACTATTAGTATAGATGAAGTTAGATAATCATATATATATATATTTATATAATTTCAACAAAAAAGAAAAAACAGGTGATAACATTCAGTTCTGATTCCAGCTCAGCTGCTAGCATCAGCACTGATGAAGATTTCGCCCAATCAAATGAGGACGATCACACGGTATCGACCTCAGCAAAATTGAAGAATCCTCAATTGTAATAGATAGGATTCTTATGTATTTACTGTTTAAAAATATATATATATATACCGTTCACTGTACACTGTAGCGGCATTTATCACGGGAAAAGTTACTGTTCACAGGTCACTATTTGACACTGTAGCAACAGTAGTTTTCTTCTATCAATAGGATGTTTTCAGTCTTGTAAAGGGACCTATAAATTTTCAAAAGAGAAAATCTTCTTCTCTCCCCTTCCTCTCCTCCCAGAGTACCACTAGAAGAGTGTAGGTTGTACCAACACTTCACCAGAGGTATTCTATTCACCAACTGTAACTATTTAAAGTTTTAATAAATTTTGTTTTATTTACTTTCTTGTTTAATGGTTGGCTGAGCCACCTAATTATTTATTTAATTACTGCTTTTGTTTTATTTACTTTCTTGTTTAATGGTTGGCTAAGTGGCAATTTCAGACTATAAATCTTGAAAACAAAATTTATTAAAACTTTAAATAGTTACAGTTGGTGAATACCTCTGGTGAAGTGTTGGTACAACCTACACTCTGCTAGTGGTACTCTGGGACTGTCTCTTATACACATCTAGATGGTATCTTTGGCTAATTGCCTCATCATCTTGTCTTGACGACAGACTTTCATGGCAACTTGTTGGATCATAGAATTGAGTTCACCATAGGTGATATTTTGGTAAGGCACAATGCCATTGTGCTGGGTCTGTGCCGGATTACCTTACAGAGAACAGATTTTTCTCAGGGCAGACCTGTCTCTTATACACAAAGAGTGATCCCTCACCACCAGTCTCCAGGCCAGATGAAACCTCTTCATCAACTCAAAACCCTACACCCCTACAGGTCAGATTGATTGAATCTTGGACATAAATAGCCGAAGATTCTCCACACTTGGAGAAGCTTTCAAACAATGGCTGCAATTTCAACAGCCCTGTCCATTCCAGACAAGCTCTGTATTGCCCTCAAACATTTTGATGAGCTCACCCTTACCATCTAAACACTTTGGGTACGTAAGGTACCGTGCTTTTTAATGCAGGTACCTTACGTACCCAAACAAACTCCAGAATCTTATCTGGAAATTTATCAGCAAATTCAATCAATCTGTTAAATAGGGATAATTTTGCCTTGACAAATATTATGGCCTAAGAATCTGATCGAAGTTTGGCATAAACTAATCTTTGAACCAGAAATGACTAAACCATTTCTCTTTGTTACATCTAAAAAGATATTGATATGTTTAAAATGTTGTTCTAGATTATCAGAATAAATAAGAACATCATCAATATAAACAATAATAAATTTGAGACAAGGATTGAAAATATCATTCATGATCTTTTGAAATTCAGAAGGTGCATTTTTTAGGCCAAAAGGCATTACATTCCATTCATATTTGACCAAAAGTCTCTTAATGCAGTTCTGTACCTGTCAGAAGGATGGATTTGGATTTGCCAAAATCCAGATTTTAAGTCAAATTTTGAAAAAATTGAAGAAGCATGCAATCTATGAAGCAAGTCTTTTTTGTTTGGAATAGGGAACCTAATCCATTGTAAAACTTTGTTTAGGGGTTTGTAATTGATGACTAAGCGAGGGACACCTCGTTCAATCTCGAAATTTTTGATATTTACGTAAAATGCAGCTCCAAGGAGACTTGGAGGGACTAATAATCTTCTTGGAAAGAAGATCAACAATTTCTTTTTTGCAGAATTCTAAAAGCTCTTGATTCATTTGAATTGCACGAGCTCCAGTTCGAATGTCTTTTTCTGAAAATTCCTTTTCATATGGTAGAGTTACCACATGTTGCTTTCTATTCCAGAAGGCAGTTGGAATATTAGCACAAACTTGAGTTTGAATTTTGTTTTACAAATCATGAATCCTAGTTTTGAAAATTGGATCATTTAATTGATTTTGAAATTGTTCAAATTTAAGATCTTTTTTCAAAAAATTGATTTGATTCATTTTCATTTGCAAAGGATTGAGAGTTTTTTCAAAAGCTGGAAATTTGAAAGGAATGAATTGATTTCTTCCTAAGGAGTTGATAATGATACCTTGAAAAGTAGTAGTATAAGGTATTAGATAAGCAATGAATGGAACACCAAGAATCACAGGAGTAGTGATATTCTTGGCACCAGTAAAAAGGTATTGTAGGGGAAGCTACAATCAGAATATCTGACTTCTATATCAGATAATTTAAATTTGACTTCCAGAGATTCACCATTAGCACTACTGATGCGTTCTTTGGTTTTTTGAAAATACTTTGCAGGAATTAATCCTTCATGAATGCAATTTAAATCTGCACCTGTATCAACTAATGCAGTAGCATCTATGAAAAGTTCATTATTAATGACCAAAGTAATTTGAATAAGAAATTTGAGAACAGTAACTCTGTTTAAAATATTTAAAAATTGTTCTTTTGATTTTTCAATAATCTGATCAGGTGGAATCACTTGTTCAGATAAAACTTGGTTAGGAGGAACTTGAGAGGTTGAAGGAGTTTCAACAAAATTTTCAAAAACTTGTTTTGAACATTGAGAAAGTTGAAGAGAATGAATGACCATTTGGTCAATCTGCTGCTGAGCTTTAATCTCTAACTTCTTGTTTTAAAATGGCAATTTCAGACTGTAAATCTTGAATTGAAACTACTTTTTAAAACTTTGATTTGGAAATCTATTTAAAATATCCGTAAGATTGTAAGTGTTTAAAACCTTCGGATGTTTTACCAAAGGATTGGAAGAAGAACACTTGATTCTGATAATCATTTGTTTAAGAGTTTGTTTGTACCTTTGTAAATAAGAATGACGTAGTTCAGAATCAGGAAATTTCTCAATCATATCAAGAATAAGATCATGTTCTCTAGTCAAAACATTGATTTGGGGAGTTTCAGAGGAAACTGAGGTTTTGCTGGAAGAAGAAGAGGAGGAACCTAAGTCATCATCTTCTAGGGCATTTATAAGATTATTTTCTTCATAATTGGAGTCAGAATCACTGACTTCTATAAGAAGATTATTTAGTTGATTGACAACTGAATCTTCTAAATCCAGTAGGTTGAGCTTTTTTACAAATTTGCAAAATCTGGCAATATGTCCAGGTTTCTTGCATTTGTAACAAACAACAGGATTAGAATTTGGAAAAGCAGGAATAAGGGTTTTGGTATAGGAAAGTTAGATTTCCTAAATTTGTGTCTGGGTTTCCTATAAGGTTTATTATAGAAAGGTTTGGGAGATTTATGCTTAGGTTTTATTCTACGTTTGACTTTGGTTTCACAAGAAGGAAGACCAAATTGTTCACAGAAAGATCCTAAGTCTTTCTTACGTTGGTTTCTATCCTTGGCTAATTGCCTCATCATCTTGTCTTGTCGACAGACTTTCATGGCAACTTGTTGGATCATAGAATTGAGTTCACCATAGGAGATATTTTGGTAAGGCACAATGTCATTGTGCTGGGTTTGAAGTTCTTCACGAACTAAGTCTCTAAGGGATTTGGGAAGACCATCAAGGAATTTTTCTTTCCAATATGGAAGATTTCCATCAGGTCTAGTGTAAATCCTAGTCAGGAAGGTATCCTTATACCACTTAAACTCAGAGAGCTTCTTGCATTTGAGGTTGTTAAGGATTTCAGTTGACTTTTCTCTGAAAATCCCTGGGTTGCCTATGAAGGTTTTTGGCTATTGTGAAGATGAGTGTAGACACAGCATCTGAAATGGTTTGGCCATAATTATCTCTAATGACATTACCCTCAGGGTCAATTCTAATGGCATCAAAGATATTGTCTCTATCACTTTGGGATAGATGCTCGTCCCACCAACCTTTAAGTTGTCCAGAAAATCCAGCAACTAAGATATGGGCTGTGAGCTGGTCAGTGCAATTGTGTGCAGTTTTGTAAGCAGTGGCCACCATGGTCATCTGCTGAAGTTTGGAGGTGATATTATACTCTGACACGCCATCTATGTTCCATTCATAGATATTGTTGGCATTGTAAGAGTTTTGAATCACATTGGGCTGTTCTTCTATCTTCTTCTCTCCCCCCAGAGTACCATTAGCAGAGTGTAGGTTGTACCAACACTTCACCAGAGGTATTCACCAACTGTAACTATTTAAAGTTTTATTCTTGGGATCAAGTATCCCTTATAAAATAAGATCGCGAGGCTTTGCCTCCAGTTCCAGCTAAAAATAGTCCCTTTATTTCAAACATTAGGCAATTTTCTACTGGATCGGTAGAAATTTCCTTCAATAGATCCAATAGTGCTAGATTTATTCCTCCCAGGAATTCCAGTGCTTCAATTAGTGATTTTCAGAACCCACTTAGTGTCTAGACACTCTGTTAAATCTGTTAATACAAATAGTTGAATACACTGAATCTAATGCCTAGGAGGCCAGTAAATCTATCACTATTGGACTGTCTCTTATACACATGGTCAATGTCTATAAGAGACAGGAGTCTTAATCCTTCTGGACTTGACGCAGAGATTAATGTTTTAACTATCGAGTCAAATTTAACTATCGAGATTCTTAGGCCATAATATTTGTCAAGGCAAAATATATATATATATATATATTCCTATATAGTTATAGGATATAATTTAACATGGGTTGGTGATTTAATAAGAATTTGCTATGTGAATTATTTTTGGTAAATGGTTATGAATTTGTAATTTGTAAATCATTTTTAATATCTATATATGATATAATATACACTAATACACATTCATATATTAAGATTTGTCGCTTACATATATACACCCACATACACACAAAGATATGTGTGTGTAAATTTGTACATATAATCTATTTTAAAATTGTACATATAATATATTGTGAATTACATTTTGGTACATACACATTTTGTTGAATGACGTGATTGTAATTTGGTTACTTAGTTTTTTATTATCTAGGAATTTGTATTATCTTGTATTTTTACTATGTGATATTTTAAATTTGTAAAATGATAAAGAATTTGTGAGATGATGTACTTAGAATTAGAATATGGAATGGAAGAGGATTTATACTCAACTTATTTGACTTACCGGTCGAATAAGTCAAATTTAAACGACTTGACTTTAAATGATTTTGGGTTTATATGATTTGACTTTAATTTTGAGATTTTCAAGTCGCAAGTCGAAAGTCAAACAAGTCGAAAATTCGAATGCCAGTCGAATGAATAGCCCTACTATTAGGTTGTACTATTTAGTTCCTAGTTCAAATCTTGAAAATGTTGTGGCATAGAAGATGAGCAAGATGTGAAAGAAATGTTGAACCACTTACATGAAAAGAGGCTGCTGGAATTATATCTTATAGCAGCAAATGATGATTCTCCAAGCGAAAGAGAATGGACATCGAGTGATGAAGAAGAGCATGTCATTGGGGTTGGAACTTCAAAAGCAATGGAAATATGCAGCTAAATGTGTTGTAAAACATGATTATGATAGCTTTGAGAAGGGATCAATATATGATTCTGATTATTCGAACATTGATGACGATGAAAGATCCTATGAACAAACTGTAAACAAGGAAGTTGAAGCTGGGATGGGTAGTGGCAAGAATGTCAAAAACCATGTTGAAGTTGAAGACAAGTGTCAAGACAAACAAGGTGTTCAAGGTATAGACAAAGGAAAAGAAAAACAAGTTCTTGAGGGTACAGGCAAAGGTAAAGGAAAGCAAGTTCTGGAGTATACTGGCAAAGGTCAAGAGATGGGCAACTTCTGGAGAGTACTAGCAAAGATAAAAGGAAGCAAGTTTTGGAGGGTACTGGTAAAGGTAAAGGGAAGCAAGTTCTGGATGCAAGTGGCAAAAGTAAAGGTTATTTTTGTAAAATGTTATTTTTGTAAGGAAAACATGTTGGTTGGATTAGGACTACTTTTACATAAAATGCAATGCTCTGGAATATATTATTTGTTACTGCAAAGTGATGCTTTTTGATGTTGTAATATCGGATGTTATTGGAAATTGTAATGTTTTGGCAATTATTTTGCTGTATAATGGTATATACTATTGTAAGTTATGTTATATATTAGATATTCCTTGTTGTAAGTTAAAATTTACTGTACAAAGGTAAGGGTTAGTAAAGTTAAGCTTTCACAGACAGAATAATTAACTGCATTAACAAAGACACTTCTTTCTATCAAATAAAGAATACAAAGCACACACAAAATGCCCAACTTACAAGATTTTCTATTGGCCAACTTGCAATCATTTTACACTTTTAAATTAAAAATTTGAAACTGATTAATCTGTCTCTTATTAATTTCTAGATGTGTATAAGAGACAGTATATATATCGACTACGAAATTGGAATCGAGTTTTGAATTTGAAATTAACTAATTTTCAAATTGAATTCGATATTTGACTCTGTCCTATACATAAGTGCTACTTTTTGGCAACAACATATGCATACAATTTCGAATTCAAGACATCTTAAAGAAAATTTTTAGTATTTGCCATTACAGCAAGTTGAAAACTTGCAACATTATCTCTTTTTAAGTATATATATATATATATATATATATATATATAATTTTTATATAATATAATCTCGTAAATTAATATGATATATTTTACTTATAAACTAGCATATATTTTCATACATACCTATATTAGATATTAATTTACATGCGAACGTGTGCTGCGCGTGTATAATATAGTTTTGATTGTATGAAATTATAGACAGTTTTATTGCTTATTGGGTTTTGTTTTAGATAGGTTTTTGAATTCCCTTTGTATAAAAGATTTCAGTCCAATGTAAATGGGCCTAATCGAATTCGTAACTCATTTTTGAATTTGAATTTAGTTAATCGGATTTTATTCTAAATTCAATTCGAAATTGAAATTGGTTAACAATTTTAGGACTATTTTTCAAATTTTGACTGATTAAGACATTAGTTTATGATCACTGTCAAATATACACATCTAGATGTGTATAAGAGACAGCTATCCCAAAGGATTAAGACCCTTTTTGTTGGACTGATTTAATCAATTGCACCTGTCTCTTATACACATCTAGATTTTTTTAAGTAGTACCAAATTCTACTACTGGCTTTTGCATACTTGGACAGAATAACTGGAGTGTCTAGCACTTAAAATGTGGTTTTAAGAGGGAACCAGGATGTGGTTAAATAGCGAAGGATAAAATTCCTAACCATAAAAGATTTTATACACATTCACTATTGGACTCTTCATGGAATTCACATCTAGATTTACTATAATACACAGCTATATCAATGTGCTGTAACTTATATAGCTAGGGATGTTAAGCATTTTGATAAGAATCATCTCTTTCCCTCCAAAATTTCATTTCTTTGTTTGCCTTGACTGATAGTAAATATAAGATTGCCCTACTATAACGCCATCAAGCCATGAGAAACCTCCAAAAGTTTTTGCCTAGTCACTTGCATCAAACAAAACACCACATTTCAAGATGTATTAATAGCTTCTAAACTATACATTAATATAACCTATGACTTGATCTATTGCGACCTTAGTTTCTCTTATTCACTTGATAGATGGAAACCCAAAATTAATTGGATGCAGAATTCTTCACTTGTACAGTTATTGGCTAAATAACCCACCTAATACAAAAACCATTGGATCCGCTTGGTTTGCAAATTATGGACATTATTTCCCAAATAATATTTGATCAGCAAGATATGTTGGCTTCGTATGGACTGTATTATTTGAAGTATTATTTGGGAGTATTTTTTAAGGCATTATTTATTTTATTTGGAAAGTAACAAAAAAGTAAGCAAGTGTTTGAATACTAATGGAGCACATAATTGGATTCAATAAGCAACCACTTCCTTTTTGTAGTTGACTTATTCAACCTGGTAAGTCAAATCAAATGAGTATTGTCAATATCGAAACATACGTATGCACATTCCAATTCGTGTTTGTACCAACATAATAAACACAAAAAATCACGTATAGACGTAGTTACCTTTCAATTGCATGACTCACACATGTTGATAAATTATGCAAGTGTATAAACATATTATATACGCGTGTTTTTAAAATTAACTCATAAATTTTTTTTTGACAATTTTGTACAATTTATTCTTAAATTATCCCTTATAAAATACCAATTAACCATATTGTATTTAATTGGGACAATTTACAATTGTACAAACTTTTGAGGTTAACTTATAAAGTAAAAAATTTTTTACCCTTCCCTCCACCACCTTAGCCTAAGCCCTTTGTCGGAATATGAGTAGGTTGAAGGAAGTGGTTGGAGGCGATCCAATTGGGGGGGATCAGCCGATATGACAAGTATGGGTGACAATTTCGGACACGACACAAAATTAATAGATTTAAATTTGCTTGTTACTAACCGGTTGACTTCGTTAATAACCCGAAGTTAAGCAGTCGTATCGATGTCAACCCAGGATCTTTCACCCGTTACCTTATCGGATAACTCGACACGACTCGTTTAACCCGTTAATATATCGGGTAACCCGAATGACTCGTTAATTAATTGGGACATTTATGAAAATTTGATACAATAATACATCATTTATTGGCATACGTGTCATTCAGATTAACACTTTAATTGTCAACAGTTACTCGTGTAATCCTGTATACATATGCACATCTAGATGTGTTCAGTTTAACGAGTTAATGGGTCATATCGAGTTAACCCATTAATGAACATGTTATGATACGACATGACACGATATGAAACGAATGTTTAATAAGTCATATTCGGGTTGAAGTTTTATGACACGAACTCGATAAGGACCCAACATGACCCATTGACATTCCCTAATGTCAAGAATGGTCTAGAGGAGGAAGGTGGCTTCTGGAGGGGAAAGAGATCATAGATGTTGTTGGAAAGAAGTTCTTGTATTTTAGAATTAATTACTCCCCGGGATGGTATGGCAGGGCAAGGGGAAGAAGGATGGACAGGAAACGGTGTGAGATGGAGCAGGGAGAGGGTTGGCGGGGAGGGTGTAGTAATCAAGAGAGGGTGGTAGAACAGGGAAAGGGTGGCAGGAGAAAGGTTGGTAGGAGAGATGGCAGAGGGTATAGATGTAGTCGAGTAGAAGGAGTGGTGGAAGGGGTTCCAGGAGGGAATGGTGGAGCGGGAGGAGAGGACTTGAGGAAATGGCAGTTGTAGAGGTAAAAGTGGATATGAAAATTTTCTTTTTAATTTTTGGACTTTTTTATTTGTTTTTGCAACTTTTATTTTTTATCATAAGAATAGTGAAATAATTTTTTAAACTATGTAAATAATAAATAAAAAATTTAGGGAAAAAAGTAAAGAGTTGACCAAAATCCTCTTATTTAAGTTCACCTAATATCTTTTTCAACTACTGTGGTAAAAAAAATGAATAGTAAAATAAAAAGTAGCCAAATAATGGCAAAAAAAATCGTCCACATAAGCTTGTTGTTTGGTTTGGATGTTTTTTTCTTAATTAATATTTCATACTATTCATTTTTGTCGTAATCATTATTTACACTATTTATTATTTGCCTTATTTATTATTAGCATCCTCCAATTTATTTACTAATTAATTCTTTTAGTTTATCAAATTAAGCAGTTTGAAATTTTTTGCAAATAATGTTTCGCTTAAAATTATTTGTGCACGACATTGATAAAATTAACTACAAAATAATTCAATGTCAAAGTTGAAATAGTTGTGTAAATGAATGGTACAAACAAAAAACATAAAAGCTAAAAATAAATCAAGGTACAATGTCAACTTTTATGGTTAACAATTTAGTTTGTAGAATCCTTTAACTTAGTTAGGATTAATTTGTGTCCGTTAGAATCGGATCTTAGCATATGCGGATTTATAGAATCATAAGATCTTATTAAAAATATTTAAAATAACAAAATAAATTATTTTTAAGCTAATAAATAACAAAGACATTATAAAATTTATATAATTTATGATTAAGTATGACAAATATATCTTTTTGACCTATTTCATGACATGTATAAGAACATGTCAATAATGAAGATGAAAATATTCAAGTGAATAATAGAATTTTAGAATGAGTAAGTTAGGAGATAGAAAAACAAATAAAATTAAGAGTTAATTACATTTATCTCTCTTTGAGGTTTGACCAAATTACCAAATAAACTCCGAAATTTGGTGAAACTACAAATACCCCCTCATAGGACTAAACGTTTAACAACAAAACCCCACCATTTTGTTGGTTAAAAATATAGCTGATGCTGAGCATCAGCCATATGTTTAACCAAATCTCTTCGCCCTTATTTGGAATTCAATAATATTTTTAACTTGCAAACATTACTTCTTTCCTACCAAAAATTATGAACCTAATCCTACCCTCCACCTATTCTCCACCCACTCTCCTCAAACGCTGGTCGTTGCAACCCCCACCCATGGTGGGTTCTAGGGGCTGTCTACTTATACACATCTAATCATCTTCAAGCATTTCCAAACATTCATTAGCATTAGAAAAAGTTTTCTCACCAAAATTACAAACAAACACCGAAATTCATTAATGGTACTGAATATTTTATGTCTTGGACACGGAACACAATCAATTTCAAGTTAGGTAAGCAAAAAGATTTCATTTTTGGTTGCGGGATTTTGAGATTTGGTGTAGATTGTCGCTAGGGTGAAACTTCTTGTGTCACCTGATTCCATTGATATTCTCTACCCTAACTATCGTACTTGGAGAGCTCGTCAAGATTGGCGGCGTGATCGGACAGGATTGGAACTAGTAAATGAAGAATCAATGCACATATACCAGTGAATAAAGTATATACAAGTCAATTCTTTTTTCAATTTGAATAAAGAATCAATGTTAAGCAATTAAGGTCTATTAATGACCAGCAAAGAACGGTTCTAAATCCATCCATGTCAACAAGCAAAGCAGTAGTAATCTGGATCCAAATCCCCACAATCCTTGAATGAGTTAATTCATCCATTCACATTTTATTTCATAAGTTCTTTCATGAAATGGATGGATTTGTCAACAAGCAACGGCTCCAAGTCAATCCATTGCCACTGTAGAAGCCCCTATCCCATCCCTTGACCAATGGCATCAATCTCATCCATGAAAGATTATACTAGGCACACACCACCGTTGCCTCTTGGAATAAATTTCTTACCTTTGAAGGCCCAACACTGATAAACATCTCCAGAAAACTGAAACAGACAGAAATTACACTCGAGATTCACTGTAGCCGGAGCGGTGAATTCTGGAGTGGGAGGAGTTAGGGTTGTTGTGGGTAGGGCTGTAAACGAACCGAGCTGCTCACGAGCAGCTCGTTCAAAAACTCGACTCGAGTTCGAGTCGAGCCTGCTCGAGTTCGAAACTCTTGACGAGCATTTTCGAGCATTATATAATTTTTTTTTAATTTTTTTATTATATGTAAAATTACTAAAATATCCATACTTTTTAAAAAAATTACATATTTTACCTACAAAAAAGTCGAACTACTCGACTTCGAGCTCGAACTCAGCTGTCTCTTATACACGAGCTAGCTCGAATACCCTCTCGAACTATGTCAAAGTTTTCGAGTTCGAGTAGGGCACTATTCATGCTCGATTCGTCTCATTTACACCCCTAGTTGTGGGTCCCAAACAATTAGCTAATGAATGTTGACCAAGATGGGCAAAATTATCCAGCTGATAAGACACAAGGGCAATTGAGTCTTTTGACGAGGTCTATGAACAGGAGTTAAAGAAAATGGGTATTTGTAGTTTAGCCGAACCTCAGGGTTTGTTTGGTAATTTAGTCAGACCTCAAGGGGGTAAATGTAATTAATTCTAAAATTAAAGAACATAATTGTTAACAACATTAAACTCGGAGAAGATCTCAAAGAACTTCACAACTTTAAATTTGTCTTAAAAGATTAAAAAATTAATTAGACTATCATCACTCATCAGAATCCTTCCATGAGAATTGGATCTTTTAGGGGATAATGCCCCTAAGTGGTCTAATGTTGTTGTCAATAAGAATGTACCCTCTTAGTTCAAAAAAAAAAAAAAAAAAAAAAAAAAACAACAACAACGTTAAGCATAGGAAGATAAAAAGTTTAAGAAATATACTAAAATAACCAATATCATCAGCTAATAGACTAATATATCACTTTTATAAGAAATTTATTTGATAAATTTCTTAATCACATTCTCTAATGATATTTAAATTTCAATTTTTTTTTCATTTTATTTCTATCACATCTTAAAAAATATTCTAGTATTAAAAAACTTTCTTAAATATGGGTAAAAAGAGATAACCAAAGGTTGAGTTCAACCGAATCATAGTTTTGTTAATTTTACATCATATCATATTATATTCATCAATTTGAAAGGATAAAATATCAACTGACTTTTATGAAGATAGAATTGGAAAATTACCATTTTCCTAAGAAAATTCTGCAATCCTGACAAGTAAAGGTTTGGATTTTGGACAAGGAATTTGGTGGTTGGTCTAATATAAATGGGCCACACAATAAATTTAACCCTTTTAGAATGTGAAATATACAAAGCCCAAATGGTTAGACGGCTCGAAAAGCTTGTTTTCTTAGGATTGTAGGATCTGATAGGATCATACAATCCTATGATCCTAACACATGTTCTTACAATCCTACCCGATCCCGTAATGATTTCGATTCTAGGAATGATCCTAATTGTTTTGGCATCCTAAGATCGTAGGATTATACAATTCTAGCATCCAAAATCACAATTTTAACAACCATGGTTAACACATTATTAGGTTTGAAATTTGAAAAGTCCAACTTCCAAAATTCATCATTTAGACTGAATAAATGAGGTGTTTATGGCTATTAATTGAAAATTTAAAGATCGATCTCTTATCATTTGCCATGGTCAGATTTTAACATTCGAATAGCTGACAGAACTACCGAACACATGACAAAAATACGTGGTAGAATTCAAGAAGTCTAGTTTGAAACATATAACTAGTTATGCATTCCATTCTAGTTCAAAATAATAATAAATTAAAAAAAAACTAATTTAAAAAAACTTCTTAAAATGCTAGTATAAAAAATCTAGATATGTATAATTTACAGAACTAGTTGTGGAATGATAATAAAGTGCAATTTAAGTAGTAAGATGCTTTACTTATGATTTATCAGTTACTTCAAAAAATATTTAATTTGCAATACAAATGGTTATTTCAAAGTATTATTTCGTATTTAACCAATTATATCATTATCACAAAAGTTAGCATTATTTTTCAAAATTTACAAAATAATTGACCAAATATTTTTACCCTCATTTTAGAGTCACAAAACTAAGATGCGAGTCACATTTTGGTTTTGTGACTCTCAAATGAGCGTCACTGTATACAAATGAACAAAACTGTTTGACTTGCAAATGAAAGTCATATTACTCATTTGTGACTTGAAATTATTTGTTTTTATGACTTTTAGCGTCAAAATTATGTAAATTACAAAAGGTCGGTAATTTTTGTAGTGTTTCTTGTCTAAATCCTTCGGTTTGATTTTTAGAAATTTCACCTGAAAATTCAGACTTAACGTTCTTTACAACAAATTTTCCTGGTTTTTTGGTCGGATTGGGAATCCAATCGACTGGCAGCAATCTTTGGCCGGAAAGCATGGTGTCTGAGAGTAACTAGGACTTTCTCTAGTGTTGGAATATTTCACCCAAATGAGAGGTGTAGAATTGTCTTGCAATTATTTGGCCAGGGCGTGGAAATGATACCTTGAAATTGGACCATATACAATTGGAGTGCCTAAATATTATCTAAATATAAGGGTATAAATAAACACCTTGTTTTCAAACTCGGACCAGGCACTGTATCGGCCCGAACGCGAACCCAAAGAAACTCTGATCTGACCCAGGTATATACCCGTTTGTTAATGGTTTACCAAAAGGTAAACCGGATAAAACCGATAAACCAGTATAAACTCGGTTTAACCGGCACAATCCATGTTTTGATTTTTAACCTTAAAAAAAGAAAAAGAAAGGTCAAAAGTCTAAATCTAGTCCACCGTCTGGCCCACTAGTCCAACACAATCTTCTCATTCTCAAAACTCAAATACCCATTTTCTTTAACTCCAAGCGCTACTCTCAATTTAATCCAAGATCCTCCACAATCGCACCATCTCCACGCCGTTCTTCTCCATCCCTGTTCAGATCCGTGCTCTTTCTTCTTGGTTGCTCATTATAGCTCACCATACCAGAAGTTTATATTCTTCCTATTTTTATTTTTTTTATTTCATGAAATCTTTCCTGCATGTTTTTACTTTTTATTTTGGAACTATTATTATCTCTATTTTTTTCTCTAGTTTTCCATTTTTTTTTCAGTAAGAAAAATCCTTTGTATTTTTTTCGTTTATATTGACCGTGAAGAGCCTTAGGAAGTTGAAAAGTATGCTATTAAATGGATCTATAGGCTTTTTATTTGATATTTATAAAAATTAGAGATTTTGAAATATGTCATGATTTGATATTTATATGAAAAATTAAAAAAAAATAGAGAAAATAAAATTGAAATCCAACTAGTAAAGTGCTTATTTTCTACACTCTAAAAATAGGATTGTTCAATAATACTGTTTGTTATATGCAATTCTTATGGTTTGATGATAATTATATCTACTTAATAAAATTTATTTTCGGATAATGGATGCTGATGCAAGTAGCTCTCATTCTTCACCTTTGGGAGCTTCTACACATCTAGATGTGTATAAGAGACAGAGATACCTTTGTGCATGAAGCAACACTAATCTTTTATGGAAGTACGTTAGTGAAGGGGTCAATGAATAAGGAAGAAAACATTAGATATGTGAATTTTGTCACAGAAAATTTGCAAGTGGTGGCATTAATCCTATGAAGCAACACTTAGTAGGAGAAAAGGGTAGTGTTGCTTCATGCACAAAGGTTGCTTGCTTCGGAAGTGAGACATGCATTTTAGGAAGTTTGAAGGAGACTGCATAAAAAGCTAAAGAAAATAGAGGAGATTTCAAGGAAGAAAATCCATTTGGTCGTTAATGAATAAATATGATGGTGATGAAGTTCAAGAAATTCCTCATCTTCAAGTTAAAGGAGTTTCATTCAATGAGGTAGAGACATTAGTTGGTAAAGGAAAAAGAAAAGCCATCACAGGTATAAACGCTTACTTTAAAGGTAGATGTGACAGTTCACAATCCACTATAAAGGCATGTATGCAAAGTAAAGAAAAATGGTATAATACAGACATGTCTATTGCTCTTTGGTTTTATGATGTTTGCATTTCTATAAATGCAGTTAATTCTCCATTTTATCAAAATGCTATTGATCATATAGTAGCAATGGAACATGGGTGCTATACGGGTCCCTTTGTTGCGAGATGCTAAAAAAGAAGTACAATTAGTAATTAATTCATTACGAAGTAATTGGATTGAAACTAGACTTACTAAATGCGCCATAATGGTTGGAAAGATAATAGACAAAGGCAATTGATAAATTTCTTGGTTTATTATAGCAAGGGTATATCTTTCGCTAAATATTGTATATGTATAAGTCTCTTATACACATCTAGATGTGTATAAGAGACAGAGTAACTATATGCACCACATTCTTTGGACCAATAATTTCAACAATCTCAGCATATAGATTACACATAACAGTAAGTAACCCCCAGCAGCCTTATGGGGTTAACTTATTGAAAAATATCCTACTATTTGTTGGTCTAGATGTGTATAAGATTGTATTAACTTGATTTTGAAAGATATTGGTGAAATGCATCATCACAAAAGCACTTGCGACTCTTGCTTCAACTGTGGATTGTATTTGTGTATAATCATATGTTTACCTTGAATTGGTTGAGAAAAAGCTAAGGGTGGAAGGAGA
The DNA here is from genome assembly GCA_025175665.1 of Cinchona pubescens. Lineage (NCBI taxonomy): Eukaryota > Viridiplantae > Streptophyta > Magnoliopsida > Gentianales > Rubiaceae > Cinchona > Cinchona pubescens. The sequence goes on along the minus strand of JANKKI010000055.1, from coordinate 22,034 downwards.
TTATTCGTTAAGGGGAAACTAGATTTGCAATGATATTCATAGAATTAAAAAGTTTGCACGAACACAAAGATATTTTGCAAGCTTTTTAGTCACTGGTAGAGATTAAAAAAAATGCTTAAAAATGAATAAAGGAAAGAAACCAAGAAAATTATTTTGGATGAAAATTTTGGAATAATTGTTTGATTATACTGAGATCTAGATGAGTCCTCTAATTCGGTTGTTGCGTGTCGTGACACTAATGAAAAGCCTTCTATGGCTTACGTTTATGAAGATATGCAAAAAGTAATTGAAGGCATAAGAAAATTTTTTAAGAACAAAGACCGATTGTGCAAGCCTTATATTGATGTATTAATACCAGTGGGATAAAATGTTGCACAAAAGTCTTTATAGTGCATTTTATTTCTTGAATCCTGCTTTTCAATTTGACCCTACATATGTCGGAATTGGAGAGATTACAAATGGTTTATTAGATTACATTGAAAAACATGTGGATTGGTGTGAGCAATCAAAGTTTATACAAGAAATTGCAATGTTCCGAGATCGGGATAAGAGTTTTGGACGAAAGCTTGATCTTACTACTAGTAGGACTAATCGACTAGGTAATAAATATTTTTTTATCATTTAGAATTTATGACAAGATAGCTTTTTAATAATTGATATTATATATCTAATTTTTAGTATAATTTTATTGTGATAGAGAATTAGTGGAAGTTGTTTAGTTGTGATGCTCCAAATTTGCAAAGACATGCAATTAGGCTTTTAAGACAAACATTTCTTCTTCTGGCTGTGAGTGTCTTTGAATGCATTCACACTAAGAAAAGGAATGGATTGGAGCATCAAAGGCTTAATGATCTTGTGCATGTGCATTACAATTTGCGTTTACAACACAGGTACATTTAAATGACCGTATGCATTTTATTATCTGTTTAAATAATTTAGTAGATTAATAACTTATCTATGTTTTGTAGGACCAATCATTAAAAGAGATCTTATCATTCTATTGATTATGAGTCGATTAATATAATAGAATTTTGGGTGTTGGAAGACAGAACTACATCATTCTCCAATTTTTTCATCATGTGTTCTCATCAAACAATAAAAACAATGATACAGATATTAATGAAAAATAGTATATACAATTCTCACAAAGCTAGAGGTTTGAATTGAAATGATATTTTTCTAAGTTTTAATTGGAAGTCGTAATATTATAGTATATACTATTTTTCATTAATATCTGTATCATTGTTTTTATTGTTTGATGCTGGGGATGATGAAAAAATTGGAGAAGATGTAGATTTGGGGTTATTTCAATGTAGAAGTTTTCGTCTTATTGATGAAGATGATGAATGGATGAATTGAGATGGTGATGAAGTGATGAGATGATATACATTTTCAAACTTTAATCTTTGTTTGGTGTTAGTTGTGTTAGTGTAGACACCTATTTTTGTCCCTTAAGTTGTCCCCTATTTTCCTTTTAATTTGTTTCTATAATTTTCTTTTAAGAACCCTTTTTAAATGTCTTTTTAACCTGCTCTTTGATTTTCTTTTAATTTACCCTTTAATTCCTTCTTAATTTATGTTATGATGTTTAATTATGCGTTTTCTGCTTTTACATAAATACTAAGAATGAGTTCTAATATTATTGAATTTTTAGATTTTTTTTTAAAAAAAAATTAATTAAAATATTATTAATTAATTAATTATTAATTGGTTTAAACATCTATTAAAAAAAAAAAGTTCAGCGAGTGAACAGACCCAGGAATCCTCTACAATTGGTCTTCTTTGAGCAGAAAAATTTCTAAGTCTGAAAATTTTTCCAGACAACCATTAGATAGCGAAGATTTCAAGTGATGGAGGAGGAACTGGAGTAAACTCAAAGAATAAAAGTTGTAGATGGGGTCCTGGGGCTACAACTTTTATTTTCAAACCCGAATCAAAATCGTTAATCTCGTGGGTCAAAAGCGTGGTGGAAGAAGGCTGGTAGCCCATAAAAATTTGCACAAAAAAGAAAGAGTTAGAAAAACCTGTATTATACCTGTCTCTTATACATTTCAGTTTTTTCATTTTGGCTCTTATACACATTCTTAAATGTGTATAAGAGACAGGGATAGGGCCCACTTTGGTGCCACGTCATCGATGACGTGGCACCGCCTGATTTTGCCACGTCATCGACGACGTGGCATTTCAAAAAAAAAATCCAAATTTTCAAAGCCATAGAAGGCTTTTCATTAGTGTCACAGACCTGTCTCTTATACACATCTAGATGTGTATAAGAGAACAGATACTATCTCAGACCAACAAACATTAAAATTAAGCACTGTTTTTTCTCTTCAAATTTCTTCCAAATTACATGTTTTATGTCAATAACCACCAAGTTTTACTTTGATTTTTGTTTGGCATTTTAATACGTTTTAATTACCCTTTGATTGTGAAATTATTGTTTTACCCCTATGAGTATTAAATTGCAAATAGACTTTGATCTTGGCACATATTTTTTGATTAATTGCTTTTGTGATGATTGGTGCTTTATTTTAATGTTTGTTGGTCTCAATATAATATTTATGCCTTATCTTACTTGTTAAATTATGTGAATTTACTCTTTTGCCCTCAAATTTTGGATTAGTTGCACAACTAGATGTTAAGTATTTGAATCAAATTCAATTTAGCCCAGGACTTAATAATTGTATCAATAATATAAAATTGGGCTAGAAATAAGACTCCGCATGCATGATAAATGACTATTTTGCCCTTGAAACTCTAGGCAAAGCATTGTAGACACCGCAATGACTGGATGACTTCCAATCGGACCCGGGCTATTTGCCACATGTCAACCTTAAGCTTTATGAGGTCATGGAAGGGGAAATTCACCATCTTGTACAAATGCACCTGTCTCTTAGACACATCTCAATGTCTACGCATGCTACAAAGCGGCAATAATGAATACTAAAATTGAAAAGGAAACGCGATAAAATCACGCAACCGGTCCAACGGGTAAAGTGGGTGCCGAGGGAAATTCAAATCAATCCCAAACCTTCCCATTTTACAACAGGATTCCCGAACTCATTTTCTTGAGTTACGTGGACCAGGAGTCAATCTAAACTAGAGTTTATTTTCTTTTTAAATTTTGATGTATTTTTTTCTACCTTAATTGCTGAATTGGTTGCAACAACAGTCTTATTTTCCCTAGTTTAGATGGTTTTTATACAATTCATAGTCGCATTAAAGGCCCCGTTATGTAATAGTAAATAGGTGATTTATTTAAATTTGTAATAGTAAGTAGGATTTTTGTACCAAAAAGGGCGCGACAGTTAGATTAAAAATATGCCACTGTAATCTGTTGTAATATTTTGTTTTATTGTATTCTTTCTTTTATGTGGGAATTTAGACAATCTTTGACAGGATATTTTTGAATTTGGATGTCCTTATTTCATGTTAAATAGGTTGGTTTTGAAGTTGGACAAGGTGTGATGTTATATTAAGTGGTTTCTTTTTGGAGATTTTTAATTATTTTGTATAGGTTTTATTTTTTGATTGAGAATTTGAAGAGTGCTTTGTGAATAAGCACTAGAATGCTCAAAAGAATATTGTTACTTTTAATTTTTCTGGATCTTATATAAATGCATTTTAAGCCATGGTAACAAAGTTAATTTAAAAATAAAAAATAAAAAAAGAAGAGACCTGTTTGACCCAGCTGGGTCAACCGGTTCGACCGGTTAACCCGTCATACCTGACAAGCCACCAAGTAAATGTCCGGTCTGGGTTTAAAAATATTGAATAAACATAACAAGTCGAATGCTTTAGTATTCAAATTTGTTTAATTATTTTAATGAACTTAAATGTTTTTTCAAGTTTGACTTGCTTATATTTTGAGTTGAACTTGAATGATCTTTTATCGAGACGAAATTAAATCAAGATTGAGTAGTTTGAAATTTTGACATGTAAATTAATTTAAAATTTTTAACTTATCAAATTGAATTCGAACCGAATATAAAAAATTAACAAAAGTAAATTATGTCTCTTATACACATGTAGATTGTATAAGAGACAGGAACGATCTAAATTACCAAGTCAAATTTGAATCAGAATATCGAGTAATTTAAATTTATTTAGAACCCTACCTAAACAACATGTTATTGGGTCTCTAATTCTAATTCTATGGGCGTAATATATTCCATGGAATCGAAGGAAATTTGAAGTATGAATTTTCAAATTTTCTTCTCTCTTTATTGTTCGTTGATTTTTCAGTTTGAAGACATTTCTTGATTACCTTATTTAATTAGGGTTTAGGATATATTTTTGTAACATGGGTAGTCGGGGACAATTAGACATATTGCTGGAAGTGAAACGAATTTTGACATGTAGATTTTGTAATTTTCACTACAATTTGGATTATGTGATAGAACCATAACTTTTTTTTGTTTGTCCTTGTATGTGATGGATAATTTCCAGTGCGGATAGGCCTATAGTTGTTGAAATCTGTTTAGTGAAGATTAACGTGATTTCATTTGGGGAAAAAAAAAAATCACCTCTCCCTCCTATCATCTACAAACTCAAATATATTGCCCATAGGTTATAAAAAATCGTCTTATTATCTAGCCCCTTTATTTATATTTATCCTTCTTTCATAAGTACAGCACCTTTGTCCAACACTACATGCATTATTCTCAATCACAAAGGGTCTCTATAAAGTCTAGTAGATGTGACAAGAGCACTTGTCATAGCTGTCTTAAGTTGTTGGAAGAGCCTTGTCAGCTAGTGTTATTAACAAAAAAGCATCAATCTTAAGCAACTTACTTAAAGGCTTTCTTGTTTGACAAACCATACCCATGTATGAACCTTTTGAAATATCCTGTGAGGTCCAAGAAGCCTGTAAGAGCTTTAATTGACTCTGGAATTGGCCAAGACAACATGCATTCCACTTTAGAAGAGTCTAACCCCTTGTGCTAAGATTATATGCCCAAGATAATCAATAAAAGTTTTGGCAAAGGAACACTTGGAAAGTTTGGCATAAAGCTAGTGGTTTTTTAAGATAGTCAAAACAGTTTCAAGATGCCGAAGGTGAGCTTCAAGAGTGGGGTTGTATACAAGGATATCATCGAATCTTGGGCATAAACATTCTCAAATAATGTTAGAAAGATCTTGTTCATCAATGATTGGAATTTGGTAGGTGCATTAGCTAAACCAAAGGGCATAACAGGAAACTCATAATGGTCTTGATGAGTTTGGAAAGCAGTCTTATGTATATCAGTTTGACTTTTACCTTGATTTGATGATAACTTGATCTAAGGGCTGTCTTGGAATAGTATTTGGAACCATACAATTTAGCTATGAGTTTTTCTATATTAGGTATAGGATATCTTTCTTTAATAGTAATATCATTGAGGTGCCTATAGTCTACATAAAATCTCCAAGACCCCATCCTTCTTTTTAACAATGAGTACTGGGAAAGCAAATGGACTGGTGCTATGTTGAATAATTCCAGTTTGCAGCATTTCAGCAACCTGGTTTTCTATTTTAGTTTTCTAGGAATGAGTATACCTATAAGGTCTCAATTTGAAGGGTTGTGATCAGGTTTGAGTGGGATTTGGAGATCACAAAATCTTTCAAGGGGTAAGGAAGAGAGCATGGAGAAAACTTGAGCATATTGTTGCAACAATTCAGCAATTAAGGTAGAAATATAATCCTATTTTGAATTAAGGCTTACCTAAAGCAAGGAGGTCTCTCTGGCTTTTTCTGTTAAGAATTTCCTTGGGATAACTTGTTTCTGTCTCTGATCAATTTAACGTGGGATCCTCCCACATTTCCATTCAGAGTAATTTCTCCTCCTTCTTTGATCATCTTAATTTCCAGATGTTGAAAATCAATCGTGAATGTACTGAATTGACACATCCAGTCCTCCCCATCATATCCTACCTGCCTAATTCCATGATTTTGAGGTTATATTGAAAAGAGTATTCCTAAATCTACCATTGTACCTTCGGACATGCAGTTGTGGTGGTTACCAAGCTTCCATTAGCTGTTGCTGCAAAGAATGGTTTATTATCCTAATACATTAATTTGGGGTAAATTACACAAAACCTCCTTGTGCTTTGGCTAATGTTTAAGTTACTATCCTATGATTTGTTAACCTACATTTTACCGCCTGTAGTTTGGGTTTTTTTTTTGTAAAGTGAACAGAAAATAGAAAATGTCATATAAATGAATGTAAAGTCAAAATGCCCCTTCTCCATCTTCACATCTGCAACCCTCTCCATATACTTTCATCGTTCATTCCCTTCCTCTATCTACCACAACTTTATCATCACCCCTTCTTTTCTACCCCAACCACCTCTCCGCCACTGCCACCATCCACTTTCCTACCATCACCCCTACACCTACCTCTTCTCCCTTCTCCTCTACCCCCATTCTTCCTCTCTATCATCCCTTTCCACTCTGCTCTAATCTCGTCTCCCACCAGTGCCCTCTACCATCTTCCCATCATTCCCTTCCCATCTACTCCAATCCTTCTCCTTTATTGTCACCATTCTTCTTACCCCGTCACCCCTCCCTATTTGCACACTTCATCGCTACTGCCCTCATTCTTTCTTCTCCCGTCACCTCATATTTTTTCTCCACTTTTGTGAAATTGGTGGCTTATTTTGAGGAATTGGTTGCTGCTTTGTAGAAGGAAGTGTAATTTAGTGGAATTGGTGGCTAAGTTAATAAAAGAGAAGGAAATTTGGTGGCTGATTTTTGTTTTTTTGTAAGTATTGATGGCTAATATTGGTGGAAAAGAGGGATAATTTATGGCATATTTGGTGGTTAATTTAGTAGATTTGGTGGCTGATTTGGTGGCCAGTTTGGTGTTGATTTTGGAAGGAAAAGGAAGGGTAAAGTGGAAGTAGTGAGAAAGGCAAAGGTGAGGGTTACAGGTAGGATAAAGGAACAGAGGGAAGGAAGGAGAGGGTTTTGGTGGGTTGCTTGTGTTGAATTCCAATATTACCCTCATTGGATATTCTAAATGGCCAAAATAATCCTTTAAGTCAAATTTTATGAGTCTTTGACTATTAAATTAATAGAAAAACTAACGATTGCAATTTAAACCCAAACCACAAACTGGTAACATGTAGGTTAGCAAATTATTGGGTAGTAAGTTAAACATTAGCCAAAGCACAGATTGTTCAGAGACAATTTACCCTTTAATTTGAGTTGATAATAATTCTATGATGTATGAAGCTATTCGTGCTTCCAGTATCTACCAGAATTAAAACCTTCTATTCTTTAAGCCTTCCTTACAATGTGATGGTCTTCTTTTTGATAGTTGAGGAAAGCATATGTAATGAAACTTCCACCTACTTTCCAGGATTGCTAGTGACCTTATCTTGCTCCCCTATAGCATCTTGAAATTCCATGTCTTCATATTCCTTAGCCACCAAGAAATTGAGATTTCTCATCTGGCATTGATATCCCAATCCAAATTTCTCACCGCATTTGAAACACAACCCATGGTTTCTTCTATACTATATCTCGTGTGTCAATAATAACAAATAAAACACAAACTCTTATACACATGATAGAACCAGATTATCCCTCTGTCCTGAAGCAGATGCTTAAGTTCTGTTCTGGAGATTGCTTCCTTCTCCAAAATTTCTTGGGGTTTGTTTACTTGTTCTGGCATAAAAAGGCAATGAATGTTCTTGCAATTTGGCAATTTCAAATGTAGCACTTAATGCAGTAAGTATAAGTATCTTGATCATTCGTTTGATTTCTTCTGATCCCACATGATGAAACTAGAAACAAAGTACTCCTCAGATAGTTTAGGATTCTTGATCAACATCAAAGTTTTAATTTCTTTAACTTCTTCTGATATTCAGTTACAAAACCTTTTTGCATCAATTTGTTAAAGACTTCAACTTCATCCCTGATTCCCCTTTCACCAAACCTCCTTTCAAACAATTCAAAAAAAATTTCCCAAGACACTTTCCCTTGTTCCAACTTAATACCCTGAAACTAAATAGCAACCATCCTTTCAAGATACATTTCTATGATTTCCATCTTCTGGCCCTCTTCAATCTGGTAGACTAGAAAATATTTCTCACATCTTCTCAACCATTCCTTGGGATTTTCTCCTTTAAAGGAAGATAGGTCTACCTTAGGGAAATTAGGTAGTGGGAACTTACTCAGTTTATCCTTTGAGATGCCTCTTGATTCTCCTTCTAGTAGTGGTCTTTGGGACATTCTAGTAGTAGGTAAGATAGAGGTTTTAATTCCCACCATCACTATCCTTCTGTTTTCCTTCGATATCATCTTGAACAGTGCGTTGAATTTCTTGTCAAAACTTGCCATGAAAGAATCCATTTTCTTTGTGTTTGCCTCACTGTTTGCCTTGAATTCCTGCAATTGAACCTGCATTGATTCCATAAACTCTTGTATCTTGATGTCCTATTTCTTGATTTGTTCTTCTTGCATCTTGGATCCAGTATTTTGACCATGAATCTCCAGAATCGTTTGCTCTAATTACCAATTTGTCAGGTTCTTGAAGAGAACTTACTTCAAAAAAGATGGAAAGAAAATTAAGTAGGAATGGGTAGAACGAAATGGAAGAGAAATGCAAAAAAAGATAAAGAAAAAGAAGAAAATGTAAGCAGTTAATGAGACCGCGAAAGAGAATCTTTATTCATTATTCATTCCGTACATTTTCTGTCTCTTATTTCCCTCTATATGTGTATAAGAGACAGGTAAATATAATTGTCTTGCTTACTACACATCTAGATGTGTATAAGAGACAGTTCCTTATTACAAACCAAACGACCTTGTATCACTCACAAAAGTACACAATAATATGGAAATTTTGAAACAAAAAAAGTGTTAAAAACAATGTAGTTTGAATAGTTAAACAAAACGACATAATTTAGGGTCAAAGCAAGTTAAATCTATATATTGTTTTGTTTTGTTTTCTTTTTTCATTCTCTAATCTTTCTTCTTAAGCTAGCAGTTATGTCAGACATGGTTGGCAGTAGCCGGTGGCACCAATTGCAGTGTAGTAAGCACAAGTAAGTAAATTTTTCCGATTATATTTTGGATAAAATTTATACCACCAACTTTCAGCCATATACTAGGCCTTGATTGGAGGTTTGTAACCTAAACCACCAATTGCGGAGTAAAAATTAACATGAAACTACACGAGGTGGAAAGAAATCCGAATAGCCATGTAAATTCTTGTCTTATCATACTTGTGTATTCTCGTTTTCTCATTCAATAAAAAAAAAAAATTGGTCTCAATTGATTTTAGAGACAGATATTCCGAATTTGGATCCTCTATATTTAGTTTTTCTCTATTTATTATCCATTAACCTGTATCAGAATAATTAAAACTTAAAAAATAATAATCCAAACATACCATTAATTTTATCTCATTGAGTAGATCATCATATCCAAAAATCAGTTCATTCGAAAAAATTTCACTATTGAATTATATATCACATTTAGATAGTACACAAATTTTCAAATTTTGATGAAATATAAAGTAGGTTGATCAAACAATAAAACATCATTATTTTTTTCTATTTTTTTGCAAGGTATTTATATAGAACATGATTTAAATTATGAACGAATTTAATTTTGAAAAATAATTTTTAAAATTTATTTTATTCTCCTCCATTTACCCCTCAATGGATAGCATCATTATCCTCTTCAATGTAATCCATCAAAGATTTTTGTGTATACTGGTTTGTGTTTTATTTGTTACTATTGACAAATGAACAAAATAGTAAAGAGGGTTTAGGACAAAATAGTAAAGAGGGTAGAAGAAATGTCTTTTTGATTTTTGTTGTTTAGTCCTTCAAAATTTGTTCAACCCCAAGTAAGTAATGCCAGTCTTTTAAACTTTTCAGTTTTTAGCCCTAAACTTACTGCCTAGCATTTAATATACAACTAGCTTTAAATCCTATGCTATGCACAGGAGATAATATATATAACTAATGGAATGGGATATGTTAATATAAATGATGATGATATCAAAATTTTAATGATTACGTAAATAAAAATAAACAAAAATGAACAATAATATTAATAAGTTATATAACCGCAATAACTTAAAAGCAAAAGAAACACTAAATTTAATGAACTAATAATTGAGTCCATTACTTGGTTTTTATTTATTATTTAGATCAAAATATATTTGATAATTACAAAGATATAACAAACCTTTTGAATACCAAAAAATTTATCTAGTTTTTTGTGTGTGATAAACTATATTTTCTGGATAGTAATAACTTGACCGAAGACTATTGACTGTGATTTGTGAACTCAAGTAGGGCTTTTCATTTCTTCACCTCCGTATTGCAGTTCAATCGCAAGGATTGATTCTCTGAGATTCCATTCTTGAAGAATGGAGCTATTTACAAAAATAATAATAAATTAAGAATCCAATTTATAATTTTAGAATTTTTTCTACAATCTAAGCCTAGAATTTCGAAATTTTCATTCTAGAGTTACAATCCACAAATGCACTTACATTCCATATTTGGTCTAAGGCGAAAAGGAAGTATTACATTGCTTCATCAACAATTACTGCCATTGTTTAGCCTTCTTTCTTTTAATTTTCTATTTCAAAATTTTTTGAAAGCATTAAAAAAAAGGTTGTCAAACACTATTTCAAAAAATTCTACATTCCCAGAATACTATAATAGTTGCTAAACATTCCTTCCTTTGCATGGAAAAATGTCTCTTATACAATATCTGATTAAAAAACTAAGACGCCTTGCACCCACATATATCGACACGTGACACGCATTCTTAAAGGTACAAGGCACTAAAGTGGCTTAGCCGCATATAGCTGCTCTTACTCCTCATATAGATGATCATTAGACGTACCATCTCTAATTCTGCTATGGTATTATAATTACTATGTTTCGATAGGTCACTCAACAAGTAGCTAACACTACCTTTGATAGACCAAACAAGTTACATATATATTTTTTACAAAATTTCATCACACAATCATACATAAGTATTTCATAAAGTTATATTATAAATCAAAGAAAAAATCTTATTTTCCATAGCATAAAAATTTTCTTTTCCAAAAGTGTTTTCGAAAATCATGCTTACGTATATTTAGAGAAAGTGGCATTATATCAAGGATTTACAAAATAGCTTGCACATAGATCAAAAATACAAAATCGAAATTGGAATCATAACTCAGAATCTAAAGTTCAAAAGTAAAGTCAGAATCAAAATTCATAATCAGAGTTCAGAAATTCGGAATTAGATAGTTAGAATCAAATTCATAATCAGAGTTCAAAGTTCATATCATGGTTCATTGTAGGCTCATAAAATAAACACACTATCATCGATTCATTAAGTACTTAGCCTAGTGTTAAGAGACCCCATTAAAAAAGGTAGCTACGGATCTCGCAAAAACCTTAGGTAGAGTATAAAAGTTTGGAGGTCAGAAGTTATCTTATTACCTATTTTAGTTGTAGTGCACAACTATGGTTCCTACTAACTATTTATGATCATTTTAAGAATTTGGTCCATTATTAATTACCTAGCAAATAATTTCAAACATACACAAACATGCAATTAACATACAAAGTTTAAAATAGAATGCCACTTATATATATTCATAATATAATATTTATCTTAAAATAATTCAAATATCCATATAAGGTCCAAGTTTAATAAACAAATTATCACATTGTCAAAAGAGATATATTTTTTTGCTAAGCAAGGTAAGTGGTTACTGTCCCTCTTATACACATCTTTATCGACGATTGTTTTAAAATTAAATTTAAGTAATGTTTGACAATTTTGTATAGGAAATTAGTCTGGTTCTTTTCTATATTCGATATAAAAAATTATTCAGGTTTCAAAAGTATTTAATCATGATTATATTATAACAAAATATAGATTTTCTTCAAATATGTTTAAAGGTATAATATTCAAAATATAATTATTAGTACTAATACTAAAAAAAACTTATTTAGTTATTACAAAAAATAGTCCTACAATAACTTTTAAATTATTTATATCAAAACTATTTAAATCTTCAAACCATACTCTATATCAAAGCACCTAAGCGACTTGTTATGCAATTAACCGAAGCCATTTAAACTTCCTACACTTCTTGTTACTCAACTCACACATCTAGATGTGTATAAGAGATATAGAGAGGGTAGCTAAATTTTTTCGAGATGAACTGATTTTTGGATATGATGATCCTGTCACTACTCACAACCACCACTAGAAACCAACCGCCAATATTTTGTCTAAAATAAGCCAACACAGTTTTTTTTTTTTTTCAAAAAATCCTAATTTCAACTTATACAAAAATAATTTCTAAAATAAATAAATAAATTCTTATATTTTGAAACAATCCCAACTTCTAAAAAAATGTAACTAAACTTATCAAAACTAGTCAATCAAATAATAATAATTAACAGAAAACATAATTTTAGGCATGATATTCTATATACAAATAACATAAATAATGAAACAGAATTATTGAAAAACATAGGTTGTATAGTTATACCGTATCCACTAATGGACTCAATTATGTAATTTTAACAAAACTCTCTCAGAGTTCCCAAAATATCGGCCAAATAAATAATAATATAGCTAGATCTATGAATTCCCCTATTTATATAAATTTTAACTTTCAAAAGTTTCCAAATTTTAACCCCTATAAGTTAGATAATTTTTCCTTGAATCCTATTATTATTGGGTTACTTAAATTGGTTGAAATTTTAGTATAAAAGACAATACAAAAATTATCAAATAATTAGATGTGATTTGTACTTAAAATAAAAATTATTTTTAGACACAAAGTTGGTCCATATTAAATAACACAATTTAATAGGAAAACCTAAATTGATAAGAATTAAGTCTTATCATGTGAACATACCACACAACAAATTTTTATCCAACAATGACAAGTAGTTCAAATCCAAAAAATTCATAATATATAGATATTTCATTATATTTAGTGTTTATTACATTCTTTTATTGGGTTATTTAACTTATTGATTTACTGGATTTTGATGTTACTTTTTTGCTTTATTGAAGGGTATAGAATTTAATGTGCAAAATCTTGTCGCAGAAGTCTACAATATTGAAAATATATTAGTTAAGTAAATTAGTAAGTAGTACCATAAAATCAAATTGTAATAAAAAAATGCAAAAAATTAATGAAAAAGAAACTTTAGTAATCAACAAAAAATTTTCCAAGAAAGAGCTGTAATAGCGTGAATAGGATTCAAAACAAAGATCCTCAGGTCTTCATCTAGCAAAACTCTTGAGTTGGGTAATTTTCAAAATACAAACTGATTTTCATTACTATTAAACCCCAAATTTTCTATAAAATTGACATGATAATGATTTGCATAATTTGTATCATTTAGTTGGAACTTTAGAGTCAACTTCAATTTCAATCTTCCAATAGTTTACCCTCCTATTTAGTTTCACCATATTAAGCAGGCCCAAACTTAATTTTCTCCTGCATTGGTATTCCCCCAAGTACTATTGCAAAATCGCATATGTTGATCATATAAGAAATTACGAAGTACTAATAGAGAATGACTGTAGAATCGGAAAGATGATATTAGATGATAAGATTCATAGCCCTAAAAGTTTACGACAAAACTTTATGCAAAGTTAATTGGAGTTAAATATGAATGGAATCAAATCTGACAGTTCTTACACAAATTCGCATAAAATAAATCCATAGTGGATAGGGAATTCAATGCCGCATTTAGCAAATTGTTAAAAAAATAATGACAATGTACCAATAATCATATGAAATTTGCAATTTACTAACTCTAAACTCTAAAGTGCTTTCATTTTATACAAAATTGACAAGGTAGAGACTTTGCTACGAACAAGTAATTTTATTATATGAAATGTTGCCCATGGTTGTTTTTACAACTAAAATAGGTAATTGAATAAACTGAGTAGGATTTATATAAGCATTGTAGTAGAGAATATAATAAGGTTAGTTTGTTATTTTTGAAACTTTTGAAAAAGATATAGAATAATTATTCAAAGAGGTAAATACTAACTAAGTAGGTAAAATTTAAATTCAATTATTTAGACTACATATTAATAATATCACACCAATCTACTTTTAAATGTGATAAGATTTTAAATTGCACCAACATAAAGCTTGGTTGAACGAATGGGAATCAAGAATCAGATTGATTCTCATTCAAATTGCTTGGATAATGGGTATCGTATTCGAAATTTTGAAATAAATTCTAAAAATTTTGCAACTTCCATTCTCAAATAAATTGAGAGGTTTTGCCCATTCTCAAATCTAATTCCATGTTATGAAAAAAATTAATTCTCTTCTCCGCACCACCCTTCTTTTCCCTCTTCAATATACTCTGGCAAACTTACACTCACTCTCTTGTCCTTCCACCACCATTAGCAAACCCAATCTCCATCTCTTCTCGATCACCATAGCAACCCTCTCTCCATCTCTTCCTCTCTTTCATCTTTTTCCCAAGTTAATAGCAAAGAAATTGAAAAAAGAAAACCATTAGATTTGCTTGGAAGAAGTATCAATAGAGATCTATGTTGAGTATGTCTTGTATCTTTTGTTTTATCCCACATTAGTTTGGGAAGAGTTTTTCTCTCGCACTTAATGTTATAAATTAAGGGCCTTAATTAAGCTTTTAAGTGCACCAAGCTAAGAGAGCTTTAGTGGGCTTTCAGGGCCTTTATAGCCATCTAGCCTTTTATCTTATTTGGGCTCTCTTGCGCTTTTGTTATAGTGGTGCCTATAGCCCATTTTGTGGAGGTTTCTCCAAATTTGTAATCCTCTTTAATTAGTGGAATTGTAATCCTCTTTAATTAGTGGATGTTTTTCCCTTTACCCGTGGATGTAAGTCTTTTGACTGTCAGATTATTTTTGACCGAACCATGTAAATTTATGTATCTCTTTTGCTACCATATTTCTCTTTATTTATATTCATTATTATCTTCAATGGCTTATTAAGTAATTTTTGTAAATATTTGGTTTTCCGATCCTAACAATCTAAATATCAATTAATATTTTTTTGAATCTCAAAATCTGAAGCATGTGGCTATGCCTATGGAGAAAACAAATGACTTGAAATTCTTGATGATTTTGTGCATAAAATGATCCCTTTGGCGATAAGATATAAGCAACTTTCCCTTAGAATAATTATGTCAACCTTTTTGGTGTAAATTATTGTTGAGTGCTGGTGAACGGTGGTGGTGTGTGTGTTATCGAATGGTATTGGTGGTGGTGGGTCGGATTTGAACTAGGTAGTGGTGGTCAAGTGGGAGAAGAAGGTTATAAAAAATAAATAATAATAAAATAATAATTTAATATGACACCTATCCCTAACAAATATTTACCAAACACTTGTTATTTGTAATAATTCCAAGATGCAGACAGTATTACACCAAAAAGGTTGACATAATTATTCTAAGGGAAAGTTGCTTATATCTTATCGCCAAAGGGATCATTTTATGCACAAAATCATCAAGAATTTCAAGTCATTTGTTTTCTCCATAGGCATAGCCCTGTCTCTTATACACATCTTGCAGTAGTCTAGCAGCAAGGACTATTAATTGGGCGACTAGCAAAGTCCATGCACAAGTTCTTTTCTTCACAGTTTATTGTCAACGTCTTTCGATTATGGGTATAGATTGGTTTGAATTGGATGGATTTAAAAGAGGTTGGTTGAAATCCATTAACGTAAGATTGTGATTGTAATTTTCAATAAATTATACTCTTTTAACTCTTTATCTCTCATTTCTAAATTTTAAGTTGACTCCACTTTCCACCTTGATTTTGTAGATATTTCTTCATTCGTTAAAATAAAACTTTTCATTCATGAGGTTATAAATTATAATGTTCAAATTAATAATCTATGACTCTACTACTACTCATGGTTAAATGAGTAGATTTCAAATCACTAAGATTGTATTTGGATGGGTAATTTAAATTGAAAGAAGGATTTGAATGAATAAATTTGAGTTGGTGATTTGAAATGACATGGTGGTTAAATTTCAAACCGCTTGCATGATTTCTTAACCACCATCCATCTGTAACTAAAACATCATACAGGATTTAGAAGATATAGATGTAAATTGTATGTCTAAAGTCTTTAAAGATGTGGATATGAATGGTTCAATGGTTATATTTGGATTCACTGTTTAAGAACTTTCGCACATCTCACTGGACTACTAAAGAAGTGGAAAATGGTTCTGATGCTTCATTTCCCTTAGTACTTAATATAATTTCAGGATTGCATCGTAATTTTGGAAGAGTCAATTCTTTTGAAGCTATTTTACATGCAGACTTTTACTTAATGAGAGATCTCTTAGCTCTGTCTCTTATACACATCTAGATGTGTATAAGAGACAGGTATCAAGATTACTATTACACTTAAATCCACTACCAAAAGCCAATGCACAAGTTCTGTCTCCCTTTTCACTCTTTCCTCTAGCCTCTTGATAGCTCAGTGAATACCTTGTTGATGAAGATGAGGTATTTCCAAACCTATAAAGTGTCATTTTTGAGGCCTCAACATCGATTTCTGTCAGTTTAAGATTGTCTTTGATTTTATCAATTATTGCCCTTCCACCTGCATGTATGCAGAAATGATCAAAAGCCTTATTGAAATTTGGTATATAGGGACCTCATTTTTTAGCAGGAGCCAAGATTTTTTTCCAGGCTATTGCTAGTATGTATTGAATTAGCTCAAGAATAAGACAGCACTAACACCACCTACTCTTCAACACATCTAGAAATGTCTCAGAGACATTTTCTACATACACACCACAAGCAGTTTGCTAGAAGCATAGACTTCATAGATCCTGTATAAGAGACAGCAGTTACCGACTCCAGGCTGAGGACTAAAGCTGTGGAGTATCTGTGGACTTTGAGTGAGTGACTCCTAGCTGCTTTGTACACCTGTCTCTTATACACATCTAGATGTGTATAAGAGACAGAGTTTGGTCTTAGAAGCAATATAAAGAGTTATTTATGACTGCAGCTAAAGAGGGACTTGGGCTGGGTGAGGCTGCAGTTTGTGATGAGGATAATGCTGTTTGGATTGATCTTGTGGGTAGTGAAAGCTGTTGAGTTATTGAAAGAGCACCAACTCAACTTCAATCGTCGAATTGAAGGACTTATCATAAGGTTTACCATTCCTTCAGGCAAGTGATTCATTTAATTTCTGATCTTTCAATAACTTTCTTTGAAACTCCAAGCCGTGGTTGTGTTTGGTATTTGGGGCCTTGTCTTCTGCGAGGCCCGAACTTGGATACAAAAACTGGTCTAGATGTGTATAAGAGACAGGGTCAAGCCTAATATGTACCAGATATCAAAATATTTCAGGTAAATTTAATTTTTTTATGGAGTCCAATTATTTTAATTAATATAATTTTTTAATTTTGTTTAAATAATTAATTTTGTTAATGTAAATGTTTTATAAATATATTTTGTGTTGGTAGTCAAATTTGATAAAAAAAAATTGTTCGAATGAAACCAACTGTTTTTTTGAGTTTATTTATCAAATCTTTAAATTATAATAATAATTTAAGAACTGATCTCGCATTTTGCGAGAATCGATCACGAAATCGATCGAAGAATTTTTTTATTTTTAAAACATTTAGTGGTTGAAATACACTTTTCTTCTGATAAAAAAAGAATAAATTTGAAAAGGGGTATATTTTTAGAAATTTTTCATCAGGCATATAATGAGGCTGGTTGATGCCAAATATTTGAAATCTAGCTAGCATCATCAATATTTTAAATACAAAGTCTTCCATTTTTTATTGTTTGACTATTTCCCTCTCCTTATATATGGGGATCTAGCACGTGATCGTTTGTGCAATGAGAAAATGTGTTTCCTGTGTCAAGAGCAGAACTGCCGGATGAATAGAAGCTCATGCACAAGATATGGAGTAACTACCATCCTTTCTTTCCTCCGCAAAAAAGGGAAATACAATAAAGTGATTCAGTTTTCTAACGTCTTTGATCTGCACGTTCATTCTTTTAGCACTTACCTGCTCAAATTTTCTTAAGAATGCTTATATATATAATACCTATATCAGAAAATTCCTGTGCCCATTTATAGATTGTGTTGATAGGGTCTAGTTTGCTTCTCACTTTCTTGATCATATTCTAGCTACCTCCAAAGCTCACATTCTATGCACCAGGAAAGGTTTTCAGCATGCTGAGGGAGATGAAGGAGACATCGTTTTAAAGACAATCAGAAATTGCTCATTATTATGTCAGAGAGTACTTTTGGCTCTTAAATTGCTGCATCTGCTCCATCGCCAAAAGTTCTCACTTCAACGATTTCCTTTCATAATAAATTAAAGTTTCATGGTAGGTAAAACAACTGTCACTTATAAATTGGCTAGCAAATTGATATAATGATGATTAATAAATATGGGTTGGGGAGTGAATATATAAGATTTGGACAACCAATTTGCAACTTTTCTAAATAAATGTCTTAATAATATTGTAATCTCAGAAGGCTAACTCTCTCCAATTGGTCTCAAAATAGCAAAAATGCAAAATTGGAATCTCAATAGGAATAATCCAGAAAGATCGCAACTGCAAGCAATAATGGACAGTTAAGGATGTGTATAAGAGACAGAATAAGAGACGTCTTTTTTCACAAATTCATCCTTAATCTTCTTCCTCAGCCTCATTTTCAGCGATGTTGAAGTATCTCAATTCATACACATTCCGATCCTTGTTGGAAGCAATCACACGGAGCCAATCACGTACATTATTTTTCTTTAAGTATTTCTTTGTCAAGTACTTCAAATACCTAAACCACATTCACAAAACACAGATCCATATGAGTAAAGTTGATTCCAACCATGGCATAATAATTGAAATGAAAGCAACTTTTAGTTAAAAGAAATTGCTAAAATAGAGAAACGGCACTTGAAAATTATCAATTTGTCAATATTATATCTTAACAGACAAACAATTGTCCAACATCCAACACCTCTCTAACCAGTTCTTCTGAAGTCAATAGAACATAGACAATACTTTAAGAGGAACTTGTTAAACTACACATAAAGTGGACTAAATCCAGAGAATTTTTGGTTTAATATCAAAGAAGACTCCATTACCACCAAAATGCATGCATTTCTAAACTGGACTGCTTGTCTGTTGGAGGTGGTAGTGAGGTTGTAGGAATGATTTGATAAGTGAAATGCAGATGTATGTATGTGTTACTCTCAACTATGTCAAAGAACAAAGTTCAAACCCATTTATCTAAAAAATGCCTACACTGATAATTTCTTGCAAGAGGCAGATTCTGGCAGACAGGATATACTAAAATGTAACCAACAGTTAGGCAGCATATATTTAACCCACTCACCTGTCTCATTATACAGATTCCAAGTGTCCTCATGATAAATCCTAAACTACCAGAGCAAGAAACAAACTGTCTCTTAAATTCAGAGCAATGACACATAGAAACTAACTTCTGCCAGAATCTGCCTCTTGCAGGCAAATATTAACGTTCATCTGAAATGATGAAGTATTAACTTGTTTTTCAGTCACATCAATATCAAAGACATGACAAGAACTTCAAACCTGCAGAAGAAGAAAATTATCTAAGCTAGATACCATGCTATGAAACTAAGCTACATCACACTTGTATGGGAAGACTTTCTCACAATACAACAATCAATCCTGTCTACGTTCAATTCTCTTCAATTAGTGAAAGTTTTCTCCATCTTTCCCCAATAAATAAATAAATAAACCTAACCGATGAGCAGGCCTCGAGAATCCAGTAACGAAAGAATTAATATAATCATCCAAACACAATTTGGAGAATATAAATATCAATCCTTTACAACATCAACATCCAGACGACCTGTAGGCACATTACTACCAACTGAGAAATTCAGCAACAATCTCAAACAGAGCTAACAAAATAAACCAACCAAAATACATACCTCATTTGCAATCAATTCAACAACAACCTATTGAGTTGCAACATAGACTCATTACAACATCAAATTCCCAACCCCAAAAAAATGACTTCTAGAAAATCCTAACCCCACACTCCGAGTCCCATCCCAGCAAACTAATGCATTTTTTACCATATTTGCGGCACCCCATTACACATTCCCGCATAAACATATTATTTTTCATTCACGCATATCATCAAACATCTTTCAGACATCACTTTCACAGCTCCAAAATCATCCTAGCATTTCAAAATCCATAAAATAAATCCAACCCATTAAAGAATACAGTAAATAGTCCAATATTATACACTAAAAAAGATCAATTTCTTCCAAGAATTACGTGGAAAAAAATTACCTCTTGGAGAAGTTGGAGTCAGTAGTGACGGTGATCTTAGTCTTATCACGGGCAACGGTCACGGAATCTCCAAGAGCACCGGGCTTGCCGCCGACTTTGATACGTTCCTGAAGGTATTTTTCCAGTGAGGAAATGTCCATGATCTTATCCTCCACCGGCTTCGAGCAATCAATCACGAACGTCGATCCCTTCTTCTTTCCCGCCTTGAGGCTAAGATTTGTTGCGGCCGTTACTCAAGGATTCTAGTAGAAAAATTTCTGCAATTTTTAATCAAAACTAACTAAAAAAGAAAACAGCGGATTTATTTGTGAAATAAAATTGATGAAGTTTTCTGGGTTAATACCTCAAGTGGGATTTTTGGCGATGGAGCAGATGCAGCGGCGAGGAGAGGGAAATAGATTAGGGTTTTAGATGACGGGTTTATATATGGCCGTCTATTTGAAATTTTATTGGGCCGCTGTTATGAGTAAATTGTAGAATAGATGGGCTTTCGCTTTGAATTTTTGTGAAAAAGGCCATTAAGGAATTTTTGTAGAATAGATGGGCTTTCAGCTTCAACATTTTTTTTTTAAATTATAGAAAACTACTTTTAACTTAGGAGTACGAGAATCTAGTGGTGGCATTCATTTTCTAGTAGTTGTTTTCCCATATTCTAGCCGCAGACTGAATACAAAGAAGTGACAAATTTATTAATGTGTCCATAAATCTATTAATATAAAGTGAAAATTTGACCAAGTTGTTAAAATCAAAATATTGATAATTAAATTTAATTTTATCACGTAAATTAATTTTAATAAGTAATTATAAATTTATAATTTTATAAATTATTTCTTTAAATATGTTATTGGGAAATTCTGGAAGTGTTCTGACATAATAATGAGCTACTGTTGGTTTGAGCTAGTCCTTGCCGGTCAGCATAATTGTAATTAGGGTGTCAAATTGCAGCACGACATAATTTGAATAGTGAGTTAGATTTAGATCATATTTGAAGTTCAATTATTTTATTGATCAACTTAAGATTACATAATTAAATAAAAAAATAGCATCAATAATAAATTACATAATTCAATAATATGTAATTTAAGGAAAATGTTGAATAGTTGAGTAAAATAAAGGGTTAAAAGCAAAATGCCCCCTCCAACTATTATATTAGTTGCAAAATAATCCCCTAAACAATTTTAATAGGTATTTTGCATTGACATCGGCTGTGTATCTAATATAGATCATTTTTGCTGAAAATTGACCAATATACCCCCAATACATTAGTTAAGTGAAATGTCATTTTCTTTTTTCCTTTATTTATTTTATCTCTCTTTTTTTTAATTTTATTTTTTCTAATCCTTTTTATAATTGTTAAAAAATTGTATTACTTATAATATTTTATTAATTATAACATCTAATAAACCAACTACAAAATAATTTTACTACTAAATGGCTAAGAAGGGTCCATACAATCTCGATACTACTAAATAATTTTAGTCATGCATAAGTTCTAATTTTTATGTGTCTAGATAATTTAATTTATAAAATAAATATAATTTATATTACAAGCAATATATATATATTTTTTAATTTCAAAATACGATTTGTGTATTTATAAATGATATACTATTACAAACAAACCAATTACAAAAAATAATCGAGAACAAAATTTTTTAAAAAAAACTACTCTTAATAAAACATAAATTATAGAATGAGAATTCATGTAAAAATTTTACTTTTT